>JARHVA010000418.1:377500-725000 GCA_037957365.1 Torreya grandis
TAATGAAAAAGTCCATTAACAAGGAAAAAAGATAATGATTGAAGAAGAAGCTCCAAACAACATTTGGGAAGCCTATGATGATGACCCCTTGAGGGAGTGGTCAACACATATAATTGATGGATGATCCCTTGAAAAGAAGCAAAAAGAAAAATTAAATTAACCCATGGGTGAGATTAATCCAATCGAGATAATGCTTGCATGCATTGAGTTAAAAAGTATTGATTTGCCCAAATATGGTTATAATCAATAGCAAAGGTTGAGACACTAATTTTCCTAAAGGTGATTAGAATCAGTGGCACAAAAATGTGCCCTAGTAGGGCAGATGAATCAAAATAATAATTTTCCCATAGGCAATTATAATCATTAAGATGACCTAGATTGAAAATGATTTGTGGTTGTTCCCCAACAAGGTAGATTACAATCATTACTCAAGGATATAACTTGTCATACAAATTAAAGATGAGTGGGTATAAACGTAGATGTAATAGTCTAATGACTAAAGAAACCATAAACAACCAGGCACATGAGGATGCACAAAGTGATGAAAGAGATGATTAGAATAATAAAGGTGGCTGAGTTGACTTGAGATACATCATGCATCTAGGTGCTGTCAACATAGTCTAAATAGACCTCAAGCCAATTTAGTTCACCCAAATACAGGATAAAATTGAAAGAGGGATCGAAGAATAATAATTTGATTAATGTGAATGATCTATTCATACCTATCAATGTGAATATGCTCATCCTTATTAGCATTAATACAACCAAATTGGGCAATGGGTTTATTTGATCAAGAAAGGTGGGAGGATTTACCAAGGTTATCAAGGAGAAGTTTTTATGGCACCATTGCTTGTAAGATTTCCTAAGCTAATTTTTGTTATATCACATGATGTTAGACATCATGGTATAAAACACCATGAGAATGTAGCTAAAATATACATAAGGACTAACACGTGATCTAATAAATAATTAAAAATAATGCACTAATGATAAAAACCATGATGACAATATTGATGTATGAATATGGATAGACCTAAGTATAATGCATAAGGAATCGCCCAATTAATGCAGATATACTAAGTCAAGGCACAAAAAATAAAGCAAACAAATAGGCAAACAAACAAACAAACAACTAATAAAATAAACACATAGAAATCTTGAAAGTAAAATCAATAAAAAGCTTCATGTCATCAACCAAGTCAATACCTACATGTGAAGGCTCAATGGAATGATAAATGGGTGGTTCCCCCAAGTAAGGATACATGCAAAGGGAATGTCACTGCCCTAATGATAGTGGAATGGATAAGAAATAACAATGGATTTTCCCTAGTAGGGTGGATCGAGGATGATTAACTAGGTTTAAACAGGATAAATGGTTTTGGATTTTAAGGCTATATTTCTCTCTAGAATATTGTAAGCCATTTTTTTAATTTTTAGAATTTTGAAATGTTTTTTATGTTTTTGGAAGTTTATAAGTATCTCAACTTGATGGATAATTATGAGACTAAGAACGGTCCAACTCATAAAATGGTAAGAGTGTGGCTTAGGTTGCTTATAAAATGATGAGAGAATACAAACTTAAAATGCTCGTAAAATGGTGAGAGCATTAGAAAAGGGGTGATAGAACTGACCTCAACATAAATTAAGCATTGCCTACATAATCCCAAAAGGACCTCAAGTCATAGTAGTTCTTCCCACACAAAAGGCGGTGAGACCTAATCAGGTAGTAACAAGTTCACAAATTTAGGCAAATGGTAAGGTAAATGAAAATAATAAAGATGAGGTGATGTGGTAATGCATGGTAAAGGTGTTGTTCCTCATTTTCCCATAAGCAGTTATAATTAGGAAACAATGACATAGCTCAGTGGTACTAATTTTCCCATAGGCAGTTATAATTAGTAACAGAAAATGGAATATTGATTTGACCAAAGGTGATGATAATTCATAACACTATTCAAGCATAAATAAAATATGTAATTTCTAGATCCACTATCACACTACTTTCATATACTATCATTTGAACATGTAATTCTAAAACTACTAAAACTAGATCGGATTCCCCATGTGGAAGGCACCAAAAGAACCAATGGAACCAAGGTCAAAAGGGATGGGTAGGGTGGGTAAAAATAAGTTTGGTCAATAGTGAAGGTAAAATAGAATGGTATAGGGTATGGCATAAAGAGGATGACATGAGGGTAATTGGATATAATGGTAATAGGGTTGCCCCCAAGTGATAAGGTAAGGTAAATAATAGGGTATGAAACAACAATAAGGTAAAAAGCAAATGGAAAAGGCAAGGCAAATAATTCTAATAAGGTAAATATTTTTATTTTTCTTGTTGATGTGGAGATCCACATCCTAATCAAAATATGATACAACTAAAATAATCAATTATGTTTAAATTTCTAGCCCACACCTCTTTTGAATAGTTGTTCTATCAAGAACCTACTGCAGATTTGGATTCTAATAATCATGTTATGATCTTCATTGGTTGTTGATTTTGTTTCCTTCAAACATTGAGACAAGATGTCTTTGTAGCCTCTACAAAGGAAAGTGCAGCTAGGGATGGTAAATACAGATAAACAATGGATAAAAGGTCTGATTCAGAAATGTAAAAGTGGATGATAATGGTATGTATAATAGTTGGGCAAGAAATGAATATTAGGATTTTTAGGTACACACAATGTTTTTGATTCTAGATTTGACATAATTTTAGTGTGGCAAGGCTGAATGCTTTTGAATATTCTCTCAATAGAACCATCAGATTTTTTTTTGGTTTGGGCCTAAGAGTAACTACCATCTGATTATGTTGTAGATTGGAAGTTGTACTTATGTTATCTTTAATAATGTCTTCATCAAGAAGTGAAGAATTATTATGCTCAGCTATTGGTACCTCAAAGAGGTTTTCAATAATGAAGTTATCTTGATTGTCCCATAGCACCTCTAAGAAGGTTTCACTAAGGAACATTGACTTTTAACTTTGATTGTCTTCTAACAACTTAAAGGTTTCACTAGAAGATGTTGATATTGGAATTTGATTGCCCCCTAGCACTTTCAGAAAGGTTTCACTAGGAGATTGTTCTTCTTCTGCATGAATTTGGTCTTGTCCCCTTGATATTCTACAACTGATATGTCACCATGGATGTAATTTAATAAGGTATGATTCTATCGGTCCCAATCAAAACTTTTGGGAGGTGGAATGTCAATATAATGGTTAGGTTGGTTGGTGTTATTAGCATATGAAATGGTAATGGAATGGGAAGAGGTAGCATAATCCACATAGAATATACTAGGAGAACTTGTGTCTAATTTGAATTAATCATCCTCAAAAACCATCGAGGAATCATAAATATATTCAAATTGATCCACAAGGCATGTATAACCAATATTATAACAACCATGATTGTATTTTGATTATAAAGTTGACTTTGACTCAAGGGACTCTAAATCCAATGCTAAGACTAATGTTGATTCTACTTCTAATGTTAAATATGATATTGGTTCAAGAATAGAACCTAACTCTAATGTTAATTCTTCATTTGGTGTAGATTTTGCTACAATGATGTCTTTTTGAATGTTTAGTTTTGGATAAGTAACAACATGTGATGGCATAATGGGCTCTTAAAAAATAGATTCATCTAAAAAGGGTTCAACATAGACTAGATCATCTAGGTTAAGCCCCTCAAAGAGAGGGAACAAATTGAGAGGTGACTACACATAGACTAGCTTGTCAAGTGAGACTCCTCAATGAGCAGAAAAAGGTCAAGAGACAACTCCATAGAGACTAGCTTATCAAAGGAAGGCTCTTTAAAAATATGATAATGGTTGAGAAAATGATTTTCCCAAAGGTGGTTATAATCATTAAGAAGTGTCTCAGCAAATACTGACTTGTTAGAGTGAGACTCCTCAATAACATGGAAAGTATCACAAGGTGATATATCATAGGTTGACTAATCACAAATAGGTGTTTCAACATAAACATTATGAATTGGTTGGTTCTCTTAGATTTCATTTATAATTAGTTGTAAAATATAAGTTTTAAACACATCTTGGTCTTTGAATGATTGACTCTATTATGGCTCAATAATCGGCATGGATTTTATAAAATGGGGGATGGTTGGCAATGAAGGAAGAACAATCAATGGTTGGGTAATGATCTCTTTGTTAATAGGCTCATCTAAGATGGGCTTAACAAAGACTGGTTGTCGATCTAGGATGGTAATTATGACCCATCTAGTCAAAATTTCATAACCTTGTTGGGATAATGAGCTACCATACTTAGAAGGGCATATAATGGTAATGGTATGGCATTGTAAAGCTTAGTTTCTCACACAAGCTAAAGGATGAGGTCCTAGAATGGTAATGGTAGGGCATTGTGAAGCTTGGTTACTTTCACAAGCCAAAGGATGAGGTTCTAGAATAGTAATGGTAGGGCATTATGAAGCTTGGTTGCTTGCACAAGCTAAAGGATGAGGTTTTGGAATGGTAATGGTATGGCATTGTGAAGCTTGGTTGCAACATGAGATTAGGATGAGGTCTTGGAATGGTAATACTTGGATGTTGTGGAGCTTGGTGACCTACACAGACTAAATGAGGGTTAATGGTATAGGTAGGGGATCAGGTACCATTAGCATTGAAAGGGCAAACCTAGTAAGTTAATCAGCCCAAAGAAGGTATAACTGAATACTATGCTTGAGGATCTTGGCTTTGTTCTCCAGATTGAGTAGTGTAAGGAGGATAGGGATCTATCTAAAAAACTACATCATCACCATAGGGGTCTTGAACAAAGTCATCTTGTGTGACCATGTTATCATAACATGGATTTTGCATGGCTCCATTATGAGTGTAATGAGACATATCCAAATCCATGATGAACATTTGAAAAAAAATCCTAGAGTTATACAAACTCTGAAACACAAGGTCCAAAGGATAAATGGTCCAAACATAGTCTAACTTGGTGTAAGGAATGGATTTGTATCCCCAAAAAGGCTTGGTGATAAAACCTGGTCTAAAATAGTCTAACGTCAAATGTCTTAAACAAATGGCCAAGTGGATAAAATAATAATGAATGCCAAACTTAGGTAAAGTGTTTCAAATAAGTCTAATCTAGGTCTAAATAAATAAAGGTTGCTAGGTATTTTGGAAAATAAGTCACAAAAGTTAGTCTCAAAATAGGTATTGGTAGGTCTCTTAGAAAACAAGGCACAAGAGCTAGACTTTTAAACAAAATGAGGTCTAAAAGGCAAGAGATTTAATCTAACAAAATTGAAACACTTTGACATAAACTAGGCATTCAAATTTAAATACACATTTGATCATTTGGCAAAAGACATGAAACTTTTAGGCATATGGAAGATAGATTACTTCCCCAAATCTAGGCACAAACATAGTCTTTAAATTAGATAAGGGAATTAACCTACGTTACAAAACCCAAAAGTGAAGGATGAACACCTAATCAAAAATTACGTAAGGCATAGACATATATCAACCAATGTTTGAATTTGAACTTGCCAAGGCTAACTTCAAACTCAACTTAGAATACTAGGCTTTTCAAAACAGAGAACAAGGTAGATAAGAATGAACAACATGATAGTATTAGGTATAGATCCAAAAGGCACACTTGGTTTTGGTTTTAAAATTGGAATTTAGACCCAAGACAATAAGTCTTTGAAACAATTCAAGCAACGTAATGACTCTATTGTGCTCTAATGATACGGTAAATGGTTTATTTCAAGACTCCAAGGTACAAAACTTTGGAATGAAATGAGCAGTGTAACAATACCCTTTTCGATAGTGACACACACAAAGGTTTGATAAATAACTAAGGCAAAAGGTGTGACATCAAAATGGATGGCATAACACCTCTTCAAACAAAGGAGTGATATGTAAACAAGACTCATTTTTTTTATGTGGTATGATAAAACCAATAGTTTTGACTGAAAACCATGTAAGTAAAAAGGACAAAATGACAAAAATACCTAAGTGTGACATCTTAAATCCTAAAACTTACAAGGTTGCATTGTACTGTTGAATTCAGTCTATATACTTATTCTTGAGAGGATTTTAAGTTGTTAATCCAAAAAGTAAAAATGCATGAAAATTAGGATTTTTAGGCCACCTCTTCTCTCAAAAGTTCATATTGTGACATGGAACTTTGGGCTACTTGCCTTACATCAATAGTATGTCCACAACAAGTGGGCATATCTAAACTATCAATTTTCAATCACTTCTAGATGGTCCCATATGTGTGGTAAACATTAAGGCATAATCACATCATTTAGATCTAAATCAACTAGCTTGTTGTGAAAAGGTCTTATCCTTTTCACAACCACTACATTAATCAATTACTTAGTGTAGTGTGATGTTCGAGTTACCCCTATGTTTCAAGGCTGAGTACCACTAATGGAGTTTGTTTTAATCGCTCAAATCAAGCATCCTATTGGTTCACCCTCAATTTATATACCCCACCATGGAGTGGGGTTGAAATGATGTCGAGAGATGAAATCCCAAGTCAACACTTCCCTGGAGAACTTGTGAGGAGGTGATGAACTCCCACCCACAAGTTGAAATGCATGAAAATAAAGATAAGTGAAAGGATTTTAGGGTTCTTTTATGGTCACCCAAATCATATAGATTTTGGGGAGGGTCTTAGCGACTTTCTTTCCATGCTTTCAAACCAAAGTGACAAATGTAAGGAGTGAGTGTTTTTTATCACCCAAGTTACCTAAAGGGGATAGGGAGAGAGCATACACATGCCACTCGTCTTACTAAACAAACACTTTCAATAAACAAGCATAAAAATGAAACTATCATGAGTATTTAACTAAGGCAAGAGTTCATTTTTATAATGCCAAAACAAAGTATGTAATTAAGTTTGGGCCCCATGGTATTTGTTGTTGATAATTTCAAAAACTTCAAAAACAACTGAGTACATTTTAAGCACCAAATACAATGTGTGTAAGATTTAATCATGCTTAAACTTTGCTCTTTCCACCTCTGGACCTACAAATTGCTAGAGGGTTTTCTTGCTTAGAAGCCCAAAATCAAGTGAGAAAACAACATTTTAAATTTAGCTCTCAGGTTTTTTGATTTCTTGTCTGAGAGACCAATCATCATTAATCCATAGATATTGATTTCAATTAAATAGATCGATGTTGATTAGGCAAATCATTGGTGTTTCCTATAAAACACACAAAAAAAAAGAGTCTATTTTAGTAGAAAAATGATTAACAAATGAGCCTAAAACCAAAACATCTCATGGATTCTACAAGAAATAAGTTAGACAAATAACCTACAGATCATCAAACACAAAGTGAAGGCAAGAAACAATGAGTAAAACCATTGATAGCCATGTTCCCTATCGTATTTTATTTTTTGCACATAGATCATGGTAAATTCATATAATTGACATTGATCTGTAAAATTGGAGTTAATCTAAAAAATTGACATCGATCCCTGCAACCTGTGACTTGCTTTAAAAAAAACATAAAAAATTAAGCTAAAACTTGAAACTTGAAGATTTTTATGCATCCATTAAAAAAACTAAAACTATCATATCAATATCCTTGGCCAGAAAATATGCTTGATCCCACTAGGTGTGATATGATGGTGACAAGGAATACGTAGAGGGGAGGTTAGTATTATGTTAGTTAAATAAAACAAATCAAAACAATACACTAAAATCATAACACCTCTAGCCTAGACACTAGGAAGATCATAGATAATAAACAAGCATATGAAAACACAACTAAAACATAAATGAAACCTTTTTTTACCTTCTTTAGAGCTCTACATGGCTTGTCAAAATGGTTTTATCAGCTTGTGCATTAATGGATATTTGTTGGCTTTACATTTCCTTGGCACTTTGGCTTAATAATTTAGCATGGTAACTATACTTTCCTAAAGCTTCTCTCTCCAAATTAGCATTAAACACTACACTATCAAAGGCTTTGAAGACATTTAGGCATGATAAATTTACACCAAGAGATCTTGTTGAAGATATTTGTGCATAATAACTTTGCACCAAAATAACTTAAACAACAATGGGCATGGCCTTATATTTATAGCCTCAAGAATTAACTCTCACCTAAGGTGAGTGAAGGTTGATTTTAAACATGGAATGGGTTCAACTAAACCTAGGTGAGTTGAGACTAACTCCAGTTGAGTTAAAATTTGTCATGTAATTATGAGTTTCAATTACTAGGCATGACTCTTAAATTAGATATTTTGGAAGAGCTTGACAACTCATAAAAGCAATGATGAAAGGCTTGATATTTTGATTCTTGAAATTTCCATTTTTAGATATTCATTAATTGCAAATGGATATTCAACTAAGCATTTAATCTTGTTTAACTAGATAATTCAATTTGATTAGCATTTTAGCTCTTTTAAGATTTGATCAAGTGCCCCACTTAATGGGTCCATAGGCCAAACTAATAGTTTTTATGTCGCAAGGTGATTAGGGATGAATCCATGAGAGGTTATCACTACATACGGGCTAGTATCCCAAATAGGGATGCCTCAACATGATTCTAAGCATTGATGAATGATACATGAATGAAATTGGGATGTTCAATGATTCCTAAGCTTAATTTACAATTTTTGGTAGGAATCGGTCTAAAGTCTGGTTAGAAGCCAGTTATGGCTAGAATTATGTGTCTACAATGGGAACCTATTGAGAGAGAGAATCAATAAAGACTCTCTAATGATATGCTATATATAATTGGCCTAATTCAATGCATAGAGAACAAGTTAGTGGTTCATGAGATGTAGCAAGTTTAGTACCATCAGCGTCACGTACCTTCTCCTACTCCACATCAACTTTATTTTGCTTCACCTATTCTTACTCAAAAGATTGAATCAAGTGAGTTTCAAAGCCTCCAAAATCCTTCACATATTCCTCAAACCTTCCCATTATGGAGGTCAATCCTAGAAAGCATCCAAAAGAGGAAACAAGTTCTTGTTGAGAGGCTTAAAGACCAAGATAAATCAAAATTAAAGTGTTTGATTTCCAATTGGAGGGAAAACAATGATGTTGTCTTAGCATAAATCTTCCTTCTCATTCCTTAATATCCCCCCAAAATGTCCTTTAAGATTCCAAGTTGGAATCAAGTGGTGAAGTCATGGGATAAACAATAAGGAAAAAACTTAGATTTGGAAATTGAGGACTATTGATGCTTAATTTTACAACTGATCACCAGAGTCATGGGAAGTTTCAAAGATGTGGGAATTGACCCTTGAAACAACCTCCAAATTTTAAATAATTTGGCTCTTTTCTTGGGGTTTTGGTGTAAAGGGAGAGAAAATAATGCATAAAGATTATTTAAACTACTAAGGCGATACGCCAAGATTTGGATTCCTTTACTGGACAACACCATGAAGAGTACTAATAGAGTTTACCAAAAAATTAAAGATCTTGAAGTATGATCAATAATTTTATAAAATACTATAGACTAACCAATGGATCATAATATAAAAATAACCTGAATCATCATCATCTATTTCTAACAGCACAGTATTAGTTTCAACGGTTTTTCCTGAAAAGATTAAAGAGTATGCAACATGTTTAATAATATCAGTAATTTTGTGAAACTAACAAAAGGTTTATAGCATAAAATGAGAAGAAATATTGAAATCAAACTATTATTGAATATAACACCACTCTCTCTTTATATATTAACAAAGTATGTAAGGCAAAATGCACAGAATACAATCTTCACACTCCTAAGAAAGGTAATTGCTAAGGCAGTCCAATGCTTCCACCAAACTTGCTTCTAAAACTCTATATATAATCTAGATGATAAAAATCCCCCCTAATATAACTTATTTACAACTACCTATAACCCAAAAAATACTACTATGAGTCTCTACCACTTGTCTCAATTTAACTGCTTGTCTGCAATTTTTGGATCTGAGAAAATGCATGCCATTAAAGCCAAACCACTTGGGCCATTTTTCTATCAATTCTAATAACTATCCCTCTCACTCCATTTCAACTAATGATCCTCATTCATCTTTGTCATGTATTCTTCCCAAACATGGACACGTGGAAGCTTTCACACCCTTTTGGAGTCGTTGAGACTCTTTCCCACTCTTTGCTTAGCTTTTAATTTTAATGGCTCTTGAAAGCTCCACACCATCGGATCCAAAGATCCTAACCAAACCATCAATCCTTTCTTTTTTGTCTCCAAGCTACATTTGGAATATTTCATAAGTTGGGAGGTCTTCAACTTTTTACCTTGATTGAATTAAGCACAGTGGTGACACGTGGATACCCTTTAATTTTCATACTCATCTACTGCTTCTTGACTCAAAATTAAACACCATTTAACCATGTATCAGTCTCATGCTCAGCAAAGGTTTTGAAAAGAATATTTTCCTTTGAGGGAACATTGAGGTGACACATGGCATTGACCATGTTTGTTTGAATCTTAAAACCTTTTACTAAGCTTTACCAAAAAAGGGACTCTATGAAGCTTAATGCTTACCGCTTGACTCATTGTCGAGACCTTTACTTTTACAAAAAGGGACCATCACTGCACCACATGTTTGTCGAGCACAAGATAAAGGTATTCTCTACTTTATTTATCTATAAAAGGTGTCAAAGTGATATGTGGATACCCTTCACACAAGGCTCTATACTTAAGTTATTTCGACCTCGATACTTAGAATGTTGCTTGTGGTCATAAAAAGAAAAACAAGAGCCTCAAGAAAAAAAACTTGTAAAAAATAATTCTGTAGTTTATGGTGACTCACAAAGGGATCCGTGCCTACATAGAAGAAACCTTAGCCTTGCCCAACCAAAAAAACAAAATTGTGGTTCCCATCACTGTTTTTCTTAGAGCTTTTGCAGTGACGTCTGGTACCCATTCCACTCTACCTCTATCAGGTACTCCCACTTTTGTAGAGCTTGAAAATCTCTATCCAACTTGATGATTTCCTTATGGGAAAAGGATTGGAGACCTACACCATGGAATGCAATTGGTACTCTAGTTTGGTCATCAGAGCCAAAACTGACTCCACCTCAATGACGTTGGAAGAGTCATTCAAAGACTAAAAAACATTCTGATCATTTTGCTTCTTAACCAGTAGATTTTGTATATGGTCTTCCATTAGGTAAAGGGGAAGGGAGTCCAAATTAAACTAAACCTTCAATGAGCCCCTTCATTCCTTTGACCCCTTCCTTTAAGAGATTCAATAGATTCTTGCATTTCAAAGTGGATTTATTGTAGTTAAGAATCCCACTGACCTTCCTTATGACTGTCCTCTTGTCAGTGACTCCAGCTACCTGAAGGGTCTCTTCTGTTACATCATATAATTTCTGAATCAATAGCTATGATTCAAGAACCTTGGCTAAAATAAATAATAGGATTTTCTCGATAGAGGACTCCATCCTTAAGCATAATTTTTATGCATCAGATATGAATCTAAGTGTAGGCCTGAGCTAGGTAACATTAGTGTAGATCCCTTAGCAAAAAGAAACATAAAGGCCCCTTACCATTTTTACAATACCTATTGCTTTAGGTTGGTATGCCAATTATTGGGTCAATTGGGTGGCCTTATCTTCCACTGCCTTGCACCTGACCTACAAGTTAGTCCTTTATAATACTATGGCATTTAGCTTTTGTAAAAGTTGTGATGCCTTTATTGCCTTATCATTACTATGCATCTCCAAGAGCTTCTTCTCCTACTTCGAGAGGTAGGTAGATGCTTTGATTGAATTAAGATCCTTTTGAAGTGTGGCTGCCTTTTCTTCTGAAGTCTTCAAAACATCTTTGGATATTGCCCCTTTAAGGTCACTATTGAGTCGGGCAATTTCTTGGTCCTTGGCCTTAAGCTCTAGGCTTAAGCAGCTTACTATGTTTTGGGCTTGACTTAAGCCTAATTTTTCTTCTAGAGCTGATCTGAGATCTTCAAATAAGATGTGGCTACCACAATACTAGTCTCATTCATTAACTCCACTTTATCATATGGTCTAAATTGGGTTAGGTCCATTGCCACTGCACTCATAGTGTAATCCTCAGGCTGCATTTACTCGAGTGGCTTGCTCACATTAGGGACCATGTGGGCGATAGTGATAGAACACTGCTATTGGTCATAAAAAAACCACATCTATTATGTGGCCATAGACTTCATTTCTTTATTCCTCTGCTTCTCCTTTCTAGCCTCTCTAGCCCTCCTTTCCAAGTCAGATTAGGCATGAAATTTTAAGGGAGATGCCAGAATACCACCCATAAAATGAGACCCATGGGGTAAACCATAAGGTATGTTGATGGACTACTGGGGCTGATCTTGTGAGGGGGATGGGTTTGTCAAGACCCTAGGAGAAAAGGTTGGCAAACTCAACTGTTGAGAAGTGAGAGTGAAAGGAGAACTAGATGGCATTAATGATTGAGTAGGTATAACTAAGAAGGTTGAGGGTGCTAAGCCATGTGAAGAGGGTGGCACTAATAGAGCCTAGGTTGAATATTGAGGTGGAGACATGTATGAGGCAAGTTGTGCCTCTTTCTCCTTCTCTCCCTTTAGAATCACTATCTTTTGCTTCTTTTTATCTAGGCTCTTTGAGGGATCCTCTCCTGCTATTTGGATCGCTACCAACTGAGATGAGTCCAGCACTTCTTGTGTGGAAGAAGCTACTTGAAGGGTATCTGAAGGGGCTGCCACTTCTGAGAGTTATGAACTGAGTTAGGTACCCCTTTGCTTTTCCACTTCACTAAGTGGAAGTGGCTAGGTTAAAGTAGCATGTATCGCCATAGATGTCTCTACCTCTTAAGGTTATTTTTAAGGTTTTAGGATCTCAGTGACATTTGAACTGGAACCAGAGAGGTATGAGACTCATCCCAAAGGGTCTCCCATTAGGTATCTGAGGGTACAACTTCAAAACTTAGGGATAACTCACCAATCTCTTGCCTATACCTCTAGTAGGCAGTTATTTTTTCTAACTCCAATCCATCCTGAGTAAAGCTTGTCTCATCCCCTCAGACATGATCTTCATTGGGTCAAAAGTGTGAGTGGGTTAATAAAAAGACTCCCATGGGGTAGTTGGGATGTCCTCTAGATCTACATATAAATTAGGGGTATATCTACGTGGATACCTCCTATCTTCAAAAAAACTTATGCTCTCATGCCTGAAAGGAACATGGACTTTACTCTTGGCAAGCCAAGAGGTCATGAAGCCATCTGGGTCATACCTCCATAGATCCTGAATTAAAACTAGCCCATAAGTGGCCAGCTTCCTATTTACGACAAATTTTGCCTATCTCTTTACAATAGTAATCCTGCACCTAGTCAATGGGATGTCATGGAAAGCCCTCTTTTTCCTTCCTACTCCAAACTCAGAGTCAATGACTACTAATTTCCATGCCACTTCAAAGCCCACTATTTTGCATCCATTTATGCTTCCCATTAGGGTTCAAGGTTTTAGGGAGGAGTCCTTTATGGTTGATAAACATCAGATAAGATGGCCCTAAATAAGTCATTCATCCTATTGTTTATTCCCTTTGGATCCATTTTTCCCATTAGTGGTGCCACAAAACACTTGACAAACTCATAGGGATGTGATGACTCTGACAACACATGAGTCCATGCAGACATGGGGATAACCTTGTAGGGGTCTACTACTTTTAAGTCCCATAGAGTCAAATTCATATGGTGATGGAAAAACTGGGTATCTTGACATAAAATAAGGTGGAATAGATATGAGGAATACCTAAAGGTAGGGTGAACAATAAAATTAGCTAAATGATGGCTTATGGAATAGGTGATGTGCTCTATAAAATCAAACTTGTATGTTGTTGACCTAGAGATGGTCTCCATTCCATTGTTATTCTCCCCAAAAATGAAGGTGAGCATTGAACATACATCCTAAGAGTCTGAAGATAGCCTACCTTTCTCAAAGGGAAGGGGTAGAGTTTGAGTATTGTTCTTAAGAAGACATAGTTTCTTATTTAGAAATGCCTATTACTGGTGTACTTGGGACCAAACATGCCTCAGCTAAACCATGTCATAAAAGTTGGCATAAGGGTCATGTTGTAGACCTAGCATGACATAGATAGCTTGGTAATTGATTACTACCTTGATTAATCCCTTTTGAATTATCATGGTTGTGGGATTAAAATTTTGTGTGAATAATTCTACCAATTCAGGATATGGGTGCACTATGGGTTCTAGATACTAAGCCAACACTCAGGTCCAAATCTTCATGATAAAGGTCTCAAGCATCCCTTGATTCAATATTTTGTCATGCACCGCCTCTCTGAGGGTTTTAGTCTTTTTTGACAAAACAGGATCAAAAATCTCATTTACATAGTTGAGGATGAGAGAAGAGTCCCAAGAGACACCTTTGAGCACTATTATGGTTCTTGGGTATGTAGTTTTGGAATACGCAGGAGTTGAAGCATATGACTTCGATGGTGGAATTTTGATGGACATTTTCCTAAACCCTTTGTCTTTGAAAACACTCTTTGTTGCTCCTTGAATCACTTCTTGGGCTTGAATTGACCTAGATGCTAGTTCCTCACTTGGGTTTGACTACTCACTTTGTTTTTTTATGAAGAAAAAATGAAACCCAAATTCTCTTTAAACTCTATGGCTTCCATGAGCAAGATTAATGACTTTCCCTGATGGTTAGTCATGTCTCATTAAAACTTACAATCAAGCCATTGAAAACAAAATCTTTGAGATCTCAATTCAAAATTCAAAATTTTAACATTTAAGATCCTTGAGAAACCGTTAGATAGGCATAGGAGACAAAATATTAAGGGATTCTATGGAAATTTAATGTTAACACGTGAGAAGAGAACTTAAAAGAAAAAAGGTGGGTAAACAACTTCGAAATAAGAAAATAAAAGGAAAACTATCCTAACTATGATACATGGTCGCATGAGACTCTTATATGAAGAGTTTAAGGAAAATGCCATTAACAAGAATATCTAAAGACTCTCCTTCCTTTATCTCTAATTCTTAAGCATTGTGCTACTTACAAGTAGTGATTTTGAAAGGACCTATCCACAAAGAATCAAACTTATCATATTTTCTAGGCTTAGCTACTCTTGCATCCCATTTCAAGACCCAGGCACCAATTTTAAACTCAGGTTCTAAACTTTTTTGATCAAACCAACTTTTGATAGTTTCTTGTCAACTCATCATTGACTCATGCACTGATTTTCTTTTCTCCTGAAGATCCAACAACTCTGCTAGTTTAACCTGCATTGGACCATTTTCTTCAACCTCTATTTGATCTATCAGTTGTAAGGCTAGAATTTTGACAAAAATAGGCATTACTACCTCTTTTCTGCATACCAACTCATATAGAGAGGTCTTTATTACCTGTTTAGACATTATTCGATCTACCCATAAAGCCATTTTTATGTACTCATGTCATCTTCTTATGTGTTCATTTCCCATTCCTTTTATGAGTCTAATTAGGTTCTTGTTAGTCGATTATGCCAAACCATTCCCTTGAGGGTAATAATTCAATAAAGTCTTTAGGCATATACCATTTTTTAATGCAAAATAAGACACTTTAGACCCTAATAATGCCTTAGAATTGTCAGATATAATAGTGCGAGGAGGTCCAAACCTAGTTGTGATTTCTTGTAGGAGATCCAAAATCATATTCTCTATTATTTCCTTAAGGAGAACTATTTTGGTCCACCTTGTGAAATAATATATTGCAATAAGGATCCACTTGTGCCCCGTGCTTGAAATTGGGTTAATCATCCCAATAAAATCCAAGCCCAGTTGAGTGAAAGGCTCTTTAACAATTATAGGGCTGAGTGGCAACGCAACATTTCTCCTCTTACCTATGTAAAACTGATAAGATTGACACTTACTAACCATAGTACGACAATCAAAAAACATAGTGAGCCAGAAACACCTTGCTTGGAGTATCTTGATAGCTATGGTCCTTGAAAAAAAATGGCCTCCAGACATTTCATAATGCAGTTCTTGTAAAACCTTTCTAGTTTCTTCTCCCTTTATGCATCTGAGTAGGATCCTATCAAAATTTCTTTTGAAAAGGAAAAGGTCTACTAGAATAAAGTTGGACCCTTGTTGTCGATAGTACCTTCTATTTTTGTAGGGTAGATGACATGAATATTGGCCAATATTTATGAAATTAACCCTATCAATTACCCAAAACTCTAACTCATCCTCTTGTTTTTTTAGTACAGTACCCTTGATTGTAAGTTCTTCTACTAGAGTCTCAGAATCTTGAGCAAGGTATTGACATAAACCCCTACCTCTTACTTATTTAGTGGGCTTAACTTTGACATCATATTTCAATATCTTAGTTATCAAATTAGCTCTTTCTTCAGTGATTTCACCCTCCATTATGTATTCCCTAACACTTGAATGTGTTAAAAATATTGTGATCTTGTTGCTAGTAACTAAGTGCCTAAATTTTTTGAGCCCCTTAACAATAACATAGGCTTGCCTCTCAACAAAATTATACCTTAATTCATAATCTTAGAGAGTCCTTGAAGAAAAGGCAATCAGATGTTCCCCTTATTCTGTGTCCTTTTAGGTTAGTACCAAGGCAATGTTATGTTCTCCTCCATAGACATACATGATGAAATCTTTTGAGAAATCAGGGTTACATAGGACTGGGACAGATGCAATTGCCCTTTTGACACTCTCAAAAACTTGTCACCCCTTATCCATCCATTTCAAACTGAGATCCTTCTTTAGCATTAGGGTGATGGGTCTAACCACTATGGCAAAGTCTATGATGAATCTAATTACAAAGTTAATCTTCCCAAGGAGAGATTGTACCACCTATTTGTTTACCAGTAGGGATAAATCTAGTATTTCCTTGACCCTTTTTGGATCAATCAAGATCCCTTCTTTTGAGATAATGTGTCTAAGTAATTTCCCTTGAGGTACTCCAAACACACATTTCTTTGGGTTCAAACAGATCCAATATTCTTGGCACTTTTGAAAAATAGCCTTTAACTGATCAAAATGATCCTTGACTGACCTAGAGAAGACAGTGAGATCATCAAGATAAATTAAAATTAATTTATTTATTAATTCCCCAAAGGCCATGTCCATAGCTCTTTGCAATGTAGCCCCTACATTCCAAAGTCCAAATGGCATTTTGGCATAAGTGAAAGTTCCCCACTTTGTGGTGAAAGTGGTATTGTGTTGATCTTCTTCTGCTAACCATATCTGATTATAACCCAAGAAGCCATCTAATAAGGAAAACTTCTCTACTCTCGCCACAGTCTATAGAATCTGCTTCATTGAGGGTAAGGGGTAGTGGTCTTTGAGAGAGTCCTTATTGAGATCCCTGAAGTATACATAGAGTATAATCTCTCCATTCTTTTTTCTTATTGGGACCAAGTTTGAAAGCCATGTGGAGTGCTTGATGGGGAAGATAATCCTAGACTCCAATAATTTCTTGAGCTCTTTTATCATGAGAGACTCTATCCTTGGATTGACTGGTCTTTACTTTTGGTGAACAGGCTTTGATCCTTCAATTAAGTCAATAGTATGTTGGACAATCTCTTTCTTGTAAGCATGAATATCCTTGTACATCCACACCATTGCCTTATTATATTTGTGACATAAATCCACCAATATTTCTTTTTCCTTTTGAGTGGTTACCTTCCTTACTTTCAACTTTCTCCCATTAGAGACTTCAAGTTCAGAATAGTCCTCTTTACTTGCCATGGACTTTCTTTTATCTATGTTTACATCATCAAGAGAAAACAAGTTTTTAAGGATTATTCACCCATTTGGAAGATTATTGGATCTCAAATGTATGATCTAGTCACCATTTGCCTCTTCAATTTTAGGTTGTAATTGGTCTGTGAATTCTCTTGACTATTGTAGAAAGAATATGATTTGTTGATCACTCTCAAAGACTTTTTAATTATCCACATTATCTAGGATAGCAGGTTGGATGACTAATTTTATGGCTTTGTTATTGGTTAATAGGTCTTTGGTCATATCAAACTAGAATTCAATTTGAGCCATTCTATTTGCTTCAATATTTTGAGTTTTTGGGATGACTTTAATGTTAAAAGCATCAAAACTTTCGATCAAGTCCCAAAATCTATGGTGATAACACCTCATCTTTGAGTTCTTTGTTGTGAAAGTTTATCTAATTTGTTTTACCACCAACTTTGAGTCCCCTAGGACTCTTATATTCTTTATCCTTTCCTTATGGGTGAGAATCAGGCCATGAACTAGAGATTCATACTATGCTTCATTGTTAGTGCAACCAAATTGAAAATGCAAGGCTTTAAGGATACTTTTCCCCTTTGGGTAAGTGAGTCATATACTTGCTCTTGAGCCCTTCTTACTTCTTGCTCCATCAAAATTTAGATTCCATATTAAAGAATTTTCCATGAGGCTTTCTTTTTTAGTGAGTTCATTCTTCATTATGTTAGGGATTTCGAGATTCTCATCATAGATGATGTAAGTTCCTAAGCTAGTGGAATCAAAGTTTCCAAAAGGATCCTCCAATGTCAAAGCTGACAAATATTTCTTACCTTCATGTTCACTAACTTCTTGTATTGATTCATCTATACAACTTTCTTCTTCTCTTGTGATCATTGCATGGGAGGCTTCGAACCTTGATTTCATTTGGTTCATAATGTGTTCCTTGTATGAGGGTTCTGTTGGCACTTTCATCTTAGACTCGTACTTGGTTCTTAGAATCAGATGTGACTAATCAAGGGACATATACCCTTTGATTTTTGTTGTAAAGTCTCTAAATAGGCATAATTTGAAGATAGGAGGAATGTCTATAACTATTATATCTTAAAAAATAGTTATGTTTGGGCAAGAATATATTTGTAATGGAAGATCTCTCATGATCCCAATGGTTTATATCAACTTTTCATCAAGTTTCATGACTCCTTTAGTTAA
Organism: Torreya grandis; assembly: GCA_037957365.1. Classification (NCBI taxonomy): domain Eukaryota; kingdom Viridiplantae; phylum Streptophyta; class Pinopsida; order Cupressales; family Taxaceae; genus Torreya; species Torreya grandis. Next base: position 396,377 of record JARHVA010000418.1, read on the forward strand.
TGGCTCATATTTGATCTTCAAGGCATCAGCTCTTAACTTAGGCATGACTATAGTGCTCACACCCGAGTCTATCATAGAGTTGTGAAGCAATTTCTTACCCACTATAAGAGTCATATAGAATGTGTTAGGTTTAGGTTTCCTTACCTCTTTTTCAATGTTCATTAGGATTGTTGTTTGTTATGGCTAAGGTACTACCAATTTCTCTTTGCCTTTATTTTATGTAGCTTCCTTTATGGTATTCCACTTTTGGTCACTATGGTCCTTTAATGCTTCTTGAAATAGCTCATTTTGCTTAGGGATGGCCAACATATCCCATAAAGAAATATTAACAGGGACTTTCTTTAGTTGTTCCACCACATTGATTAGTCTAAGGGGCTAGGTCTTGAAATACTATGTGCACCTTGTCCTTTCAACCATCGTGTTAGAGCCCCTTCCTTTTGAGTGGTTATCATAACTTTTCACCTTGTCATGTGAACTTGAAAAGTTGGGGTTAATGGCACCTTTATTGATTCAACATTGATAGTAGGGAAAACTTTAGCATATTCAACCATTCTCCTTTTTAATCGTGTGAGATAATCAGACTGAACCACATTTTTAGAGGTAGATGTTTCATTAATGAACATATATTCCTCATCTTTAATCCATGAAAATAAAGCATGCTTAGGGGCAATATCTCCTTCCTATTCTATTGACATGCCTTTCATCTAAGCTATCATGGTTGCATTTTGAATTCTAGGTGACTGATATGGTCCAGATGAGGTCATTTCTTGGATTCCCATTCTTTTTTCTTCAGCTACTCCTTATTGTAGGTTTCCCATATGGCAATCTCCTAGCATGTGAGAGTCATTATAAGGAAAGCACCATGCATTTGTTTCTTTTGCCAAGTTATTTTGGCTAGGGACTAGATCTCTACCTGAGCTTAGCAAAATCATCTGAAATGGTGGGGGTACAGGGATGATCTAGTTAGGTAGTTGTGAAGAAGTTATTCTTTGAGTCCCTTGGTACTGATTTAGCTGATAGGGGGTCTATTCACCTAGAAACCCTGATAAGGAGGTCATTGGTGTGAAGCTTGGTTCCTTTTAAGATTGATAATTTTGTTAGAGAAGGTTCTAAGGATGTTCCTGACATCATTCATCTTTGATGAGGTAGAAGACGTAGCTATGATTGGTGTTTCTTGAGATGAAGGGAAGGTATATAGAGAAGTACTGGCCTAGGAATTATTAGGAAGTCCTTCTTGATTTGGGAGGGATAATTCAAGAAACATAGGCATAGGAGGCCTTGGGGGAAATTTCTCAATGTCTATCAAATTATTCTCTACTCTTAAAATGAGTTTGTAAGCATTGGGAAGAGTCTACTCTTAAAGTGACTGAATCATGGTTGAGATATCAAAATTAAAAGCTTTGAGATAAAAAACAATCACCATACCTATAGGTGGTTGAGCTAAGATTGGGATTATTTGCCATGTCTTCAATAATCTAGTGTTGAAATCAGTCATTACTTCTTAAGAGGCTCTCTTAATAGTGATTAGTTATTGTAGGAGGGATGATTTATCTCCTTTTTCATTGAATCTATCATACAGTGCAATTCCTAATTAGTCCCAGTTTGCAATAGAGTTAGGTGTTAAAGATCTATACTAGTTAACATTTCTTCCCTTCAAAGAGTTGATGAGTAGTCTCAAGGCTACATTTTGTTGTGTGATAAAGTGGATAGTATATACATTAGCCACATCTTAAAGATGCTCTACTTGAGTCTAAAAGTCCTCTCCAGTGAATTTGGATAATGCTTTTAGAGCATTAGCTAGAAGGGGATCCCATGTATCAAGAGTCATTGGTAGGATACATGGACTTCCACCATTTTAATTGACAAAGTTTCTAAGTGGTACCTGAATAGCCATTTGACCTCCAAAATTAACTTGTTGAGTCAGCCTTCTTCTTGAAGTAGTCACCAAAGGTATTACTAAGAGTCTTGGGTTTATTATAGATTGAGAACTTGTAATCAGCCCATGGTTCTTCCTCCTTGAAGGATGTCCGCTCATACACTTCTAGACAATATTAGCTTGGTCCCATCGGGCGTGCCAAAAAAGTCGTTGATGCTTAATTTTACAACTGATCACCAGAATCATGGGAAGTTTCAAAGATGTGGGACTTGACCCTTGAAACAACCTCCAAATTTTAAATAATTTGGCTCTTCTCTTGGGGTTTTGGTGTAAAGGGAGAGAAAACAATGCATAAATATTATTTAAACTACTAAGGTGATACGCCAAGATTTGGATTCCTTTAATGGACAACATTGTGACGAATATTAATAGATTTTACCAAAAAACTAAAGAGTTTAAAGCACAATCAATAATTTCAGTAAAGACAATAGACTGACCAATGGCTCATAATATAAAATTAACCTAAATCGTCATCATCTATTTCTAATAGCACAGTATTAGTTTCAATAGTTTTTCCTAAAAATATTAAAGAGTATGCAACATGGTTAATAATCTCAGTAATTTTGTGAAGCTGACAAAAGGCTTATAGCAAAAAATGAGAATAAATACTAAAATTGGACTATTATTACATAGAACACCACTCTCTCTTTATATATAAAACAAGTATGTAAGGTAAAATGCATAGGAAATAATCGTCACACTCCTAAGAAAGGTAACCGCTAAGGCAGTCCAATGCTTCCACCAAACTCACTTCTAAAACTTTTTATATAACCTAGATGATAAAAAAATTCCTACTATAACTTATTTATAGCTACTTATAACCCACAAAATACTACTGTGAGTCTCTACCACTTGTTTGGGTTTAACCGCTTGTTTGTAATTTTTGGATCTAAAAAACTGCACGATGTTAGAGCCAAACCACTTGGGCCATTTTTCTATCAATTATACTAACTGTCCCTCTCACTCTATTTCAACTATTGATCCTCATTGTATTTATCATGTATTCTTCCCAAACATGGACACATGGAATCTTTCACACCCTTTTGGAGTCGTTGAGACTCTTTTCCACTCTTTGCTTAGCTTTCAATTTTAACGGCTCTTAGAGGCTTTACATCGTCAGATCCAAAGATCTTAACCGAATTATCGATCCTTTCTTTGATGTCTATAAGGCGCATGTGGAAGCTTTCACAATTTGGGAGGTCTTCAAGCTTTTTTCTTGATTGAATTAAGTGCAGTAGTGACACGTGGATACCCTCCATTTTTCATATTCTCCTGCTACTTCTTGACTCAAAATAAAACATTATTTAACCATGTGTCAGTGTTACACTCAACATAGCTTCTAAAAAGACTCTTTTCCTTTGAGGGAGCATCAAGGTGACAAGTGGCATTAACTGTGTTTTTTTTAATCTCAAAACCTTTTACTAAGCTTTACCAAAAAGGGCACTCCATGAAGCTTAATGCTTACCGCTTAACTCACTATTGGGACCTTTACTTTTACAAAAAGGGACCACCGTTGCACCACGTGTCTATCACGCATAAGATAAAGGATCTTCTATACTCTTTTGAGCTATAAAAAGTATTGAAGTGACATGTGGATACCCTCTGCATAAGGTTTTATACTTAAGTTATTTTGGCCCCGATACTTAGAACATTGCTTGTGCTCATAAAAAGAAAAACAAGAGCCCTGAGAAAAAAAACCAACCTTGAAGAAAATAATTATACAGGAACCTTTGCCTATTCAAGCCCCACCCATCCCTCCTCAAGAAAATAAAACCTTCCCATAATGGAGGTCAATCCAAGAATGAATCCAAATCAAGAAAAAAGTTCTTGTTGAGAAGGTTGAAGAACTTAAAACTTTCCCGTCATGGAGATCAATTTGAGAAAGCATCCAAATGAAGAACGAAGTCCTTATTGAGAACGTTGAAGACCAAAGCATATCAAGATTTTAGGGATTTATTGGTGAATTGAAAGAGAAGAATGATAGGCTCATTGATCTCAAGATCCTAAAGTTTGTTCATGAGTTTGAGCAGCCCATCCTTGAAGAAGAACATGTTCTATGGGAGGGTAATGAAGAAGGTCAAGTTGTAGTTGTAAGTGATCCCCAAGAAAGATATGAGGAGGATACTTCAAGTGTATATGATGAATAGGTCATAATTGTAACAACTCTCGGTAAAGAGAGAAGAAAACTAGTCTTTGAATATGAAGAGCAAGGTGACCTTTATGGAATAAAAGTTGATCAAGTGATAGTAGACTTTGAGAGAGGTGGTCTTTTCCAATGTGAACAATGTGTTGATCAGGATGTTGTAGTAGAATAAGTAGCCCCTAAATATTCATTGGAAGTGGCTACAGTTTTTTTTAGCCCCAACAACATGATCAAAGAGGTACAACCTTTAATTCCTTCTTGAATTTTGTTGTGACTACCTCTATATCAACTCTTATCAATCTAGAATAAGGTCTAAATGAGCTTGAACCAAGTGAAGTTTAGTTGAAGGATTTGTTTGAAGTCCTAGGAGCAGGTTACACTCTTTTAGAGGGAGGTTGTGGTTTGATCCAGATTGAGGAAGGCAACTTTGTCAAGCAAATGAACAAACAAAAAGAAGGCAACTCTCGAAGTTTGTCATTTCAAGAAGCTATTCCACTCGATAATGACTTGTTTGAGAATTTCAAGGTGGGATATCAACCTCTCAATTAGTTTGCAAACTTTTTTTCACTCTTGGAAGATGAGACAAATATCTTTTAGCCTCAACCTTTCAAAGAGCAAAAAACTTCACCTCTTAAAGCGAATTACACAAACATGCTACAAGAAACATGTCAATCCATTCATTTTGATATGTTATCTCTTAAGGAAGCAAAATTTTGTCATATGGTGAAGGTTAATCAGGTCTATACCACTACAAGAGCATGTCTTATTAGCTATTTAGCTCAGTTGGAAGCCAATAAGTAGGAGCCATTACCTATCATGTTCATTTCAAAACATGAAGATGAGCCTAAACATGTCCAAGATCAGTCCAAGCATATACCCCTGATCACTCATGCTTCAAGCAAGGGGGAGGAGGTGTATAATGTTGATTTTGAAGAAGAATAGGATGTCAAGAATATTAGCATGTACTTACCTCTATTCAATTCTCTCATGGTTTCCATTAAGCTTGATAGTCACATGAACTTGATGAAGAAAGGTGGTTACTTTGCACTAGTAGTTAATGATTTTATTTACAGTTATCTTAGGTTGTTATATTAGGTTAGTATATAGTAGATTAGTTTTTTATTATCTTGTCTTTCCTCTAAGTACTTTATAGCACAAGTGTGTGTGTCTTGCTTGTATGTATTGTTCTTGTTTTGTCGTGTATTTAAGAGGTATGTCAATTATTTATCCTTATTTCAAGGCATTTACAATCAGGTTCAAGGTCCAATCAGGTCTAAGGTTGAGTTAGAGGTGACTCTATAACCCAATAGAGGTATCAGATAATTGGTCTAGATACATAGTAAGCATGCAATCCCAAGAGGTCTCCAAAGATGTTAGCCAAAATTTGGCTACCATGAATGAGTGTCATTCAAAACTTTGATGTATGAAGTTCTTGTATTGGTCATTAATGATCTAGGATGATAGGTAGTAGGTTTTCCTTGGAAGCTTATAAAGTCAGCAAGGATGGTCTAGTGAGTAACAAGGTTAAATCACTTTATCTTATAATCAAATGATATTTATTTGTAGTCCCTTCATGTGATAAACATTGCTTGAGGTAAGTTTGACAAAGTTAAGGTTAAGAGTGAAATCAAGTCGATGAGGAATCATGCTTAAAGAGGCAAGGTGGTGACCTAAGAAGAACCATGATCTAAAACAGACCAAATTAGCAAAGGATAAAAACTAGTAAGTTGACCACATTGTATTTTCAAGCAATTTTGAGAGATTAAGGTAGTTTTGATAACATTAAGGTATTTCATTATTTTAGTCTCATTGTGCATTCCAATGTTGAGATGATACTTTCTAGGAAAAAGTAAATGTGAATGTTATACCATAGAATAGGGGTCTTCTAAAGTCATATAACACCTTTGTAATGAAATCATGTTGTACTTGTTTGTACGCACCCTCCAATTGTCTTAAATAACTAATTTTTAATGTTGAACTTTTGTGTAACTTCTCACTCATCATTCTTTAACAAACAAATGAGTATTTATTGAAAGATTGTAAATCAAAGAGAGGTGTTAAAACTTTTGACACACTCCTCCACCTTTGTACAAGTAAGGGGAAGTTGGATAGTCACCTGGTTCACCATCTCTAGCAGTTCTAAAGGGCATAATAGGTAGATTATTGAAGAAAGCAAGTTTTTGGAGGTATATTATAGAAGGATTACATTTATGGGCAATGTAAAAACTCATCCAAGGCTCCCCCTGGTCTTCTTAGACCCAAATCCATGCAAAAAGTGGAGCTACATAGTCAAACAAGTTTAAAAAACCCATTCTTTTCTCCATCGAGCTTCTTGAAAACCTTAAAAGGGAAACTAATTTGTGGATAACAATCTAAGGAGAGATAAATTTGGAAACATAGCTCTTGGTCAGAGGTGGGTACCCTAATTACCTTACACTTTGTGGCATTGGTTGTCTAGTTAGGCATCTTAACTTTATGAACAATCATTAAGAAGTTGAGGGTGTATACAGAGGACTCAAAACCCCACCAACATCAATTTTCTCCAAATTCAAAGTTTTTAATCTTAGTGAATGCATGGATATGATTTTTTATGGTCCCTTTAACACTCCTTAACCCTTGTAATATCATGTTTTATCAATATTCTTCATGTTTGGTGTAGTATCTAATAGCCTTGATTTGCTAGTTTGAACAATATAGTCAAGTTTGAAGGAACTATGAGGTGTTTTGGTGAATATAATGAATGAAATAAGATGGTTAAATAGTTAATAAAATCTCATAAATATCCCTTAGACCTATATAAGCATCATTGGATGCATGAACTTCAAGAAATGCAAGCAACTATGCATGCATAAGTTGAATTGTTTGAACTAACAACCATGGTGGAGAAACCTTGTCAAACAGTGGTGTGTTTTTATTGTCCAAGACATTTTAAGGATAATTACCATATCACATAATATTGAATATCATACTCAGAAGGTATTCTAAGTGACAATCCATTAGATTCAAAGATTCTAGTCTCTTCCTTCAAGCCAAGTCCAAAGAGAAGATTATGAACCTTCAGGTCTGTAGACTTGTATGTCAATGTTCGCATCAAATGGATGTATGGGAGTTTATATGGTATCAATAAATCATTATTTAATGTCTTCATTCCCCTATAAAAAGTTTTAAAACACTTGAAAACTAAGCTTTATCAAGCCAACGGTGAGATAAGGAGGTCTAAGTGCATTTAGGGCAATGCAAGCAAACACAACCATGATTATATTAGAAACCAACATGAAAATCACTTTTTTAGAATTAAATTTAATCTTATAAATATTATAAAATGGTTATCCAATCATCTTGAACACCTATGAAATCTCAAATATCAACTCACCTTGCATTCAAGGGGACTATGTGAGCCTAAAAGGAAGACAGTGAAGACCTCAGGTGAATGTTCAAGATAGTTGGAATCTATTGGAGTGAGGGAAAATATCTCAAAACTTATTCCATTTTTCTCATAATTAAATTATTTTCTAAACATGACAATCAAGAAGGAAAAACAAGAGATAGGAGAGGGTTTTTTGACCTAGTGGCCACCTACAAACCTGTCGGCAGGTAGTAAGACAAAAAAATGTATTGGTGATGAAAATTTTGAGGAACCAAAAGGTATAGGGGTAAAAATAAAATGTTAGTAAAGTTTTTAGCCTAATATAGCACATCAATAAGGATTATTTATCCTATGAGACTCAACTTGGCAAACCTACAGCTAGAAGGCCTAAATGATCACATGCAGCCTGTTTGTAGACAATATGATCAAAGGACACGTATGATTATGTGGAATGAGGTTAAAATTTATGTAAAAATGTCATGATAAGTATGAAAAAACTTTATAATGATTTTTATAATAACAAAAATGAAAAAAATCCAAAATAAGGATCTACATTCAGAATTGCAATCATGGAGCCTAAACACAAACCTACAGGCTTGCCTATATGAAAATGTACCTTATGTTCTAAATATGAGATATAAGGATGTTTTGAGTTATGAGAGGACATGAGAGAGAGATTGGTGAAAATGATTTGATCCCTTATATTGAATATAAGTATCCAATAGAGATATTCTAAAAGCCTAATATGGTAGTAGGCCTAATTTAAGACCTACAAGCCTAAGTCAAAAGAATGAAGAAACCTTGTAAGTTTTGAGGTATTTTAGGAGATGAAGGACCTTAGGATATGTGTAACACCTTGATGGGGGATCATAAAATGTTTTAACTCCTTTATTCATGAATAAAAGGCTAAATAGGGATTGTTAGGGTCACTAACACAAGGTTCTTCTTAAACCCTAACCATGAGCTTATGAAGGTTACAATGGGTTTGAAGGGTAAAATGGAGTAAAATATCACTTTAAAACCTTATATAAGGTTTTAAATACCTCAAGGATGTGTTTGAGTCCAAAACCAATCAAATTCATGTCATATTATGCCAAATCACCCTTTTTAAGCTCTTAAACATGCTTATCCTACACGAGAAGTCACTTTTATCATGTGAGAACTCACACGAGGAGATGCATGGGATCCAATGGTGTTAGGAGGTGTTTATGGACCCTATGCCCTCCTAATTTATGGTATTAATGAAGATATTAGGGTCCAAATCTTTATGAACTATCCTTAAGAAGGTTACACACCTAAAACCCTTCTAAAACCTTGTTAATAACCTGATGACTATGTTTTCTCCTCAAATGACTTGAAATGCATTTGATTGAATTTGGAATGATCAAGGTGACATATATAGGTCTATTTTCCACCTAAATATTCCATTTTTTGGCACGTGTGGGTTTAAATGGTATGGAAATTGGTCTAGAAATGAATGTTACGAGCCTAAAAATGCAAGTTTTGGTGGCTTTTTAGGAACTTTGAATGAGTGAGACCTAATGGATTACCTTGAAATCATATATGAGATAGAAATGATAGGGGAATATGCTTATAAGGACTCAAAAAAAGGTTTAAAATTATTACAATATCATTTGGAGGTTTCAAGACACCTAGTGTTGAATAAATACGTCATCAAGGGCTCCTAGTAGGCCTAATGCACCTATGTATCAGTATTGGAGATGGTTTTGAGCTTGAACAGGGGTGGAATGATCACATACAAGGTGTTTAAGAGGTATTAAATCTATGATAATCATCCTTAAGGAAATTACTAAGCCTAAGATGAAATATAGACTCACCATTATGGTCTTCACTTGAATCAAGCAAGCTTTTCAATGAAATGTAGGTTCTTATCAGTTTGAAGAAGCTTGAGTCTTGATCCCCATCCTCACCAAGATGAGAAAGACATTGAAGTGGATTATGAGGGCATGAAAAAACTCTAATAATCATGATAAATAATGCCATATGTCAACACATAAACTTGCAACTCCTTATAAACAAGAATGGATAGTTTCATGAATAAGATTGATGAGTCATACAAGAAGGTCAAGGGTCACTCTACGCCACCATTGATGAAGAATAAGATCAGATCAAGCATGCACATGTTGATAAAAGAATTCATAATTTCCTACATGCATATTTTATTGCTTGTAACTAGTTTCCTCATGAGATGACATTTATCATGGACTTTACCTACACCTCTCCTCTCTCTCCTCCTTTTGCTCTATACATATGCCTAAGTTTAACATTGTAATGATATTCCACTTGAGTATGGTGAACCCCTAATCCTTTTGTAAGCCATTGAAGCAATAAAAATTATGATTTTACCTTATCTTATGATTGTATTTTAGTGTTTGTGCATGAATGATTGATCTTGTATAGTGTTGATTCAGTTATCCTTGGCATGTCTCATTCTCTCACCTATATGTAGTTTGAACTCATTATTGTAGGTCATATGAAGTTTTAAGTAGTATTGTGAAAACTAATTAAGTAAATTTTCCATTGGTGTCTTTAGACCTCTTGAAAATCAACCCTTCTTGCCTAAGCATCTACCACCTTCATATTGAAATACTAATGTAAGAGGAGTAGATTAGGAATAATGTATGAGTAGATCAGTTCTATGTTCATTGTGCATTTTTTAGATGTGTGGTAGTTGTTAAATTTTTTTTTCATCACATCCTTAGTTTGTTTTTTTAGTTTTATTATCCCTTTTCTCTTGTAAGGATTAGGTTTAGTTTGTAGCTCTTAAGTGATGCATCAAGGGAGTTAGCCCTAATCTAGAGGTTCAATCCACTCTTTAGCTCACCCATGTTATCACTTAAGTGATGAGGCTTGAAAAACTCCTCAAAGGTTTAACTTTAGATGATAACACTTACTATATTAGATGGGGGGAAACGTAGATACCCATATTGGTACAAACTTTATTTATTAATGTCTTTTTGCATAGCTTTTGATGTATATCCATTTTGACTGAACATTGAGTACTTAGTAACGCAGTCTTGTGTGATCCTCTTGGGTTTCATGGCATTTTTTTCACTCTCTATTGGGACAAGTCTTTAAGAGCTAGATAAGATCATAGTGTGTCATTTTCCTCTACTACGACTTTGTCTTGTCACGATGTGTGATGGATTTGAAAATCTAGTATTGTTCAACTACGGTAGATTATGATTTGTTTTTGTGCAGAGATCAAATTGAAAAGTGGAAGAGCTATAAAATAACAACCTTAATCCTACACAAACACATAAAATATATCAAATAAAAATGAATAAAAAATGGAGGAAGTCAGAATGGTCAAGTTATCCTTAGAAAACCCCTTATTGACTTAGTGTTGCCTACATATCCCAAAGGGCCTTAGGTCGATGTAGTTCTCCCTTTAGGGAAGATTATATGAATGCAACTAAATTTTTTGATTAGAATGTTTGACAAAAATATGCCCTCAACCTATAATAAATAATGTTAGACTTGGCCGAGGACTGTAAAATTACAACAAAATTGTAATAATAGTCTTTACTCATAAAATAAATGCTTTTGAAATCATAAAAGAGATGCTTTGTTTTTTGGAGTTGTCTTTTCAAGTGTGGCCCTTATGTGCCTTTATAGGGATATATTTTGAATATATTGTGGATAATTGACCTATTGATATGCATAGGAAACTCATTAAGAAGCATGTCATTTTAAGAATACAATTGTTAAAGCATAGAGTACAAGTTTTCACTACTAGACAAGGCATTGTCTGCCCCTATTGACTAGTGCACACTTGTCCAAAAGGAACATAAGATTTTGGAACAACATTGACAATGAAGTGAATGTTGAATAGGAATAAAATAAGGAAGTTTGGAAGATTTTCTCAGTAATTTCAAGACTTTGAAGGATTTATCAGATAGTATAGGTTCTCAGAATGGTGAATTGGCTAAGCAAGGTAAAGGTGTCAAGGACAACCATTGTGAAACATTTATTTGTTAATTTTAGGTGTCTATGGAACCCATGTGATCCTTTTCCTTAGGGACACATGCTTCTAATTCATGTAAAATAAGGGAAACACATATGGAACCATCATATCTGCGAAATGCAATAAGCTTGCCTTTGCTTATATTGAACTCTGTCTTGATTTTGAATGTGCCACATGGCATCTAAATATTATTGATGCTTTGAGAGGGATTTATGTTGGCATGTAAGGCCTTCAATGCAGGTTGGAACCAAGGCATTGATCGCACCATGCCACATTTTTAGTCAGTTACTTCATAAAATTGTTATGCCCATTAATGACAAACAATACTCGTGTTGTCAGAAATACACTGTGTCTCATCCTAACTGAAGACTCCTTCCTCGTTGGGTTCCAGATTATCCAATCCTCATGTTGTGATGTTGTAGATGTTTTTAATTTCATCCTCCAAGTAAAAACTCTCAGCATAGGGGGATTTGATTATTTGAAAATAGAATAATCACATGCTCTTTTCCAATCTCAAAGCTCATGTAACACATCTTGAAATGCATGTCTATGTTGTTGGTATAGCACTAAGTTCTACCAAGTAAATTTGGGTAGTTGTCTACCTTGTTGAGATCAATCACCTCAAAGTATACTTGAAATTTGCACCCATTATCTCGATACCAACATCATGTAGAATTTTCATGGGCTAAGCTTGGGTTTTATTTACCATGAAAAAAATGTGTGGTGAGGGTCGTAAGGTAGGATTTCCCACCTTGCACCAAACATCTCCTATGAGGACATTGACTTCAAAACACGTCTATTAGAATGTTGCATATCGACCATCCATTAATGTCTACATCTACAAGGAATTCTAATTCATAGCTTACATTATGGGCTATCCTCACTTCATGCCCTTGCACTAGATCTATGACAAGTACTTAAGTGGGTTATTTTCCCATGTAATTGTCCAAAATACTCTTCTGTATAGGAATCATCCCTTCAACATGCATGAAATATAATACATTGGCAAGATCATCCTCCTACTTATCAACATGTGTTTGGGGTTAGGTTTCCTTCCTGTAAATGCTAAATATATATTTTTTATGATAAACTAGTCTTGTACACTTGGAAAATATCACTCATGGCTTAACCCTTCAGTTAAGGACCTTTCTACTATCAAAAATCTCACATTCACCATATCATTTTGCCCAATTATTTATCTTATAATCTAACCATGATATTCTGATTACCCATATCACCTGTAGCCAATGATATGTTTAAAACCTAATATATATCCTTACCTTTCAATTACAAATCTTCAACACTTTCCTATTCTCCTAGACACTACGATTTAGATTTGGACATTAGTGTCCCAGTTCTAACTCTAGTGTTTGTACATTATAAACACTCAAATTTGGAAATATTTTGACATGTATGGGTCAGCCTATAATGTTATTTTAACCCTCCTATGAAAAAATTTGAAATTTTTTTGTATAAATACAAGCCAAATACCATTCACTATCATCAAGCAATATCAAGTACTTTTCAAGCTCACATATATCTAAAATCACCTCTCAAACTTGAAAATTTTCCATCTTATTCCCTATTTCCATATCAATCACACTAAAAATGTTCTTATAGGTTTGAAGCATCTATATATTAACCCATGAGTAATATTTTCCAAGTTATAACTTATATCACTACATGCACTCACATATAACATATTGTAAAATTGTTCACACACAAGCCCACACAAGGGGGAGAACTACATTGGTCTGAGGCCCTCTTCAGAGTATTTATTTATGTAATAAATGCTCATTGAAATATGGGTCTTTTAATTCATCTCAAATTCACTTGAGCCCACTAACCCCTATTTTGAAAGGTGACATGCTCCAATTGGAGGTCCTAGGGTTTTGAGCTATACATTGATATCCAGAACCTATGCATATGATCTAAATAGACAATTTATAAGGAAACAAGGAGCCCTAACATGAATAGGTGGGATTTATAGAAAAGGACTTATACTTCACTATGGACAGAAGCATTAGTTTTAGGACAAAGGTGTCGATGCTAGTGTCCCTATTTCAATGGTAGTGTCCAGCCTGACAGAGAGCTAATTTATAGAATTTGATGAATCACAACTAAACATCATCTTGATTATTTCTACACTTGCACTTCTTAGATCTTCTTATGCATCATTAAATAAAATAAGTGTTATTCATTTTTCATTAGTAAGCAATCAAATGGCTATTTGGTGTTTTACTTTCTATATTTAGCATATTTCCATATTTCAACATTGTATCATAATATATTGTGAATGTAGATTATTTAATTGGCCTGCTTATGAAATAGTCTCATTATTAATTGATTAGGTTGTTATCTTTACCCTTAAATCCAAAAAGTTTCAAACATTTTGTGAACTCGATGTACTTATCCAGCCTTCTAGAATTTTAGATTGCAGTACTTATTCATATTTTAATTTTATCAATCTGTATGCAACTTAGGCATAGTGATAGAATAGGTGGTGTACCTATTAAGCATCTTGAGCTTCCTATTCTACCACCTAAAATGTCTCAAGATAATACCCTACCAAATTTTTCCAATAATGACAATGAGTAAAATGCTGAAAAAAATCTCATAGAGGATGAATCTAATCACGAGGACAATGAAACATGTGAGAGCAATGAACATGAACAAGTAGATCAAGAGCAAGTTAAATCTATTGCTTTGTTTCAAGATCACATTTATGAAAATCTTGAAGATCCCCAAAAGATCTTCAATACTATATTAGAAACTATAAAATCCAAAGGCATTAGTGAATAACCATTGCTTTCTATTGATACAAAGATTGGGGTTACTAATATGCCTATCACACATCACTCCCAATATCCCTTCCCTCAAGTAGACCATTGATTTATACATCTAGTGGGGAAATGAGATATGTTTTCAAATCATTGTTTATCAAAGATCAAGAAAATATTGCTACATCATCCATGGAAATAATCAATACTTCAACTTAATTACCAATTTCAATGGCTATATCAACACAAGTAGTGTTTACATCGCCTTTGGTGACTTCCCAAATATCAAATCTTAATCCTGATGGGTCTACTATGCAAACTATTCTCCAAGTTATTCAAGTTTTGAAAGTTAAGGTTACAAATATTGAGTGAAATGTTTCAAAGTCTACTCTTGCTATTGATTCATAATAAATATTACATAATCCTCTCGCACTTGAGATATATTTGCACCCTTAGCCAACCAATTTTGTTGCACCCAAGTTCAAAATTATGATGGCAAGGGTGATCCTGAACAACATCTCTAATATTTTTATGCAACATATCTTGATTATGTTTTCAATGATAAATTTTTTACCAAACTATTTCCAAGAAGCCTTAAGGACTATATTTTAAGATGGTTTTATGATTTACCAATACAATCAATAAAAACATTTAAACCTCTAGTGGATCAATTTTTGACACAATTTTCTATCAATATTAGTGAAAATTTGTTATATGCACAAATTGTAAAGATCAAATAGGGAACTGATGAGCCTATCAATGAATATGTTTTAAGGTACAAGACAATGTTGGCCAAAATGACAAATCCATTGGAAAAAAAAAACCTTAAAGATATCTTCAAACAAAGTTTTCTCATCGTATTACATGAGTCTGTTATCTTCAAGAAGTTTACATATTTTGATGACTTATGCCATATTTTCCAATATCAAGAAATGAAACTCATTGCATTAAACAAGCTTAAGTATGTAGTCAACACACCGACTGCATCCAATACCAAGTTTCATATCAAACCAAGCTATAAGGTAAAACCTATATAAGTTAAGAAGGAAGCAACAACAATGGTGAATATGATGTCATAAAAACATAATCATCTCATTTTATCCAATGCACCTAAGAGACAATTTACATGGTTTCCTAAGTCTCCTACCTCGCTCCTTAAGAAGCTATTGGAGTGTCATCTCGTATCTCTCTCTCCTCCTTTAGAGGTTGATACGAGTCAACCTCTACCAATAGGATGTGATGCAAATGATTATTATTATCACCAATGTGTTGGGAATTCTATGAACATATGTTTCAAATTGAATCACAATATACAAGATCTCATTGATAGCGAATAACTTACATTTGTTGATTCTCTAAAGGACTCAAGGTCATAACATGGTGGCCACCAAAACTAGTAGATATTCAATAATCCATTACATGATCATTATAAGGAAGCATTAGAAGTGCAAATGTCATTTAATACACATCCTCCTCCACCACATTATGTACACCCATTAGAGGCCTTCTATTACATTTGATGACAATGAAATTGTGGATGATGATTCAAAGCTTCATTCATTGTTTATTAGAGCATATATTGATCATCAACATATACATAGTGTTATAGTTGCTAATGGTTATAGTGAGAATGTATGTACCATGACATTACTCACACATTTTGGATATACACATGATGATTTATACCCTTCAACCAAGACAGTTAGAGTATTTGATGGGAAAACATAAGGGGTTTTTGGTGAGATTAGTTTACCTTTACAAGTTGGTCCAACACATATGACTAGAAAATTTTTAGTTATACCACACACAAGAGTCTTTGATATGTTATTGGGATGACCTTGGATTCATAAGCTCTAGGTAGTACCCTCCAAAATGCATAAATGTCTCAAGTATATTCGTGACAACATGATAATCACAATTTCAAGGAATCAATATGAACATCAACTAAAACAAGAGACCTTTATTATAGGATAATTAATTATACAACTTAATAAGATTAATCATGAGTGAAAGCATAAGAAAAAGGAAATCCCCTCTCTTGGGTGACAAATACTTGAGAGACCATTGCATCATAGATACATAATGGACTCCATGAAGTCCCCATTTATGCCTGCATGACCCAACCGGTTATTGATAGCATATCAACATGTTTCAGAGAGGGTACAAAGACCCAAAATTACACTCACAAAGTCATAAAGCACTAAATAATGGGTAAAACAACCACTTCATCTTCTACTATTGATTCATAATCATAAAATCCTATGAGGCATACACAAAATATGATAGATTCTATAGTTTCAGATTTGGCACATATACATGATCCTTGGCAACATGAGTAGTTTACTATACTATATTCTCAGTCTAGAGCACCTTATGGGCATCCTTAGATGGGATCACCGAATAGACCTTTATTTCATTAAAAAATAAAAATAAGTAAAAATATAAAAAATATAAAAATAAAAAAATTCAAAAAATCAAAAATTCAAAAAATCAAAAAAATACAAAAATATTCAAAAAAATAAAAAATACAAAAATATTTAGCATTCACATTTTACTAGTTTTTGTATATGTTCTTTACTTTATGTTAGTAGATAGCATATCATTTTATTTCTATACACACGTATGTTTCACAATACTTGAGTGTGATACATGCATACATTATATCTATGTTACATACATATACATATGTTGGACCTTTCCTCTTCCCACGTGACACATTATGTTAGGGGCATCTTGCTTCTACTAATCATGATTGACCTAGGTTATATTGTTTTGTGGCCACTTTACATTATCATGTTGAACTTGTATATTAATGCTTGCACGTGTCTATACTCATGTTTACATCTTACACAATGTATTTGATATGATATGCTACAAGACATTTTGCTAACACATGTATGCAAGGACTAGTATGATATGCTTATGCTAGTTGCTTACATGTATTTATATTATTCATCTTTCACATGACTTATTTGAGTGCACTTCTCATTTTCTATCTTGTTTGGAGTGTGGAATGTTTGAACATGTTCCTTGCTTGTTGGCCCGAGTGCCCTGAGTGTTATTTATTTTGCATGTGGACATTTTAACATGTCCTCCCCTTTAAGTGTGGGGCATTTGAACATGCCCCTTCTTTGCAGTCACTTAGACCCCTTTTGCATGACATTATATGTTCTTGTGTGCATGTTTGATTATTTTTTGAGCTTATTCTTGTTACTTATAGATGTTTCCATGATCCATATCATGCATCTTAGGGCTTGTTATGTTTGGATATTGTGAGCTTCATTGATAGATCTACTTAGACATGATACCACTATATGTTTCTTTACTACATGATTGATATAGATATAACATGGTTATTTTATCATTTTGAGATAAGATGGTTATCACATTGCATTCCCCTCACCCCAAAAGGGGGCATGTCATAGATACATGACTCCACATACACATAGTTGGCAAAATTGATACAATTTACATGATTCAAATATACACTTGGGTCAAAATTTTATGAAGTTGACACATATTTTCACAGATTGGAACATAGTTTTTTAGATTTGTGATAGATATTATACACATTTTACAGAGAAGAGATTAAGTTTTGACATATACTTCAACTTGAGATGCATTAGAGGTGCAATGCCATGCAAATGCACCAAATCACATATACATATTCAAATTACATAAACATTTATGCACTGACCTTACCAACATGCACCGTTTGAGTCTTACCTATCTACAATAGTTGGCTCACGAGTAGTGTGATTGATATTTAATGCCCTTGATGGCCTTGGTAGTAATTATTTTTGTAGGTTCATGTGGTTATATCATTTTACTTGGGCAAGATTGGCTAGATTATGTATATAATTGAAATGTGTGATCAAGATTCAACACACTCGATGGACTTAACACAACTCACATTTGCACCAAATTGGGGGAATGATCACCCTCCAATTCTCCTTTTCACATCTCCAAGGTTCACTTTTGAACCTCTTTCACTCTCCAATGCTTTAGCTAGGAAGCATCATTACCAAAGAAAAATACGAAGGGGAAACATAGTTGCATCGACAAATATGTGTACTCTTTCCTTGATCTCTTTTATTTCAAGCATTTCAATTATTTCAAATTTTAAATTATATGCACTAATTACACTATAACATGCTCTTGGTTACAGGCAACACACAAACAATAAATTCATATAAGGCTCAAATCAAGGCAAGGTGTGTTATACACACCAAAGTATGCATTTATTTTCCTTAAACCTTATATATATCTTTCACTGTTAGTTATATATCTTCAACATTTTCCTATTCTCACATACACTACTATCTAGATATGGACACTGACATTGACATGAGTGTCCTAGTTCTAATGCTAGTGTTTGTATCTTACAAACACTCAAATTTGAAAATATTTCAACATGTATGGGTTGACCTAAAATGTTATTTCAACCCTCTCATGAGAACATTTCAAATGGTGTTGTATAAATACAAGCCAATGATCATTCATTATCATCAAGCAATATCAAGTACTTTTTGAGATCACATCTATTTAAAAACACCTCTCAAACTTTTAAAATTTCCTTATTCTTCCCTATTTCCATATCATTCATAGGAGTAGTATTCTTATAGGTCTTAAGCATTTAAAGAGTAACCCATGGGTAGTATTTTCCAAGTTATAAACTAGATCACTACATGCACTCACATATAACACATTGCACAATTGTTCAAACACAATCCCAAATAAGGTGGGGGGGGGGGGGGGAGGGAACTGTATCATTCTGAGGCCTTATTCAGAGTGTTTGCTTATGTAGGTAATGCTCATTGATAAAGGGGTCTTTGAGGTTAGCTCAAATTCACTAGAGCCTATGACATAGGGTTTTGAACTACACACTGATATCCATAACCTGTGCACATGATTCAAATAAATAATCTAAAAGGCAACAAGGAATCCTTATAGGCAAAAGTGGAATTTCTAAAAAATGACATGTACCTCATTGCAAATAGAAGTGTTAGTTTTAGGATAGAAGCATCAATGATAGTGTCCCTATTTTGATGGTAGTGTCTAAGTTGATATATAGCTAATTTGTAGAATCTGATGAATCATAATTGAGCATCATCATGACTATGTCTATACCTACACCTATCAAACCTACATGTGCATCATTTAATAGTCTAAGTGTTATTCCTTCTTTGTGATTAAATAATCAAATTACTATTTAGTGTTGTACTTTATATATTTAACATATTTCCATAATTCAACAGTGTATCATAATATATTATGATTCTTGATTATTTAATTAGATATTTATAAAATACTCTTCATCTTAATTGATTAGGCTATTCTCTTTACCCTTAATTCTAAAAAGGGTCAAACACTTACTCGTCTTTTCCTCTAAGTCTCACACATACAATAATTCACCCTACAGATTTTGAATGACATTCGTAGTTTCATGTAGTACCTCTTTCTAGCATGAGTCATTTGGATAGGGTGTTATGGAATGCTCTGGGCATGCCACCTAATCTTCAAATCTCCTCAGCTCATAGCCTGTTCTAGTCTTGTCAGTGAGATTTATTATTGGTTATGTAATCATGCTACTATAAATTATTATATGCACCTTGGGGCTAGTATTCTTCTTAGTTTGTGCCTTCAAAACCCACTATTCTGAGTTAAGATCAAGATTGATCATGCAAACACCCTTATTTGGCCTTTCCTTGTGTGTGAGTTTGGAATTAAAATTTGGGCACTCTTTGACCTTGTGGTCACCTAGACAATACCCACATGTGGGATACTTTGGGCAGTTGTGTTGGTAGTCTAGTGATCAACATTTATAACATATGCATGGGGGAAACCTTTTGCCTTTGTGTCCTACATTGCAACCTCTATAACCACACCCTATAGTGGCCTATTGCACACCTCAGTTTCTTACCTCATGGAATTCATCAATCACCCTACAGTCTTTGGTGTTTTGGGTAGAAACATTACAAATCTTATAATAGAGAGAGACCTTAGTTTGGGTCACATGCCAAAGAAGAGAGTAATTATGTGCATCATAACCCTCACAACAAATTTCACATGAGATTATCATGGCCCTCACATTCCATCTATGGTAGTTGTTATTATTGTGCCCTTCGACCTCACAATCTATGCACCATAACCTGCTCCTTGTGTTATGGGGCATTATTAGCTATCAACTTCTAAACATATGAAACCATCAAGGGAATCAATGCCTCCATGAATGGGCTAATTCCCATATTTACACCTCCAACAACTTCAACTCTCAATTCTACCTCCAAGGCCTCTCGAGGCTTGGTGAACGTCTTCATCGATAGGGTGCATTGAAAGGGTGAAAGTAACTTTCCAACAAACCATTGTGTGTGTTGTACTAGATGAATATTAAAGGAGAGTTTGGACACTAGATTATTGAACCTAACATCATATGTATGAACACTCTCTATCAGGTCTTGATTGATTTGCTTCAATATAACAATACTCTGTTGTTCAAACTTGAGAATGTCAAATTCCTTCAAGAAATTTACCTTAAAAAGGTCATAATTCATAATGGCTTAACTTGGATCAAATTTTTGATGCAAGGTTTGCACAAAATCCAACAAAGGTGTGGCAAACTAGTTGCCTTGTGTTCTAATAATGGAACTCCCTTCACATGCCATATCAACTTGCATTTATGGATGTGCTTTGTGCCAATTTCCACTCTATGATACTCATGTGATTTTAAGGACATTACATAAAAGACTTGTGGAGATAAGAGAAAGTGTATTTGGTGCTTGAGGAACATGTTGTATTAGTGCACAGATTGAAGGTCCACTTAAACTTTGGCTTCCTTTAGTAGTACCTTTCATTCCTCCTACTGGTGGCATAATAGGCTATACTAAATTTGCTCATACCACTTGAATACCCTACTAGAAAATCACCAGTCCTCCAATTCCTATGGTCCCAACTTTTGTTGTACTTTTTATCGGAGGGGTTGGACCCCTTCTTATTGGTGGCATACCATACATTATAAAACCCAAATTTTGCATAGGCAATAAGACCATTGGCCAGATTAGTTGGTAAGGGATTATTTGTTGCAACACACATCCTTCTCCTCCATGTGTTATAAACTCTCTTATGCCTAAGATATCAACAATGTCTTGGTTGATTTCTTTTGATTGTGGGTAAAGCGCCTAAACATGCACTTCAGGTAAAAGTGAAATGGGCACTTCCTCTGTAGTTTTTTGTATGTCTTCTGCCCCTTGGGCACTTCAACTTCTCTTTCTAGAATTTAATCTAACTTTTTAGTGCACATTTCTTCATCAATAGAGTACATATTTTTAGATGAGAATATTCTTCATGCCATTCTCATTCCACAAGGGTCCTCATGACATCTCCTGAGTCAAACTCTCCCCTTTGCCCAGGGTCCTTCAACCATAATCTTCCATTGAATTTCATCATACTTGCACCTTTAGAGTTTACGCTCATTTGGTCCCTCCATGTTGAAGACTTTCATCCTTACTACCTTATAGGAACCGTGCCCCTTTCACCTTCTACCTTTTATGCCACTCAATCATGTAATAACTTAGTTGACCATTGGAAAATTCTTTATCCCACTCTTTATCATTAGCTTCTTGATCTCCAATGGTAATTGCTTCAAATATTAACATCTAGGTTCACGAAAAAACATATATTCGACATCCTCTAGACATGAATATGCAGATACAACAAACTCTAACATGTAGCTATTCAATGCCCCATGCCACCAAATGTCAACAACTTTGGTCCAAACTACATCCAGGTTCCTTAACTACTCCATGCGTTATTTTATCCAAGAGTATTTTTGTTTGTAGTTTTTACACTTGTTCATAGCACGTGTTGCAAGCTATACATGTATATGAATTGATAGTTCATAAAAGAATACCTCATAACTTGCATTGTGTAGGTTATCTTCCACCTATTCCTTTGGCTCTTGATTTCTACAACCAGGGTGGTTTGTTACAAATTTTTAATCCAGCTGCTCCAACCAACACGTAATATTTTCCAACGAAAAATGGTACATCATCCCTCCTTACAATTGCATCAACAAAATGTTGGCGTATGCCTTTTCTCCCATGGGTTTTGGCTACATAGTTTCATATTGCTTGCATGGGGGCTTTAGTGTCATGTTGGTTATTTGGAAAGTTTAATACCACATTCACTGGAATGGGTTATATTTTTCCTCCTACAACCTATATATGTACCTGTTCCCTTTCATATTTCTTAATGAATATTATGTGGATCATTCCTGTCTCATTTCTCTTTGGATCATTCTTGCAGTTGTGTGTTTGTATTTGCTCAGTATTATCTTGTATAATACACGTTTCACATAGCATATTGAATCAGTGAATTCACTCAGATCAGCATTCCTGGAGCTCATTCTGATATGGTATCAGAGTCGATCTAGATCTGAGGATTATCAGGTATATTCTACAAATTTTTCATTGAATTTGTCTCCTTTTTTGCTTTAGATTTGGGCTTTGATTTTTTTTAATATTTATTTTTATTACAAAATCTTGGCATCATAATATTTCTTAGCATTTAGATTTAATCTGATGCTTTAATTGATTTGCCACTAATAATTTTTTTTGTGGAATTATAGAAATCATATTTGTTTTTTGATCAATTCCTCTTTTATCAAAGATTTGTCTACAATAAACAAAATATATAAAAAAGGAATGATTTTTAGTATATGAGATAGCTAGATGCATCTTGATTCATTAAGGACCTTTCCATTGAGTCCAGAAGGCTCGAGAAAGTCAATATTAGCTTTTGTTTGATCAGATTTGGAGTTCTGAAGCTTTTTTTATTAGAGTTTGAAGTTTGGAGAAGGTTCCCTGATCTAGGAGGTACCAGCGTTTTTGGACCACTTTCAGTCAAATCTAACCCTATCATTGCATTCAAAAGGCCAAAATATATATAAATCAACTTTTGTTTCATCAAATTTTGATATTTGAGGCACATTTGACAAGGTTTTAAAGTTGGAGGAAGTCAAATCGTAGCAATGATGGCCATTTGACCATCAAATTTAATTCAATGAATTTTTTGGAATATTCTCTGTAGATTATACCAACTTTGCCACCATATTTGGTAGTTCTGCCAGATTTAGTTGGGTTCTACATTTGGTTGGAAGTTTGCCATATTTGATGAAAATTTTTAGTAGACCTCTAGATTTGTCAGCATCACCAAATTTGGTGACATCATGCCAAATTTATTAGAGGTTTCATTTTTTAAATCTGCCCCCCTCAGGAATGAACAGTCTGCCTTGGATCAGTCAACTTTAGAGGACCATAAATTGGTCATACGAGCTTATTTTTTAGAGAAATGTTTTTTGAATTGGGGTAGAATTTCATGCTCTTCACATTAGTGTAATTTGTTTTTGTTTTTAGTGTATGGTTTTTCCAGAAATTGAAGATTTTCACATATGTTGATGAGTAATCCTCATTTTTTACCCTTTCAAGGCTTTGTTCGGGCACATACAACAATATTTTTAGTGCAATTTTTTTTAAAGTGCATTATTTTTCTTGTATTTTTCAGTGGTGTGATCTATTTCTATCAAAAAATTGTACTTTATTTTCTATGGTCTTTTTAAGCATCTGTATTCACTGAGATCAAAACCACTTCATTGATAAGTGGTAGTTGTAAAATGCACTAAATTATAAAGTGCCAAAATTTTTAGGGGGGTTACACTATGGTTGTGATTTTGTTCTGCAATTCTCTCATTTTCTGCACATTTGATTTATATAACAAAAAAAAACACATTAAATCTTAATTCTACAATGGATCTTAGATTTTTTAATGCACTCACACCTTTCAACTACCACGAATGGAAAAGTAAAATTGCTATGGTTCTTAGAAGTAAAAGGTTGTTTCACATAACTATGGGGGTAGAACTTGAGCCAACAACTAAAGCAAATAAGATAAAATGGTTTAATAAATGTGATGAAGCATTTGGGTTATTATGTCTTTCAGTATCACCTGATCTCTTATTTCACATAGAGTCATCAAAATCTCCCAAAGAAGCATGGGACATCCTAGAAAAATTGTTTGGGAAAATCAACACTATGAGGGGTCATGAGCTTGAGATTGAGCTAATTAGTTTGAGTCCTAGAAACTTTGATTCATTGGAAGCATTATTCACCAAGCTTAAGTCACTTAGATTGCAGTTAAAAGAGTGTGGAACTGAGAAGAAAGATGATCAGTTAGTTCTCTATGTACTTGTAAAACTAGGACCTGATTACTCTATATTTGTCTCTACCTTTTATGCGATCAAGAGAGCCATGGGAGCCAACTGGTCAATGCCATCCTTAGATGAATTTATTGTTGATTTAACTAAAGAACATGATAAATTAATCCAGATGGGAACCCTCAAGTCTTCCAAACCTTTAACCCTCATTGCTAGGAATGGAAAATTGAGAGCCTCTGGCAACAAGGATAAGAAACAGAAGAGTAAGGATCTTGAGAAGAAGAAAGAACAAAAAACCACTACCAAAACTAACACTGAAACCTCATCCTCTGAAGGGAAACTTAAAAGAGAAAAGGTTAAGTGCTCCTATTGCAAGAAGTCTGGGCATGATGAGCACAAGTGTATGAAGAAATAGATTGACCACCTTACACATCTTCTAGAGAAATATAATATAGGGGTCCCTGAGTCTGTCAAATAGTCATCATCAACCAAAGAATCTTCTAAGGAAAAGAAAAAGGGAAGGAGAAACCCAAGGGAAAAGCTTTAGTTGCAGTAGCTTCCACATCTACTTCATCTTGGGTTATCAATTCTAGTGCTTCACACCATATGGGTTCATCAAAAGTTGAGTTTCTTGATTTAGAGCCTTGTAGCATGTCCTCTATCACTTTGGGTCATGACACTCCAACAAAGGTTGTAGGAAGAGGGACTATTGAAGTCGAAGGTGGAACATTCATAAATGTTCTAAGTGTACCTTCACTATCAACTAATTTTATTTTAGTGTATCAAATTACTCACATAGGGTAAGGCATGAGATTTGAGTTCACACCAAATTTATTTGAGATCAAAGAGCTACACAATGACTCTACTATTTTATTGGGGAGGGTTAATCACCATTTTAGACTATATGCCTTCTCCCATTTTGCTCCAAATGTTCCTCCTACTGTATTGCTTACCCATTCAGATGGAGTTAGCAAACTATGGCATGAGCAGTTCAACCACCTTAACTACCACTAACTTGAGCAGCTGAGTTAATGAGATATGGTTATATGCTTGCCTAGAGTTAAATTGTCTAAGGGATTATGTGAGGTTTGTGTCCTTGGCAAACATCTCGAAGAAAAAATTGACAAAGGCAAAGCTAGGAGAGCTACAATACCTCTTGAGTTGATTCACAGTGATGTCATGGGGTAGTTTCCCCATCCTTCTTTTATCAGGGCCAGATATGTCCTCACCTTCATTGATGATTTTTCCAGATACATATGGGTCTACTTTCTTAGACAAAAGTCTGAAGTTTTCGATAATTTTCTAGATTTCAAGGCTTTAGCTGAGAAGCAATATGGAAAATGTATCAAAATTTTATGATCAGATAATGGGGGAGTACATCAACCATAGATTTCAATGGTTTTGTACCACTAAGGGGATTGATCTTTAGCAGATAGTTCTGTACACTCCTCAACAGAATGGTGTAGCAGAGTGCAAGAATCAGTCCTTGAAGGAGATGGCCAATTATTGATTCACTCTAGATCATTAGCTTCACAATTTTGGGCAGAATCCATCAATTGTGCATGTTACATCCAAAATCGAGTTCTTCATAAAGCTTTAAAGGGCACCACTCCTTATGAAGCTTGGCATAATAGGAAACCAGAGTCGCAACATTTCAAAGTCTTTGGATCGCCAACAATGGCATGTATTCCCAAAAAGAAATGCAAGGTAATGGAGGTTTAATCCAAACCTTGTATCTTTGTGGGGTATCTAGATGGGGTCAAGGGTTGTAGACTTTTCCACCCTACGACTCATTAGTTGTTCATTAAGATGAGTGTTAGGTTTTAGGAGAGTCCCACTGACTCTTTACTTGACACTTCCCCCTCTACATCAGTTTCATTCAGTTTGGATGAGTAGTTCAAGGATTCAGATAATTCACAACAGGTTCCCGAGGTAGAGGCCACTTCTTCTTCAATTTTTGAGAGTGAGCAAAGTGATGGGTAGTCATCCTCATCCACTTTTAGTCATGCTTCAGAGGATGAGGATTCAACACATAACTCACCCATTTCAGATCCTCTTTGGGCTAGGTAGACACTTGGATAGGGGATCTAAATGATCACATACGTACTTAGGCAGACTTTCAGGGTGGACCACATGCCTTTTTTGCTTTTGCATCAAATCCATAGACTTTTAGAGAGGCTTCAGGGATACCTGAGTGGGATAGAGCCATAGAAGAGGAATATGATTCCTTGATTAGCTCTATCCCATATTCCTTGAAGTAGGATGATTCATTATTGATACTAGTTTTATATGTTGATGACTTTTTTATCACAGGGAGCTCTTCTTTGACTATCTCACTAGTGAAGAAAACTCATCAGGATAGATTTGCCATGACTGACTTCGGCTTACTACACTACTTCCTTGGCATTGAGATCTCTCAGACAGATTCAGGGATTTCACTTTCACAGCCCAAGTATTCTCTTGATCTATTGACACGATTTCATATGGCTGACTGTAAGCCATCTTCGACTCCATTCCTATCTGGAGTCAAGCTTGAGGTAGATTGTTCCACTGCATTGGTCGATGCTACCTTGTATTGACAACTTGTTGGTAGCCTTATTTATTTGACTCACACTAGACTAGACATCTCTTATGCTATTGGCATTATTTTTAGATTCATGCAGGAACCCCATGAGCTGCACTAGAAAGCAGCTAAGAGGATCTTGCACTACATTCAGGGTTCACACAGGTATGGTATACACTATAGAGTTGGTTCAAATTTTGATTTTGTTGACTACACAGACTTAGATTGGGCTGGCAACACTGGGATTCATAAGTTCACTTTAGGTTACAGTTTCTCATTGGGTTTTAGCACCTATTAGTTGGTCGAGCAATATGTAGAATGCTATTGCTCTATCTTCCATAGAGGCAGAGTACAGGGGAGCTATTAATGAAGCTATTGATGTTATTTGGCTTCAAGGGATTCTTTTTGAGCTTGGTATCCAAATAAGGCAGCCTACAGTCATATTTTGTGACAACTAGAATACCATTCAGATTTTCAAGAATCTGGTCCTTCATCAGAGGATGAAACACATTGGGATTCACATGCATTTTATTCAGAAGCTAATTCATGAGCAAGTCATTGACTTAGTATTTTGCTAGTTTTCAGAGAAGGTTGCTGATATCTTCACCAAACCTTTCACTGAGAGCAAGTTCATTCATCTATGAGCTCTTCTTGGGGTGCGGTCCACTTCAGCAACTTCATCATCTTTAGGGGGGCCTTCTAGCCTCTTCTCTTCTTCCTTGTCTCTCTTTTGGTGGGGAGTTTTTCCCCTTGGGTTCTCTCCTTTTCTCTACTTTATGAGAGATTGTATTGTACATGGGTACCTCATCAGGGCTTGTTGCTGGGACCCATTTTTTTGCATTTTTTATATCATCGCCTACCTAAGCCATGCTTATGGGGGGGGGTGTTGGTGTATGCCTTTTTTCTCACAGGTTTTGGCTACACAGTTTCATATTGCTTGCTTAGGGGCTTTAGTGTCATGTTGGTTATTTGGAAAGTTTAATACCACATTCACTAGAATGGGTTATATATTTCCTCCTACAACCTATATATGTACCTGTTCCCTTTCATATTTCTTAATGAATATTGTGTGGATCATTCTTGTCTTATTTCTCTTTGGATCATTCTTGTAGTTGTGTGTTTGTGTTTGCTCAGTATTATCTTGTACAATACGCGTCTCATATAGCATATTGAATCAATGCATTCACTCAGATCAGTATTCCTGGAGCTCATTCTGATACAAAATTTGATTGGTCTTGACAACAAAACAAAAAATGTTGCAGTATTTTAGCCACCAACACACTTTTCGACTCTAAACTTTATGCATTGACACATCACATAAGTTATCCTTGCACGCTCACATGAGGTGTAGAGAGAGGTAACTGGGTTGGGTTGAGGTTAGTTGGAAATGGAAAAATCAAGTATTATCTCGTGCGCATATCTACCCACAAAGGTGTATTTAGGGCATACTTTATGCTCATCCTATTAGCACATGGCATTAAGCAATCATACACATGATCAATATCATATAAACAATGTTTTATCCAAGCATTCATCATTTCAATAAGCAAGATGTCATTGAATGTAATAACAACATTACTCTGAATATACTAATAGTACTTTGTAGCCATAAACATATATAATGATAAAACAACAATAATCTTGTCCAATACTTATAAAATCAAGATTACAAGGTGCTCAATGGCAAAAAAATGTCACAGACTATCCTTATTATCTCTCTTTCCACTCAAGCAACATTGTTGTTCTTTCTCAAAGCTCTATCAACAATTTGGCAGTATTTTCCTATTGGAACATCAAATCAGTTGACAATTCAACAACATTTTCATTATGGCCAATTCCATCTTTTTTACTTTCCTAGGTGTCTACCTTTTATAGACTGCCTAAAAGCCCTATGTGTCACCAAGTAACTCAATTACCCCTAATTGTCAGTTAATGTGATCGTCATCAACTTGGCAGTTAATGTGATGTTCCACTCGAGGTCAACTACCTCACCACTTGTCGTCGCTTCTCATCTATGTGTCAGAAGCTAACTGCAAGTCATAACTTTTGTCATTTATCCACAAATTAAGCTGACTTAGATAGGTCTGACATTGGCATGCAGTCACTTTTACTGTTTCCTTGATTGCACTCTCAAGGGCATGTACATGGATTGGTTTCATCAATGCATGCTAGACTCTACTTCCTTGAGGTATTGATATTGGTCTCTAGCTACATTTTTCGCATGCAAGTATGGACTGGTCCTAGTCAATGCACACCATATTTTGAGACTTTAAGGTATTGGTGCCACGCTAGACTTGGTCACAAATAACAAAGCTAGTCAAACTTGAGGGTCAACATGTATCAAATTAGGGGAAAATGTAGGCACCTAAAATGCCCCCATAGGAATTTATTAATCATTAAATCATATGATTTTAGGGTGTTTGTGTACTTGTCGATTATTGGTCCAAATGAAGTGTTATTTGCAATTTTTGTGGGTTATTGTCATGTCTCCCCTTCTTCTCTCTTCCCCTTTCTCTATCTTTGTTTATTTTCAAGTGTCTTAATCAGTGTGTTTCAAGCATTCCCAATGCTTTTAACAATCTGGAGTGTTGAGAGCACTCTCGTGGTTTTTAGTGGCCCCTTTTGGTTAGGATGCACTTGCCTTTTTCAAAATTTAGTTGTTATTTTATCAATTAATGTGCCAATAGGGTCCTAATTTAAATTTAGTTGTCTATAAATATGCAAATATTATATTTCATTTGCTTCGAAGAAAATTTATAGAATTCATTTTATTGTTCACATGAATGTATTAAGTACTTCCAAGCTTTATGGAGGAAATCGAACAATCATTAGAGCATTCATTGAAACTTACGACTTTATGTCAGACACATACCACACAATATTGGTTTAAGTGCTATTAGAACTATTCCAATCATTGAAGTTTGTTGTTTTGAC
Organism: Torreya grandis; assembly: GCA_037957365.1. Lineage (NCBI taxonomy): Eukaryota > Viridiplantae > Streptophyta > Pinopsida > Cupressales > Taxaceae > Torreya > Torreya grandis. The sequence continues at coordinate 426,298 of JARHVA010000418.1, forward strand.
ATTGTAACTCTCTAGGGGCATGACAACTATCAAGATAATTTTATTATTATTTGGTTTATTATAGGACCCAAAACATATTTTGTTTTCTTCCAGTTTTCATATATTATTTCTCAATCAGGGCAAGAAGAAGAAATTTGTTTTGTAGCCTAGAGTTAAAGCACATAAAATTGAATGAAGTTTTTGGAAATTAGGAGTAGGAGAACACATTCGTCAAGTTAGTTTGGAGTTATCTATCATTTTATTGTAAGTGTCATAACACTCAAAGCGTCCCAGTGCTTTGTACGTTATTTATAGTAAAGAAAACATCTCTAAAAAATTCATCAATATTTTGGGTTAGATATTTATCACTTTTGAACATACATTTCCATTTCACACCCTGAGAAATATCACTATATTACTTTTAAAAGTAAGACAAACTCAAATCATATATATTTATCTTATTTTTAAAATAAAATTTATTAATTAAACTTATTTTACTATTATATATATATTATTTAACCTAATTAAAAATTTATATTGCAATTTAATTGTAATAATTTTTCCCCTAAACTCCTTTGTAGACGTACTGTGACTGGGACATAGCATGCTGACATCCCACCAATAATCTGTAATATATTTTATAAGTAAGATGGCTCATCAAGTAATCTGTTTCATCAAAATTTATTTCGGGTAATACGGTTCTGTTTCATCAAAATTTATATCGGGACACATACCACCCAATCACAATGAAGCAGGCTAAACAGTAAAATACCAGTTACAATTACAATATAGTGAAAATCCACACATCCTTCGAGAGGAAGAAAGCGGCAAAGAAATCCCGACAAATAAGGAGAAGAAAACAAAAACAGTAGGATTATATGCTACGTTCTCACTACACCCCTCCCTGCGTATCTGCTGATTGTGCTGTTGGTAGGTATAGAGAGAGTAATAGTTATATATATTATCATTAATATTTATTTTGTTTTCGGGATGGTGATGAGCAGGGACGGTTGATGGAAGCCTGCTCTCTCACAATCACAATCACAATCACAATCACAAACAGAATCAGGAATCTTGTAGCTTGGGAATAGGACGATGGATAGAGATGTGCGTGTGTACGAGAATGTGGATGAGCTGGCCACCAGTTTGGCTGATTATATAGCGGAATTGTCAGAGGCAGCGGTGAAAGAGAGAGGGGCATTTGCGCTCGCTCTTTCCGGTGGTTCGCTCATTGCTACGCTCGTGTAAGCCTGCGCTTGCTCTTAGGTTTTTCACAGAGCAAACATCTCTTCATATTCTAGGGTTATTTAGGTCACGAAATATAGAATCTATGTTGTGAAACTTTAGATTGTCTACAATTTCAATATTATTCTTTTGTTGTTCTCTGTCTATGATATAGCGGGGTTGGGAAAATAGAAGTCTCATACACTGGTGTTTGTTGGCTGCTAAAAAAATTCTCTATGGTCCTTGAATTTGTTCTCTTTTTTCTCTTTATTCATGCTAACGATCCATGGATTTTGAATATTTATTGTTTTGATGATAAATCAGAAGTTCCTGGTTTATTAGCTGAATTTTTTTATGGTATTAAAGATTTACATATTTTGGTATATCTGTTAGACAGAAAAGTTAATTTCCATTTTTGTCTGGATACTATGTTGTTATCGAAAAGCAGGAAACTGACTGAAGCTCCATATATCAAGACTGTGGACTGGACAAAGTGGCATGTGTTTTGGGTCGATGAGAGACTGGTAGCCAAAAGTCACCCCGATAGTAATTACAAACTAGCTAAAGATGGATTTCTGTCTAAGGTAAACTTACCTTCCAATGTTTGTTAGGGCATAAATTCAATGAGAAAACCGTTCCAAAGAGAGCAAATGGGTCAATGATAAATAATGCAAATGATATTTGTAGTTCTATTTCATACGCAATGTGACGATTTTTTGTGTTTACTATAAGAATGCTGGTTCAACAAGAATTAACCATCTAAACAAAGTTTGCTAAATGCAAAAATTATGTTGCCCATCGGTTTTTTGCAACCATGTCCCATCTGGTTGGGGGTCTAGCAACTACTTCAATTATGACATCTATCAGCTAGCCTCTAAGTCCATAAAGTATTTGGTTGAGTTGTTGCGGCTGGGGTTTAGTTTTATTTACACTTTTGGCATCCTACATTTTAGATAACCCTTGATAATTGTTTTCATGTTATCTGCTAAGCAGTCTTGAATGAAAATTTTTTCTACGTAATTTGCATTTCGAATAATTCATGATCTGATTTGTTATTAAAAGCTTGATTTAAGATATGTCACTCAATTTTCGTTTGATATCTTTTTTATTATCAGTAAAAGGAGGGTTTTGAGAGGGGTCCTTCCCTTTTACAAAAAGTACCGAAGTATATTCAAATATAACCAAACAAGGGACAACAGGCTAAAAGATAGCCAAAACAGCAAAAACAGACAAAGGCTGTCTACAAACAGCAAACTAACAGCTCAAAGGAGTAACACTATAGCTCATCAAAAGGAACGACTTTCACACAGCAACAGAACTAGTCTTCCATAGTAGCCAGAATTCCTTTCCAGCTATCCTCTTTATTTGTAATGAGTTTTTCCAATGCCCCAACTCCAAAAGATTCAACATCCGATTTGCTTGCCTTATCATGGCTTTTAATCCTTTTGCTAGATCTTAAACCAGTACTTTCCTCTTTTTGACCAAGGCTTCCTTGAGGACCTTGGTGTTCTCAATACAATTTTTGATAGAGGCCTCGCTGATCTGAATCACATGAAGAAGAGATTGATTGGTCTTTCTCTTCTCCATTTACCATTGGTTCACCTTACTCTCCGTCTGACCTTTCTTTTGATATCTTTGTCTGCTTTAATAATTCAAGGTATCTGTCAGAAACTTTTGAACCCTTCAAATGCATTTAATAATATTGTCACTATTGTGCAGTTGCATACAAGGCATGCACATGACCTTTAATTATCGAGTTTTTGTAATAAATAGTTTGTGGTTCTCAATTTCGGAAAACGTCTTAGTTTACATGATCTAGTTCCCTTTGGTAAAAGAAAAACTCTCTTTTTCTTTCTTGAAATAGGATTTCATCATACTCCTACCTCCATAGGCTCTAATGTACATCATATACTGTGTTTGGTAGGCATGGAGATCCTTAACCAGGACTATACTACTTGACATTCATTTTGTCTTATTTCCGACAGGGTTTTCTGTATAGCAAATAAGGTGTCTGGGAGGCATTGCTATCCTTTCTTGGTCCTTTTTTCTTCTCAAAATGTGGAATGTTCAACTAGTAAAAGTCACTCCTATAAATATTGTTTGTAGTTGGCTACTGCACTTCTCCCTCAATCTACCGGCATCTCTGATTGATAGTATTCGTCCCTTCAATATATCTTTGGATGCTCTACGGACTCTTCTTCCTTACTATGACAAAAGGAATCTATTCATGATTATATTTATAGGAGTTACATCAGTATCACATGACATAACCTACTAAAGAACTTACGGCCAAGCTTGCCTTCTATTCAAAGCATTTCTTCCATGTTGTGAATGCTAATGTTAATATTCTGGAATATCTTTGCCAACATTGCAAACATAGGCTATAGTTCCCCCAAATGCTGGTTAGAGTTGGATTGCTTCAGCTCAAACTTAAGTAAAACAATAGTAGAGGCCAACTTATCTGTAGACTCTGTTCATTTGCGGTTCAAACCGGGGAAAATTTTATTTTGTGACCCCCTGTTTGTTAGGTGATTAGTATATGTTTGGATGCCAAAATAGATAACTCTCCATTTTCTTTTCAATATGAGGATCAAATCTCTCATTTACGAAACTAGAATCTCGAAATTCTGAAAACACGATTGTCTGAAAAATCTGCAAAACAAATTCTACAAACAATACCGTCGAAAAGATATGCAAAACAAATTCTGGAAACAAGAAAACCAATAAAAGTGTGTTCTAGCTCAACCAGTACACAGAACAGCAAAAGCTCTCAACTGACCCACTCCCAATTATGGAGACAAACCAATCTTTAGTGTATGAAATGTTTGTCCGGCTAGGTCACACGATTTGCATACTGGAAATATTCTAAATTACAAAAGGTCTTGCCATACTTATTGACAAGGAAGCCCTCTCCTATATTTAAATTTTAAAATTTAAACATTCTCCTGAAGATAGACTTCCTCTAAAAAACCTGTATGCTTCCTTTATCCTACTAAATCAATCTGTAGCCTTTGCGTGGCTTTATTTGCTTTAATTTTGTAAATCAATATTTAGCCTTTTGATGCAGGAGCATCATAAAATCAATGTAAATTTTGATTTAGTTGACTATATGTAAGTGTGGAGTGTCTTATAGGGTCATTTAGAAGGTTTTAAAGTCCTTAGAATTGTTATAATATAGTGTTTTGGAGCGTAAATTTTGATTTAATTGAATATGTAAGTGCGGAGTGTCTTATAGGGTCATTTAGAAGGTTTTCAAGTCCTTAGAATTGTTAGAATATAGTGTTTTGGAGCTATAAGGAGTTTTCCTGCCAAAAATCCATATTTTGAAAATTCAAACTTGTAATGTATTTTGGATTTTTTTTTTTTTCTTAGTCTAGAGCAAATTGTGGTCATGCTCTTGTTTGAAATAATGTTATTAAGGTCTTAGATGATGTCTTAGGGATTTTATTTGTTTAAACCTACAATGAATTGGTTCAAACCCAACTAAGAGTCATGCAACGTTGGAGAAAGGCCAAGAAAAGCATGTTTTAAGATAAGTCCAAGGAAGAAGAGAGATTCTTGGGCATAGAATAGGAGAATACTAAACTTAGAACATTAGTTAACACTAGATAAACTTCGAACCATGAGGAAAGGAGGAGAAAATAAGGTTAAAAAGCCTTTGTAGGCCAGATTTGCTGAAGGATTTGTAGGGGTTGCTTAAGGATTGTACTTGAGTTGAGAAGAAATGAATGAAGAAATCCTTCTTCCAGGCATTTGAAGTTTTGTGTCATCTTCATAATCATGTAAGTGAATGGTGTGGATGTATTTCAAGCTTTAATGAATGTATTTTGTGATTTTTTATTGTATGCAGACCTGTAGAATAAGAAAACAGGGTTTTACACAGTGTTGGAGACAAGTTTTTGAGGTTTATTGAATGAATCATGCTTCTAAACCATTAAACAAAGTTGGCAAATCAAACTATAGACCTAATCCAAGTGGAATCAAGTTTTAAAAGCCTTTAAAATTCAAGATATCAAATTTTCTTTGCTCTCAAGCTGTGTATGGGCAGCCTAGGGTTTTGGGTACAAAAACACCATATCTTGAGTTTTAGCCGTGTAAATTTCATGAAACTTTGAGGAATGATGTAAGATAATGTTATAAAGGTTTTCCAGGTGGTTGCAAGTGTTTTGGTGATTTGTAGGAGGAGTTATAATCAAAATACAGTCAGCAGGCTTGTAGGTGAAGGTTTTAAGAGGGTTTAAACCCACAAAAAGTTGAATATCTTCCAAAATAATCATCAGATTATTATGAAATTTTGTAGAGAGTTGAAGGATGATGTTTTTGAAGTGTTGCAAGTGGTTTCAGGTCATGAGGAGTTCTACACAAAAGTATATTTATGACTGAGTTTTTTGCAGACATAAATACAAGCCCAAACCCCTATTTTGGGAAAAGACTAAAAGAGGTATATCTTCTAAACGGTGGATTCAAATCATTTAAAACTTTGTAGGTGGGTGCTTGAAGGTACTTTTAAACATATTCAATTGGTTTCAGTTTTTGAAAAGCTCTAAAAGTGAAGTTATTACTGACTGAGTTTTTCTGTAGGCCTAATTAGGCCTAGTAGCCTGTTTTGGCTAAAGTGAAGTTGTGTAACCTCTTAGGAGAGTTGTTTTACATTGGTTATGCTGTAATAAACCTTCGAAGACAATGAAAGTTTTTTTCTAAGTGTCAACCTCAAGAAGAGGCCTAATAAGTCAGTTTAAGGCCTAGTAGCCCTTATAGCCTTGTTTTGACAAAAGTATAGTTTGGGTTGAAAAAGAAGTTTTTAAATCTCTTAGGAGAACTATTTCACATTGTTTGTGATATAAGAGAATGAGAGAAGCCTTATGGATGATTGTTTGAACCCAAATGCCATGCAAGAGTCATTAAGCCTAGTCGTGGGTTTAGTAGCCTTTTGGGGGTTTTATGCTTTTAAGAGTTTGTAAGGAGGAGTAAGCCCTTGAGTTGAATTGAGATACAACTAATCAATGATAAAAAGTCACGTGTAACCTTAATAATCACAATCAAATCCAAATTCTTCTTGAAAGGAGTATAAGCCATATCAAGAAGACTTGCATAAGAGTTTGTTGGGTATGTTGATGAAGTGTCAAGACTAAGAAATGTGTGCAATGTTGTATTAAGAGTGTAGTAACCATATGAAGGTCAATGTTTTATATGAAAGGGTCTATATTCTCTTGAGTAATCTTGTTAGCATTGTGAGAAGGCTTATTGAAAAACCTTAAATAGTCTTGAAGACTAGTGTAAGAGACCTAGAAGAAGTCTACTTACATCAAAGTGGTATCAGAGCTTAGAAGTTCTTTGGGAAGAAGTGAAGGTTAAGAAGATTGAGAAAGAAGCTTTGAAAATTGAGAGAGTTCAGCTCTGAAGGAAAGAGAAGAAGTTTGTGGAAAGTAGCTCATAGAAGCTTGAGGAAAAATAGTTCATTGAAACTCAAGAGGAAGAGGTAGTTCCAAGGTGGAATAGACTTGGAAGAGGATACCCAATGACTAGGGAGAAGCAACAACAACCTAGGGTGAGGTATCAAGAGGAGGCAAGGTGAAAAAGAATTTCTAGAGAGAGAAAAGTGAGAAAGAAGAGTTGAGGAAAAACACATTGAGGCTAAGAGAGAGAGAAGACAAGAGCAAGAAAATGAAGGGCTTGGTTGAGAAAGAAAGTTGCATAAAGAAGAGGGAGGACACAATGACAAAAGAGATGATAAATGCAGAGATAGGTGAGTTGAAAGAGAGAATGGCAATGGTGAAATTTCTAATGAAGGGCATAGAAGAAAACAAGAATCAATGATTTGGCATAGAGATAAGATAGAGAGTTAAGTGGCCTAGAAGGTTACTTATGGAAAAGAGAAGAAGGATTGTCATGAAAGACGAGAAAAAAAGAGAAGTTGCAATGCAAGCAAGTCAAGAAGGAGGTGGAGAAGCTCAAATGTGAAGAGCTTAAGATGAATATGCAGGTTGGTAAGCAAGAAGGTGATGATCAACATCTTGAGAAAGATGAGATGGAAATCTATATTTGTTGTCCTAAAGAAGGAGTAGTGTTGGAGCAAGAAACAAACCAAGGGGCTATGTGGCCTCAATTTTTTAATTCTAATGTTGCTTTTGATTGTGTGTATGTAGGAATATAAGTTGATGCAATGAAGGAATTAGAAAGTGCCTTGAATAATGAAGCATTTGGGTTATTGAGCAGGCTCATTGAAAGAAGAGATGAAGCACTTAAGGGAATGTTTGTGGAAGCTGATATACAACATAAATAAGTGTTTAATTTGGCACATGATGAAGATAACCTCAAAGAGTAGGTCATGGTACAGCCCATAGTGCCTAATGAATAAGGAAAAAACATATTTCAAGAAGATAAGTGTTTGAAAGTACTTGATGGAGATGAAAAAGATGAAAACAATGAAGAAGTTCATGAAAGAGCTCAAAATCAGCCCATATAGCTAAATAAAGAATAGAGTAGACTTGAAGGAAGAAATGTCCATGACACAAGATGTAAAATCTGATTACTTGTTTGTTTATGAGAGTGCAGAGCAGCTAGAAGCTGAGATAGAAGCATTAGAGCATGCTTTGAATAGAGGAACAATAGAATATGATGAAGAGACACCTGAGTTAGTGTTTGGAAGGAAAGAAAAAGAAGATGATAGTGGACAAATCAAATGGCAAGTTGGAAGGACAAGTGTGGTTGCAAGAGACACTTGATGAGACCTAAAGGTCTCCATATTTTATATCTGATGCTTTGTTGAGTTGTGTATGTGCAGATTCATTAGTTGAGGAGCTGAAAACCATAGAGATAGAAGCTCTTGAGGGAGATCAAGTAAAGAGTATTCAAGTTGCAAGATAAGACATCCTAATCTTGGAGGATAAAGCCACAAAGAAGAAGATGGAAGACAAATGCAATCAAGAAGAGAAGATTGAAGAGAAGCATGCTAAAGATAAAGAAGAAATCAGAGAACAACTCAAGGTACTAAGAAATTGGAAAAAGAGGAAAACAAATCAAAACTTTATTTGAGCAGCAGCTCAAAACTTTCCACCTGGGAAGTATGATGCAGGAGCATAAAAAAATCAATATAAATTTTGATTTAGTTGACTATATGTAAGTGTGGAGTGCCTTATAGGGTCATTTAGGAGGTTTTAAAGTCCTTAGAATTGCTAGCATATAGTGTTTTGGAGCTATAAGGAGTTTTCCCGCAAAAAATCCATGTTTTGTAAATTCAAACTTGTCATGTATTTTGGAGGATTTTTTTTAATATTAGTCTAGAGCAAATTGTGGTCATGCTCTTGTTTGTAAGAATGTTATTAAGGTTTTAGATGATATCTTAGGGATTTTATATGTGTTAACCTACCATGAATTGGTTCAAACCCAACTAAGAGTCATGCAATGTTGGAGAAAGGCCAAGAAAAACATATTATAAGATAAGTCCAAGGAAGTTGAGAGATTCTTGGGCATAGAATAGGAGAATACTAAGCTTAGATAATCAGTTAACATTAGATAGACTTCGAACCATGAGGCAAAGAGGAGAAAATAAGGTTAAAAAGCCTTCGTAGGCCAGATTTGCTTAAGGATTTGTAAGGGTTGCTTAAGTATTGTACTTGAGTTGAGAAGAAATGAATGAAGAAATCCTTCTTCCAAGCATTTGAAGTCTTGTGTCATCTTCATAATCATGTAAGTGAATGGTGTGGATGTGTTTCAAGCTTTATTGAATGTATTTTGTGATGTTTTTATGGTATGTAGACATGTAGAATAAGAAAACAAGGTTTTACACAGTGTTGCAGGTGAGTTTGAGAGGTTTAGTGAATAATTCATGCTTCTAAACTATTAAACAGAGTTGGCAAATCAAATTACAGACCTAATCCAAGTGGAATCAAGTTTTGAAAGCCTTTATAACTCCAAATATCAAATTTTCTTTGCTCTTGGCCCGTGTATAGGCAGCCTAGGGTTTTGGATAGAAAAAACACAATATCTTGAGTTTTAGCTGTGCAAAATTTACGAAACTTTGAGGAATGATGTAAGAGAATGTTTTAAAGGTTTTCTAGGTGGTTTCAAGTGTTTTAGTGATCTGTAGGAGTTATAGTCAAGATACAGTCAGGAGGCCTGTAGGTGAAGGTTTTAGAAGGGTTTAAGCCCACAAAAAGTTGAATATCCTCCAAAATAATTATTAGATCATTATGAAATTTTGTAGAGAGTTGAAGGATGATGTTTTTTGAAGTGTTGCAGGTGGTTTTATGTCTTGAAGAGCTCTACACAAAAATATATTTATGACCTAGTTTTCTGCAGACATAAATACAAGCCCAAACCCCTATTTTGGGAAGACTAAAAGAGGTATATCTTCTAAATGGTGGACTCAAATCATCTGAAATTTTGTAGGTGGGTGTTTGAAGGTACTTTTAAACATTTTCAATTAGTTTCAGTCTTTGTAAAGCTCTAAAAGTGAAGTTATTTTTTACTGAGTTTTTTCTGCATGCCTAATTAGGCCTAGTAGCTTGTTTTGGCTAAAGTGAAGTTGGGTAACCTTTTAGAAGAGTTGTTTTACATTGGTTCTGCAATGAGAAACCTTCCAAGGTAATGAGAGTATTTTTCTAAGTGTCAACCTCACGAAGAGGCCCAATAAGTCAGTTTATGGCCTAGTAGCCCTTATAGCCTTATAGCCCTGTTTTGACAAAAGTATAGTTTGGGTTGAAAGATAAGTTTTTATATCTCTTGGGAGAACTATTTCACATTGATTGTGATATAAGAGGGTGAGAGATACATCTAATCAGTCATAAGAAGTCCTATGTAGCCTTAATAATGATGATCAAATCCAAATGCCTCTTGAAAGGAGTTTAATCCATATAAAGAAGACTTGCATAAAAGTTTGTTGGGTGTGTTGATGAAGTGTCAAGACCAAGGAAGGTGTGTATTGTTGTATTAGGAGTGTAGTAACCTCACGAAGGTCAGTATTTTATTTGGAAGGGTCTATTCTCTTGAGTAGCCTTGTTAGCATTGTGAGAAGGCTTATTGAAGAACCTTAAATAGTCTTGAAGACTAGTGTAAGAGACCTAGAAGAGGTATACTTACATCACCTTTGCATAGCATTATTTGCTTTGATCTATTTTCTTAGAATAGATTTCTTTATTCTTATTCTATCTCTCTTGAATAAACCTTTCACTTTATTCACGTTTAACATTCTCTTTTCTGAAGAGACCGAGTGAAACAATAGTGTGCCTCTCTTGAATTGGTTCATCCCTGGTTCATGTAAACAATATTGAATGAAGGGCATTGGAGTATCTTACGCCCCTCTCAAAAGGTGTCTTTTGCAGGTAGCTCTTTCCATTCTCCCAATACATTGTAAGAACTCTATCTCTATCTGGAGGTCATTTATCTTCATGATGGAAACTAGATTGACTTGCAGCTGAAGTGATAAACCTTTCATCTACTCATTGAAATACATGTTAAAGAATGATAGCAGGTTTTGGCTTTTCATTTTCCATTCTTGAAATCAGCACTTTGGTAGTTTCACACAAAGGGATGATTGCATTGTCCACATACATCAGATCTGTTCCAAGATTGTAATAAATCCTTGCACACTCAAACCTCTAACCGTATTTAAATGTCACTTGTTGAGCTTATCTTCATACTGAGATGGCATCGTACTTTTGACCTCATCGATTATATGGTTCCCTTCCTTTTCAATTGTGATCTCAAACTCTAAACTTAAGAAAGCATTTGTTGTTTTGACTCCCATATCTGTCTGTATTGCTGAAGCAACACGGGCCACTTATATGCAAAGATCTGATTGGACTCTTTGGGAGTAACTCTTCTTGGTCAGGCCACTTGAACCATTGCCTCAGTTTTTGGTCTCCTTATTTCTTCTTGATCAATGAAAGTAATGAAGCCTCTCTTTGTAATTTTTTACTTCCCTCGGCTCTTCAGTTGATGAACTCTCCTTTGAAGTAACCTCTTATGCTAGGTCTTCAAGTTGACATTCCTCGTCTGTCTGAATCTCCAAGACACTTGCCAGTTCTTATTTTGTGCCCATGAAGCTCTCCAAAACCTTCTAATTAGATCTTCATTAAAATCTCTAGCCTCTCTTCTTGTCTTCTTCTGTATATGAGGGACGAAGATTGTTGCAACTCAAAAGTTAGTCTTTTTCCCAAGTCTGCTTCGATGATGTTTCCTCTGTATGTGAATGATGCTGAGAAGAAGGCGATTCCTTTTGAGCAGTATTTGTTGCATGGTTTGTGTCATCTGTCTCAAATCCCTATTCATATTGTCCATATTTTGAATCAAAGGCGGGAGTCTTTGTTTCAAGGCTCTTTCTTTCATTTTGGATATGCTATTATAGCTTCACAGGATGGCAGAATCTGAGCTCCGATAGCACTGAAATGAATCTAAATGCTCTGATATAATTGTTAAGAACCAAATTTGCCTGAAAAGGCTACAAAACAAATTCTCAAAACAAAAAATATCAATAGAAGTCTGTTCTATTATGGTCAGTACAAAGAAAAGCCAGATCTCTCAAAGGAGCCACTCCCAAATGTGAGGACAAACCAATCTTCAATGTATTAAATGTTTGTCTAGCTAGGTCACACAATTTGCATAATGGCTCTTGCCATACTTATAAGACAAGGACATCCTCTCCGTTATTTAGACACTTTTAAAGATAGACTTCCTCCAATAAAACACCATCCATGCTTTATCCTATTAAAGTTATATCTTTGAATGTTTTTATTTGTTTCAAAACAATCTATAGTCTTTCCATATATTTATTTGCTTTATTCTATTTTTCTATAATAGACATATGGCTTATTTTCTCTTTGCAGATTCTTGCTTTATTCTTATTCTATCTTCCTAGAATAAATGTATGCTTTATTTATTTATATTTAACTGAAGAGTTATAGTGAGACTGTATTGGGCTCATTACAAAGTTCTTTTTGCGGTGTATATTTGGGGAATAATTTGACATAGAAGATACCTTTTAGAAAGCAAATACACAGCATTGTCTTCCTGCCTACACCTCTTTCTTATAGCTTATTGATAACATGTTGAGGCAGAATTGTTTTTTGGATGCATAAAGTGATCCTAGATCTGTGAGACAAAATTCTTGGTCACCTCCTAATTCTACGCAATGCAGTAGACACAGATAGACTACACATAGGCATGGGCAGCCACTGAATTGAGGAAATGTTTTTCACTCTAGTCGCCCTACTTTGGGTTGTATTACTATTACCAACTCTTTTGATCTGACAAGTCTGAGATTGACCTTGGATGGCACAAAAATTGTTGCCTTTGTTGTCATCTTGCTTGCTAGTCATATGAGATCAGCATACTTTTTTGATTTGCTTTGGGCTATTGATAGCATCTTCATATCTTGTACTTGAGTGCTATAATAACTTAAGGTTATTTGGAGATGCCTTATTTACTTATTTTGATATTGTTACACGCAGTGATGCATGCATTTTTCTTGTCCAGTTGAATGCTTTTGGGTCATTCATTTGATTTCATCATATTTCACTTGGTTTGGCCACCTAGGGATGGTTAACTACCCAATTTCTAGTTATAACTTATTGTAGGCGCTTCTGTATTTCCAAAGATTTTAGATCACTTGACTATCATATTTCTAATGGGTTTTACTTCAATCACCCAACAATCATGGACACTCACAGGTTTTACCAAATTACCAACTATCATGAGATTCATGACCTTTCAGGGGTTTTAATGTTTACTTCGCTCACCTGACAATCATGGGTTCTCATGATTGTGGGGCATCATGGGCTTTGCCTGATCATCCGTTTTTCACGGCATAATGAGTTTTACCCAGTGTCCCTTATTTGGATAAAAAGTATCTAACAACATTCAGTCAAATAAATTGAGTGAACACATATTTTCAACCAAAGTGTACGGAATGCCATACCTCTTGAAAGGATTAGCTAGACAGTGAACTGAAAAATTGAATGTAATAGTAATACTATAGTCAAATGACTGCAGCAAAATGGCAATGCTGTTTAAAGCGGCAATTTTTGGTCAAAATCTTCAACAAGTCAAATGTGGTAGAATTCTTCCACCAAAATTGCCAGTGCAGTCAATGATAGCAGTCAAAGAAATAAATTTGCTGAACGCCAAATGCTGGTTAGCACTGCTAGAAAGTCAAACCTAAGGTTGATGTCATCAACACATCGGTCTTGTCAATTTACTAGTCAACTGATACTTTTGTCTTCTTCTTGTTGTTTTGTGTCAGAAATTAGGGATTTCAGTTAATTGGTAAAATTGGGTCCTTATTTAATCTAGATATAGTAATTAATGCAAGTCAAACATGGGTGATGTAATTTTTGTGGGCCCTCTCAAGTATGACTAAATGAGAAGAATTAAGAAAACTCCCTGTAGGTTGGTCATTAGAGAAAATTGGGGTGTCCATGCTGTTGACTTGACTTTGACTTTTACGATATAATCTTATTGAATATGATTGATGTCACTGTCTTCTTCTTTCTTTTTGTTGAATGTTCTCTCCAATCTCTTCTTTGAGATTCTCTTCCATCACTTTGAAGATATAGTGAACGACTTCATGATTGAGTGAAGGCTTGTTCTTGGCCACAACAAGTAAGTATTTGTTTTTAATATTTTTCTTAAGGTTGTGTTCACATTATTTTTTGATAAACTTTTAACTGAGCCTTCAACTTATTATATTGCTAGGTATATTTGAGCTTTGATAACAATATGTGCTAAACTTTTTGTCAAAACTAGGTTGTGCAAGTATAAAAATCAGAATTGATTGCTATTTGACTTCGTATCACAGATTTCCTTTAATAATGTAGCATGTGGTTTTTATAGTGTTGCATAATCTCTGTAAAATTATACAACTTAACTAGGTGGGAAATTACATTTACCCAATTAGGAATACTGCGCAGAAGGAAAACTACACGTCCGCCTTGCGCATTCAACCTCCCAGGGATATGCTGAGACAATCGAAAGAAAGGGGAAAGACACACTTTAAGGATTAGGTAATTGAGGTGGATTGACGGGTGGTTGGGCTTGTCTATGAACTTGGGATCTTTGTGCCCAGTAGTTGTCTGTGGTCTCAAGATGATCATTGAGGGCTTTGAGCTAAGGGACGATCAAATGGGGATAAAGAGTAGACATGAAAACTGACTGAACTCTTGATTGAAACTGCTGTGAATGTAGATAGAAGGGTCAGGAATGATAACACGGACTATTTCTGGCCGTGTGGGGCTGAACTTGCCCCAAAAACATCGTCAAATGACGAGGCCAAAAAAGATAAAACTAAGGCAAACGCTCAACCTAAAGGACTAGTTAAGTGGGTTTGGCCCAGAAACAAACAAAGACAGAAAAAACAACACATGCCTAGAGTAGCCGAGTGCCTTGTGATTCTAATTTATTAACAAAGTAAAATTAACAAAAGAAGCTGATTCACACTAATAAAAATAAACAAAATAAGATCTACTTAACTAGAAAACACTAGATTTCTCATCACTTGCATATAACACTTAACTTTTAATCTATATGAATGGCAATGTCATTTGATTTGCAATGTAAAGATAATACGAAACATTGTTTTTGTTTGTTTTTATGATATATGATGGCTATGGAATTGAGAGATGCTGATTATTCTTTAACACTAGTAAATAAGAGAACAACACAAGTTGGAAATGACTGAAAAGAGAGAACAAACCGCAATATGAAGAAGTCTTGACTTGCTTGAACAATGCAACAACTAATAATAGGGGTGATCACACACAAGAGGAAAGCTTAAAACAGAGTATCCAAGAGGATGTGAACAACAAATAGAGAAAGAGGACAAAATGATAACAAACAGGGACAAACTTGACACAATGGGATGACATACATAAGACAAACCTATGAAAGGAGAGATGCTAAGAAACACACAAACACTATGATATACGGCTGTAAGGGAGTTCAAGAGTGATGTTATGAAAGAGTGCAATCTGGACCTCTTGTAGCTGTAGGTACGACAGAGCAAGCTAGAAGGAGGATTACTGAAAAAACTCAAGACAAGGATAAGCTTGCACAAAATCAGAACTTGGAAAGACAAAGTAAGGATTGTTAGCGAGTATGAGGTGAAGACTATGGGATAGCCTCACTTGAACCTCACAGAATCCAATTCAAGAAGAAAGTATGCAACTAGGGCTGAGAGATGCAATCAAACAGAGGAAGTACATAGATGATAAAACGATAAACACATATATATATACTAATGATAACAAAACTATATAATAATCTTATCTATAAAGCAAGGACTAATAATCAAGAATGTTTGACCCATCAAACACAATATGACAAACTAAGATTAAGAGAGAGAGATTGAGTGTCCTCAGGATGCAGCCTTTGGATTGGATGTGTTGTGCAAATGTGCCAAAGGAAACTTGCAAGGGCAAGAGAACAAACTTCAAGCTCTAAACTAACACTAATGAAGGAAAAACAACATAATTTAGGCTGAAGATCAATTTATGGCAGAAAACGGGATGTGATACATGATTTTTATGATTTGAGGAGTGGCAAACAAGGGTGTATTTATAGGCAAAAGAAGGCAAAGAGGCTTGCTGGGCAAACCTAGAAGGACCTAGAGTGCAGTTGAAGCAGCAAAGCCATGTGGATTGATTCACCTTCGAATCTCAGCCTTTGGTTTTCCCATATGGGCACGTGTTGTGAAATTGCCAATCTATGTAGACAGTGGTTTTGCTATCCATACAAGCAAAATAAGAAAAGAACACCGAATGGGAAATGGGCACAAGCAAGCAATTGAGCGAAGGCACATGCAAAGTGGGAGCGCCAGGTAGATGGTGTTAAGGAAAGAGGATAGATCATGTTTTTAAAATTGGAGGTCTGTAGCCATCATTGGATTGGAATGTTGCACCATGTCAATATTACAAATACCAACCATGGAGTCACAACTAGGTGGGTAAATATTAGGCAAAGGTCATAGTAAAGAGGTGTTTAAAGCCCATCAATGTGGAAAATTTGAAGATTTGACTTTGACTTTGACTTTGCGGTGGGTTTAATCATGGAACATTTGACCGTTGATCAAGCAGGGGAGCTCTTTTGTGCTGGAATGACATTGTTGCCAACATGGCATTGACAATGAGATGATGTGACATAAAGTGTCAATATACATGGTGATTTAGTATCTGGATTGTTAGCATGAATTGTTTCCAAGTGAACAAGTTAGAGCATGATGAATTGGATGGGTCATGGTTGATGCTGATGTATATTTACATGAAGCAATAATGATAAGCAGGAAACCTATGCCCTTATCGCATGTAGCAATAACCCTCATCAATTTTACTATTTTCAGTATCTATGTGTGGGTTATGGAGTGGCCAACATATGGTGCACATAACCCTAGGTTATTCTTCTAGTAGTTTCTTAGATTTTTTCTTATGTTAGGTCAGCCTGATTAGGGCTTATGAGTTGGCCCGACCTAATTATTGCCATATATAGGAGCATGAATTCACTTGTAAGCCATCAATATAGAATTATTAATTGAATCATTATATCTGGAGGTTGTTTCATCAAAGTGGCATTGTTGCAGCGACCCCTCGGTCAAGCACCAGGAAACACACCCATTGTTTTTTGTTTTTTGAGAATGAGTTCTGGTAACTTCGATAGGGCTTGGAAATCGACCTACCATGTTAATTCCCTGGGCCCTACCAACACGAAATGAAAATATAAACAGCAACCACAAGTTGAAACTAAGTGTGTATTTAATGCTATTAGACCACACCGCTATTCTGAATTGAATATAATAAGCAAAGTACATCATCTACTCAATCTCATTTACTAACACGAGGTATTCATCAAGCATAGAAAACCATAACAACATATAGTAATTAAGTGCCTTTTTCTGTTTAAACTTTTATAAGCATGCATTTATTTCTTTTGAAATAGCAACCACTATTGTAACAAAGTACAGTTAAATTATACATGTACAAGTCAACATATCCATGTTTCCATAAAACTGTGATGTGGGGAACATGACCAACCCATTGGTCAAATACGAAATGATTATAACAGCTGAGCCTACAACTCAAAGAGTACAATAGCTCATATTATTATAGCATTGTTCAATAAGGTTTACATAAAGAAAACAACTGTCTCTAACCCAACAAGGGGTTGTCAAGTATACTTTGCCTATATCAAATTAGGAGAGGGAGGGCATTATCGAGGGGATTTGCCTCCAACCACAGAGACTTACGGTTCCCCACATGCCTCTTTAATGAGAGTGGCCTTGCCCTTCAATGAGGATGGCAGATAAGAGAAGCCAACTGGCGAGAGAATAAGAGAACCATGTGCTAAACAAGTACGAGTTACCATCATAAATGCAGTCAAGTCAAGTAGAAGCAGCCAATACATCAAAAACATCATGACCATTTACAAACAATCCATGGCAAACACTATGAACCAAACAGTACAATGAACATGACTAATGATCATAAAATCATGCTTTGGCCACAGACTTTCCAAGATGGCAGCGACAAAATCCCTGCTGCTCAACCCAACGATACCTGGGTTCTAGGAAAACCACTGACAACTCTCAGTGATTCCAAGTCCATCTTGTTCACTTTGGATAACAAGCTCATTTCTATTCTATTCTTTTCTAAATGGAAACGATATACCAGTACAGCAGTTATCTTTCAGTTTTCAAATTAAATTTAGCATCAGACTGTTTATTACCACACAGACAATCAGACCAAGGTACAACAACATTCCTTGCTATAAAACATCAAACATGACAGCAAGACTACAATCCATCTCAACCACGAAGCAACAAGAAGCTGAAGGAAAACAAGTTATTGGTTTTGGCATTCCAATCCGATCCGTCCCATGAGTTCCCTTAATACCAAAATGGCTTAGAGCGCATCATAGTATGACAATAAATATATAAGAGCTGATATTATAAGATGGTGTGGCTGAGGGTGCTGGGGAATTCTATGGGAGCAGGGTTCCCATGGGGTTACCCAACTCATGGTAAACCTATTTCCATGACAAAACACAGTGAATTCTCTTTCCCAGTACCATCTATCTTGTAATCCAACAATGGTCAGTCTACCAAGCTCTTACTAAGGTGATGAAAACTTGCAATTTTTATGATGTGTGCTAAGAACATCTTGGGCCAGAGTTTCCCATGTCACATCCAACTCTCTAACACATAATAATGTGATAAGCCCATGAAAGTGACATGATAATGTTGGTGAAGCCAATGCCTTCACCAACATGCTCATCCCATTTCCCAGCAGACCTATAGTAGACAAAAAGTCCCCATGTCCCTCAGAAGTTCTTTAACCACAGTCATGTCCAAGGCAAAATCATAAACAATGCAGGTGACAAGAAAGCACAATTCCCTTGACAACGTTTGCAAAGTTCCACAAGGTAACTGGGTCCTAGCCAACCAAATTTTAACCCCACAGTATACTGTGGTTAAGTCTGCATTCTGATCCTAAGGGCAACCAAAGAGGTATCACAAACCCTTAACAACAAACATTACAAGTTCCTTAAGGTAGGGCTGAGATGTGGAGGCTCATCCATGGAGAGTTTACTTCCCCATTGGTGACCCCACTCATCCCTTTCAACCGACTCAGTCAAGAAAACATAACATAGTTGAAGGTATGCTTCAAATAGGTCAGTCCACCATAATGTACATAAGGAAGCTCACTTTGTTCCATAGCTTAGTCAAAAATATCAAGAACACACAATCCTACCTTGAAGGCATCCACCCAAGCAGTCTAGCAATATCAATTCCATTATCTACAGCCTTGAAAGATTTTATATAACATAACTCATATCCAAGTTTGTGGTGGAGAAGAAAACCAGATCCCTATTAGCCAAAAAGAGGGCGAGGATGATTGATGTAGGAGCATCTGGGTTCACAAGAATTCTTGCATCAACCCAAAACATGGGTTGGGTCTTTATGCACATGTCTATGTTTATGCGACTTGTCAGCGGCGTCGACAATGTTGTGCCCATGGAAGGAGGTCAACAACAATCCCGAGAACATATTCATGACTACAGCTTGCTAGGTAAGTCATGAAGAGACAGTTTCAATAATCTCCTAGAGGTTAAGCGACCTTTTTTTGGGGTGGTGATGAAACCACCGTTTTGCATTAATCGGCAGTTACGTAATCACTTGTCTACAGTAACAAATGGTTTCACCTACGTTGGAGGCACAGGGAAAGCAACCACCAATAATTTCTTTTTTGAACATGTGGATTGTTTTCCAAAGCAAAGGGAACTCAATGAGACTTGTAGGATGTCAATGTTAGGAAAGAAAGATTCAATTTTTTTTGAAAGAGTGGGAATTCGATTGGAAGGAGATTAGTTTTAGAAGAAGAGAGAGTTCCAACTCCGGGTAGAGTAAAACAAATTTTAGCTCTAGGAAAGAGAGAGAGAAGCAGAGCTTGAGAAGCCTGCAAATGTGATGCATGTCTAGTGGTCGTAGCGTAACTAGTCCACGAGATTGAAATGTGATGTCTTCTTCATAGTTCAGTAGGGGAAGGGGGTGTGTGTATGAATCTTTGTAATATTGTAATGTTCATGCAATAGAGCGTTTTTGGTTTCCAATCTCAGTTTTTGTGTCTATGTGTGTCCATTGAGAGTGAGTGTAAGTCCTGGCTGGGAGTAAGACAACTATGAATTTGGACCCCTCATTCTCATCTGCATCAATTGGTATCAAAAAAAATGTTTGCTTTGCTGGGTTGAGTGTGTGAAGGCTATTGTTGAGTTAGTTGCAAGTTGTGAAAGAGAAACTTATATTGTTGAGAATATGGCACTTAGAGGAATACCTCTTAGAGGAGGAAGGGCACCTAGAGTTGCAAATGTGGCAGAGATGCTGAGAGGAAAACAAGTGAGATTGGATGCAATGGAGACTGCACACATGAGAGGAACTACAATTGCATATTTAAGTGATGATGGAGCAGGAACTCAAAAAGTTCAAGTTGAAGAGTTGGTTAATGACCCAAAAGTCAAATTTTTAAAAGCCATTGCAAAGATGGGAAGCAAGCCAAAGTTGGAGACCCCTAGCTATGGAAGATGTCAGCCCCGAGGATCTTATTGATCAGATCACAATGTTGGAGAAATATTTTGACTATGAATTAATGGAGGACCCTAAGAGAGTGAAGTTTTCCTGCACCAAGTTGAAAGGACATGCATCATTGTGGTGGGATCGCGTGTAGTTGGAAAGGTAGAGAAGAGGCAAGGACAAAATCAAGATTTGGGACAAAATGGTTGTAAAGTTGAAAGGTAAATTCATACCTTCTGATTATCAATTAAGTTTATTTAAAATGTTGCGGGATTTGAGACAGAGAAATGAGTGTGAAAGACCACATAGAGGAGTTTTACAAGCTCACCATTAGAGTTGGTCATGTGGAGGATGATCAAGAGAAGATATCGAGGTATGTAAATGGACGCCGTATTTCCATTCAAGATGAGTTTGGAATGTTTAAGTTGTCAGTAGAAGAGGCCTATCAATGTGCATCGACAACAAAAGAAAAAGATGTCAAGTAGGCAACAAAATACATCTAGAGGTGGATGAAGGTTCTCAAGAGGAAGAGGACAAACAAATAGTGGTAGAAGACAACATACTCGTGAAGGAGAAGCTAGCACTTCTCAAAATCAAAATCAAACACAAAGAGGGAGAGGATACTTTGGTAGAGCAAGAGGTAGAGGATTCTTGGGTAAGTGCTTTGAATGTGGAGATGTTGGACATAGAGTTTTTGAATGTTCTAAAGTATTTCAAAACAGCAGTGGGAGGATTGAAACACACAATCATATTGCTCATGTGGATGAGGAGAGTGTTGCATCCCCAAATGGCACAGAGGAATTAGAGCGTGGTGAAGCTCTTATGATGAAGAGAGTGCTGCTGAAACCAGCCAAGGAGGAGAATGAACTGGTGTAAAGAAAGAATCTTTTCTAAACTATATTCAAAGTGGAAGGTAAGTGTTGCAAGGTTATTGTTGATAGTGGTAGTATGGATAGTTGTTTCAAATGAAATGGTAGAGAAGCTTGGACTGAAAAGAATAGTGTATCTCAATGCATACAAGGTTTCTTGGTTGCTTAAGGGTCATCAAGTGTTAGTAATGAGCAATGTATGGTAAGTTTTCAGATTGGGTCTTACAAAGATGAGGTTTTGTGTGCTATAATGCCCATGGATGTATGTTACATGTTGTTGGGAAGACCATGACAGTTTGATAGAAAGGTCGTGCATGATGGTAGAGCAAACACCTACACACTTGCGAAGGATGGTAAGAGGTTCACATTGAATCCATTGAAGGAAAGAGGAGAAGAGGTGGACAAGAGTCCCAAGGTTTTGTTGGTTTCTAATAAATAGTTTTTGAAGGAGGCAAAGATGGAGAAGGCATGTTTTGCTTTTATCCCCAAATTGATGCATGTTGTAATTGCAAAAGAGGCGAGTAAAATTCCACATGAAGTACAAAATTTGTTGAATGAGTTTGCTAAAGTTGTTATAAATATTTGTTACTTATGAGAAGCATTAGTCGTTATATGGATCTAGTACCTGGATCATGTTTGCCAAACAAGACAACATATAAGTTAACACCTATGGAGAATGAGGAAGTGAAGAAGCAAGGACAAGCTGTTGGAGAAGGGTTTGATAATAGAGAGTCTAAGCTAATGTGCAGTTGTGTAGTTCCATAAGTATTGGCACTTTAAAAGGGTTGGAGAATGGCCCAGTGTAGGGATTCCAGTGCCATCAACAAAATCACTATCAAATATAGATTGCCATTGCCAAGGACGGATGATTTGATGGATTGCTTGATTGGAGCAAAGATACTTCATGAAGTTTGATTTGAAGAGTGGATATCACCAAATTAGAATTAGAGAAGGTGACGAGTAGAAGATTGCTTTCAACGCAAATGATGGGTTGTATGAGTTACTTGTTATATCATTTGAATTGTCAAATGCACACCTAGCACATTCATGATACTCATGAATGAAGTTTTGAAACCTTACTAGGGTAAGCTTGTCATTAAATATTTAGATGGAATTTTGTTTTTAGTCGTACAAAAGAAGAGTATTGTCAAATGCGCACCTAACACATTCATGAGACTCATGAATGAAGTGTTGAAACCTTACTTATGTGAGTTTGTCATTATATATTTAGATGACATTTTTATTTTCAGTCATATGAAAGAAGAGTATTTATTGCATTTGAGGTTGGTGTTGCAAACGTTGGAGGAGGAGACGCTGTTGGTCAACGTGAAAAAGTGTGGCTTTATGAAGGAGAAGCTAATCTATTTGGGATTTGTAATCTCACATGATGGTTGAAGATGGACCCGGAAAATGGAAGAACAATCGTTCAATGATCGGTACCTAGCAGCATCTTGAAGCAAGAAGCTTTCATGGGTTTGCTAGTTTCTATAGGAAATTCAAAAGATGAAATTTTAGCGGTGCATATGCACCCATTACAGAAATAATGAAAGGCGACAGGAAAGATTTCAAAAGGATTGTTGTAGCAGAGAAGAGTTTTTAGATTTTGAAGAAAAGAGTGACAAAACAACCATTGTTAGCATTGCTGGATTTCAACAAAGTATTATAGGTTGATTGTAGTGCTAGCGGGACAACCATATTAGTAGTCTTTGAGTCAAGAAGGTAAGTCCATTGGTTACTTTAGTAAGAAGTTGAATGAAGCAAAGCGGAAGTATTGTGTTTATGATCAAGAGTTCTATGTTATGGTGCAAGCTCCCAAGAAGTGGAGACATTATTTGTTGCCCAAGGATTTTGTGCTGTACATGGATCATCAAGCATTACAGATCATAAAAAAACAAAGTAAGTTGAATCAAAAGCACATGAAGTGGGTTGAGTTTTGTCAAAGTTATTCATTTGTTTTGAAGCATAGAAGTGGCAAGTCAAACAAAGTTGCAAATGCTTTGAGTTAGAGAGTTCTTGTGATGAATGGGATGAGAGTGGAAGTAGTTGGGTTTGACTCAATGAAGGAATCGTATGAGTAGGATTTGGATTGCCAAGATGCATGGGCAACATGCAAGAATCCAACCAACATGAATAGAACTCCATGGCTGGAAGATTTGTTGCAGGATGGGTGGTTGTTCAAAGGACAATGATCATGTATACCTCAAGGTTCAATGAGGGTGAATATGATAAGAAGCATAGTGGAGGCCTAGCTGGTCATTTTAATGTCTATAAAACCTTGGTGCAGCTAAACGAGAATTATTATTTGCTAAGGATGAGTGTAGATGTGAAGAAGTTTATACAAGGTTGTAAAGTTTGCTAACATTGTAAAATAAAAATTTATAATGCAAGCTTGTCTCGGCGTTTACCAAGTCTGGAGAGGCCATGGGAGGAGATAAGCATGGATTTTGTTCTCGGACTTTCAAGAACAAAAAAAAGCAATGATTCTATCTTCATTGTTGATATATAATTTTTAAGATGACATACTTTATAGCATGTCCAAAAAACAAGTTATGCCACACACATTACAAATTTGTTTTTCAAAGTAGTAGTGAGACTACATGATTTGCCAAAGAGTATAGTATTAGATAAGGATAAAAGGTTTGTTGAACACTTTCGGAGGACTTTGTGGAAGAAGTTGGGCATAAGGTTAGATTTCAATTTAGCCTATCATCCCGAAAGGATGACAAACAAATGTAGTGAATAGAAGCCTCAAAAATTTACTTAGATGCTTGGTAGGAGACAAGTCTAAACAATGGGATATGACATTGACAAAAGTTGAGTTTTTTTACAACTTCTCAGTGAACAAAAGTAAAACATTGAGTCCTTTTCAGATTGTGTATGGCTGCAACCCTAGAGGTGTTTGTGAATTGAGAATCTAGTTGGTATGTGACGAAAAAGCTTTGTAGCAGAGAATCATGCAACATGTATGCATGATGTGCATAGAGAAGTGAAGAGAAGGTTGGGAGAGAATGTTGTCAAGTATAAGTAGCGTGTAGATTAGACAAGAAGAGAACACGAGTTCCAAGTAGATAATTTGGTTTTGTCGCATTTGTGTAAAAGAGTTTCCCTAATGGAACATATAATAAGCTCAAAGGGAAGAAGATTGGGCCTTGTAGAATTCTGAGGAGATTTTCAGCAAATGCTTATAAGATAGAGTTACTGGATGGATTCAAAATGTCTACTATCTTCAATGTAGCGGACTTGTACCCTTACCACGGGGGTGGACTTGTACCCTTACCATGGGGGACAAGAGAGTGATGACGGAACAAGTTTAGATTCTTCAATTACGGATTCAAGATAACAATTGCCTAAGAAGGCAAGGGAATAAATTGAGGTTGTATTGGATACAAGAGTCAACAAAAAGACAATAGGAAGTGAGTACAAGGAGTATCTGGTTAAGTGGAAGAACAAAGCAGTTGAAGACACAACTTGAATGAGTTCATCCAATGTTGCCAAGTACGAAAGAACCATTGAAGAGCCCACAAAAGGTTTCATTTACCATGGGGTGTCTGATGCAGGAGCATTCAGGTTCACAAGCAATCATGCATCAAACAAAAACATGGGTTGGGTCTTTGTGAGCGTGTGTATGTTTGTGCGACTTGTTAGCGATGTCGACAATGTTATTTTCGTGGGAGAAGATGAACAGCCCTGAGAACATCATCAAGACTATAGCATGTCAGGAAAGTCATGGGCATATGGTTTTAATCATCTCCCAGAGGTCAAATGACTCATTTTTGGGACAGTGACGAAACCATTGCTTAATGCAGGGGTGGTTTCAAAGTCGCCTATCTAAATTAAGTGGCAGTTTTGTTCACATTAGAGGCCCAAGAAAGTAATTGCATAGAACTTCATTTTTGGACATGTGGACCATTTTCCAAAGCAACGGGAACTTGAAGAGACTTGCAGGGTATCAATGTCATGCAAGAAAGTTTTAGATCCGTTTGCAAGAGTGGGAAGTTAGTTGGAAGGGGATTAGTTTTGGAAGAAGAGAGAGTTCCAATTCTAGGCAGAGCAAACTAAAATTTAGCTCTAGAGAAGAGAGAGAGAGAAGCAGAGCTTGAGAACTCTGCAAATGTGATATATGTTTAGTGGTCATAGTGTAGCTAGTCCATGAGACTGAAGTGTGATGTCTTATTCATAGTTTAGTATGGGAAAGGGTGCGTGTGTATGAATCTATGTGATACTGTAATGTTCATGCAATAAAGAGTGTGTGTTTGGTTTCCATTATCAGTTCTTGTGTCTGTATGTGTCCATTGAGAGTGAGGGTAAGTCCTGGTTGGGGAGTAAGGCAACCATTAATTTCCCCCCCTCATTCACATTTTCATCATACAACAATATAAGGGTTTTCCAAGAGCTCAGATCCTGAACCAATATATTTACAAGGAGTTATATTTCCACAAAAAGATATAATCACATCTCAAAACATGACAAGTAGACCAGGTCTACCCAAGGATTCCAACATCAAATCAAACTCCCAACCCTTCATGAGTGTGCATGCATGCATGTATTATGTATATGATTGTGACACATCTATGCCCTGATTTCCATAGTAAAAGATAATGCAGGGTTCTGATCTTCAGTCATATAAATAAGGCAGACATCCTGGCAGCATACAAGTTTAAGGAACACATATGTCCCAACTAACATTCAAACCAAGAAGCTTGAACATAATTAAATCTTAACCAAGACTTTTACATTCCACTTTTTTTTATCACAATCCCAAAAAGGAGGTCTAAGATTGCTGCCCCCTTCCACACCCTTTGTAAGATCCCCAAATCTAGGTTTCAATGCCTTAGAAATAGCCGCCTGACTGCCTTTGCCAAAAAGAGTGGCAAACATGCGAAAAAAAAAAAAAAAAAAACTTGCCAAAAGAAAAATACTAACAATCTTTTGTAGATTAAATCTCCTAAACACTGCCTTGGAAGACCCCTAAAATCCTCCAAAGATGCGCACCCAATTAGTAAGGTCTTAACTACCCCAAAGCCAAACGTCATTTCCATGTTTCCCACAAGGCAGTAATGAAATTAGGTCGAAAACCTTAATCACATAATTAAACATCCTAACTTCAATTTGGGTTGAGTTCCACTTTCCACAGTAAAGATTTAACCAAAGCCAAATGCCTCCAACTATAGCTTAGTATTATATAAGCTATTCTTCCCAAACCATAATCCAAGCCTGCCTTATATACCCAAGGCTATAAAACATAATACAAGTCTAAAGTTACTTTAAATAAGCATTTCAAAGTCACCTCAAGGGGTTATAATACCACAAGATAATTTGCGCCTCGCAACAACACAAGCTCAACCACAACTGAAAGATATCTTATGTCCTAAACAATGTAAACCACGTACAATACTGCCATCTAGAAGAACAAAACAATGTAAAGCACTTATGAGTAAGTTGACCAACAAGCTAAGTCACGTCACAACCTGATGTGAATAACATCATATAATAGAAATATGTTGTAAGCAAGCACATCAGAGGAATTAGATACAAAAAGTGTCCATGAAGCATTAAGTAACACACACAACATAATATCATAACTTACTCCACAAGATATGAAGCTATTATGAAACAAGCATAGAAGGAAAGCAAATGTGGTTTGTGCAGTTTTCGCGCCTTTCTCCGATGACACTCTCCTTTTGGGCCTAGCCACTATTGTTTGGGGGCGGGGGAGGGGTTCAGTCCTATATCCACCTTAGGAAACAACAGGTAGTTAGTCCGTGGCAGATAAGCAATAATAAATATAACTTTTATTGCTGAAGTCAGATACAATAAATGCTAACAACCTGCATTTAACCAATCTGCTATGAAACAATCTAACTATCATTTGCTCTAAACCAACTGTTTTAGATGAAAGACATTAAATCAACACAATCATATCTGCAGGAATCAAGATAATCATCAGCAACTGATTAAAACGTGTTTAATTAAGGTTTATATATTTAAAAATAATGTCTTTCCGATCACCGTCGGATATGGGTTGTGACAGTTTCTATTTGAATCTTCTGCAACCTTCGTTACATTATTGTTCATATTTTTATTTTTATTGCTTTCAAAACTATCTTATGCTATATTTCCTTTTGTTGTTGCATTGCATATTATTGATAAATATGGGATCTCTATTTTTTTGATTTTTATATATAGCAGTATCCTTACAAGTGCTATTCAAGCTGTGAGTTGGGCAGCTAATCTGTGATGCAAAAGCGACCATCATGATTTGAAGGGAAAATTTGATAACAACATTATTTTCAAGAAGTAGAATGTCTCATTCTGACTCCACCTATATTTTGTTTCGGCAATCTATATCTTTAAAGGTTCTTTCCATTTTTTGTTTTCCCTTCTGTTGGATTCCCAACTACTGGCCAAATATTTTGGGGCAAATATCATCTTATTTAAGATTTAAGAACATCTAGGTAAAATAGGGCATTGGGGCCAAATTCAACCTTATTGAAGACACCTTTCATTAATCATATAGGCCATTCATAACACCGCAGTCCATCCCCAAATATTTGGAACCTGATTGCAGCCCTATTTGAAACCTCTCCTTTTCGACCTGGCTTGGGAGTTGATTGCAATTGTACTTTCCTCCTATAATACCGTTGTTGGCCCCCTTCCAAGTTGATACCCTAGATCCACTCTTGCCCTTGCCTTGATTGTTTCACTTGGAAAATGGTTAGCATTGAGAAGGGGAAGATGCCGCATCAAAATACTAACAATGATGAAACACTGCAAAAGAATGTGGATATGGATGGTATTCACATTATCTTTGGGAATGACACAGAATAATGGGTGAAGGATGCCATGTCTCAAGCCAGCACATGGACAATGGAACATTGTAGCCAAATTATAGAATTCAAAATTCAAGGGCTTGAAACAACGATCTATGGTGAGATGCAAAATACCAAGTAACATCTAGATCAATTTGACAAAGTCTAACCTAGTTCCATGATCCATATTTTAATTTGTAATCTGGTGAACAACACACTAATTTGCAGAAATTTAATGGGTTATAGAACAATGAACCAAGTCACAAAAATGGATACAAAAAATAGCAATATACTGCAACATAAACCAAGCAATGACAAGCAACAATATTTGAATTCAACACATGGACAATAGAACATTGTAGCCAAATTATAGAATTCAAAATCCAAGGGCTTTGAAACTACGATCCATGGTGAGATGCAAAAAACCAAGCAACATCTAGATCAATTTGACAAAGTCTAACCTAGTTCCATGATCCAGATTTTAATTTGTAATCTGGTGGACAACACACTAATTTGCAGAAATTTAATGGGTTATAGAACAATGAACCAAGTCACAAAAATGGATACAAAAAATAGCAATATACTGCAACATAAATCAAGCTATGACAAGCAACAATATTTGAGAAAATATGTGAAGCTAAATTATTATGATTTTTCCATTCAAATGCCAATTCCTTCATATCTACTTTTAGGAGGAAATGGATAGTATAAAAATAGAAAATAAATCGATTTGACTTGGAATCTGAGATTTCATGTGACAAGTGTTTCCCCAAGAAGTTGTGAGGTTTTGTCATGACTTGAAACTCAATAAAATATAAAAATACTATTTTACTTTTTAAAGTTATTTTTATACTTTTTTTGTATTTTATGTTTTTGAGGCCCTTCAGAGCATTTTTTGCCCTTGAAACTTTAGTTGGAGGCCTAAATAATTTCCAAAGGCATATACTAATGGTATCGAAACCAGTTCACTCTATGAGCTTTCCGACACACATTATGGTTTTAAATCCCAAGCTATGATTAAGGTGTTATGATCTCGACAACGCAGTGTACTATAAACTAGTTTTTTTGGTATTCTGCCCAAAAGATTGTTCTCAACTGCCACTTGGAACACTTATCTTTTTTTGAAAAGCAATGGGCCCCATTGCACCTAGCATTGATTTTTGATGAACATAGAAAACTGTGAGTGCAGAAGCGACCGCCTTACACTTAAGAGGGGTGACTCACCCAAAATTCATTTTTACTGATTCTGCAGATTTCAACTGTGAAGACTGTTCTTTGTACCCAAGACCAAAATTCTTGGGTCTTATCTTTGCTTTAATGGGTGTTTGAATTAGTTGACCATCTCTGCGAAGGCTTTGACTAGTGTTTCCCATCTTTTTCAACAACTTCGAACCAATCCTCGTGGTGTTTTTTATGAAAGTGTCAAATGAATTTGATGGATGATCACAACCTCAAAATTAGATGGGTTTACATGTAGTCCTTTTTTTCCACACAAGAATCACTTGTTGCAGTTTTCTTGTTCTATAACTCCTCACACTCTATCTGCAAGTTAATCATCATTTCCTCTTTTGCCGTCAATTCTTTATGAAGTTTGTGCATGGCACGATTGCATTTCTCCTCTGCCTGAAGCAATTCCCGAACAATCAGATCGCTGAAGTGGACAAAATTCTTTTGCATATTCACTTTTTGCACCATGACAAAGACCGGGGTGGTCCTCTAGCCATTGATTCTTATCCCTTAGCTGTTGATTTTCCTACTTGAGCAATTTGTGCTTATTTCAGGGGTTAGAAGGAACCTCTACATGTTGGCGGTGTTCAAAGAGAACAACTTTGTTTTGTAGCAATCAAATATATTTTAGCAGGAGGGATTACCTTTGGAATTATGTAAGACTACTTTCCCCTAGTGATGGTGACAACAAGGGCTCTGGATTGGTAAACAACATATTAATTCCACATGAAACATTGGCCAAATAGAACATCACACACTTTGAGGGGTGCCACATCGCAAAAACTTCAGCTTGAAATGGATTGATCGCATATGAAAGAATGCACTGTCATCTGATGTGTATGTCTCTACTCTGATTCACCCAACTGATTTTGTATGGTTGAGGGTGAGGTGGTGTTGGTAGATTTAGCTGTTTGACTATATCTTTCGAAATCAGGTTCTTTTGACTTCCATTGTCCACAATAAAATGCAGAGATATTCCCTTCACCCAAAGCTAGGAGTGGAATAAATGTTCTACATCCTCTAGCTCAACGAGTGACACTTTTGTTGTGGCGAAAATAGAGTAGGGATCAGCCATTACGATTTCCTTTCCCTTGTCCTTTGAAGGTGCTGGTGTCAATGTTGACAATGGTCCCGAATCCGAATTGGCTTGGGGATCCATTGTGGGGCTTGTAACTCAGAAAATAGCACTTGTCTAGCATGACATTCTTCATTTGAGTGTCGCTTGCTCTTGTGGGTATCACACCACTTCCCTGTGTTCTTTTGTGGGATTCTTCGATTCCAGATTTGACCGAATGTGTTGCCCGGACTGCTTGCTGTCAGGGGCAGTTTATTTTCTCCCCTTCTGTTTGTACTTCTCTTCAATCTTGATTGTGTAAGGGTAGGCCTCCCCCAATGTTCAGATGTTTGCAAACTCCCAATTCTTCTTGGATGCAAAACCACAAACCGCTGCAATATTTGAGAATTCGGTGCCTCTCACCATCACTTGCGTCCACTTTTGCTGATAAGGTATGAAATGTGTTCGTATAATCCTACACTATTTGGTCCCAACCCTGCCGCAATTGTTGCAATTTTTTAAATTGATCATCATAATTCTTCACAAGGTATTATTCCTCTCTGATGGCTTCTACAAAATCGTCTCATGTTTTGTCTGGGGCAGCTTGAGAGATATCTCACCATTGTCTTCTTCTTGAAGTCAATATGATTCTCACCATTTTTTGACATGGATTGCAGGTTTTAAGAATGCAAATGTCATCTTTTCACTGTTAGAGAAATTATTTACAGAAAATTATGATTTCAATTGGTCGACCCATTTGTCTACTTCATCTGCATCATTTTTGCCTTAAAAAAATGGGAAACGAAAATTCACCTGTACCTTAAGGGTGTTGGGCCCTCAAAAGGCTTGCTTGATGACGAGGTGGGCACCATAGGCATGATTTGTGAAATAATATTGGAGAATTGTGCCATCATTAGCAACAATTTGAAAGGATCTCCCATTCCCTCTTTCACTATATGAGATAGTTTGGAGCGACAAGGAACATATTTGAAGTTGAGTGTTTTGTGATTGTGCTAGCTATACTCTGACCTCGTTCGATGGGATATACAAGATTGAAACAAACTGCTCTTATATCACTAATCCACATTTTAATAGGTAATCCAGTGGACAACACATTAATTTGCAAAAAATTAATGTGTTATAGAAACAATGAGCCAAGTCATAGCAATGGACGCAACAGATAGCAATATACTGTAATTTAAATCAAGCTTTATTGAATTCAAGTGTAATATACAAGAAGGGTAGCAATCTCTGAGAAGAGATTTGAAGCCACAATCTGTAGCAATCTCTAACAAGAGATGTGAAGCCACAATATTCTGATTTTTTCATTCAAATGCCAATTTCTTTATATATATGTTTAGCATGAAATGAACAATCTAAAAATGGAAAATCAAGCAATTCGACTGGGAATCTGAAAAATCACACGATGAGTATTCCCCCAAGCAGTTGAAAGGTTTTGTCATGACCTGAAACTCATAAAAATATAAAAATACAAATTTACTCTTTTTTAGGTAATTTTATACGGTTTTGTTTTTTTGCATTTTTGAGGCCCTTCAGAACATTGTTTGGCCTTGAAACTTTAGTCGGATGCACTAAATAGTTCCCAAACCCATATCTTTACGGCATTTAAACTAGTTCACTTCACGATCTTTCCAATGCATATTATGGTTTGAAATTCTGAGCTACGATCAAGGAGTTATGACTTCAGCAATGCGACACACTAGTTTTTTTGGTATTCTGCTGAAAAGACTGCCCAAACTGCCACCTGGGCCATTGCATAGCTTATTACACTTCAACAAGAAACATTATTATGCCTTTAGGCACTGGGCAATATTCTTGTTTTAATCAAAACAACTGTGGCTGCAGGTTAATATTTTGATGATTGAAATCAAAAAATTTGATGAGAGTTTATTAGCCTCTCGGGTTAGTCAAATGGAATAATACTTTGACAATCGGGTAACCTTGACATCATTCTGTCTGCATCTATAACCCTACCAGCAGTAACAATGGATGTTTAATTGAAGTCAACTAAGAAACGTTTACACATGGGTAGAATTTATCTGTTCTTGGTGGCTCAATATGAAAATACATGGACTAAAGATTACTAAAGCCAACTAACAAAACTTTGCCAAACGTGGTTGGTAATTGAATATACTAAGCAACACCTGAGGCTGGCGACTAGGGTTAGCAAGCTGGACGAGGGCCAGTTGTTAGAATTGTACATTGGTGGTTTGCGCGGTGTGATTCAACACGAGCTCAAGATCCAACAACTGTACATCATTAACAATTTAATTTCGATGGCCAAGAGCATTGAGCTGAAAAATTTGCCTAGCCATAGGTTCTATCAAGGCTTTTTATCTGCGAAACTAGATAGAAGCATAGTCATCGCTGCTACCACCAATCATCTTTCTTGTCTTACACCACAAAAAGTAACGGAGCATTGAACTAATGACGTGTTATTCAAGTGTTCCAAGCATCACATGTGGGGAGAATAGTCTCATGGTAATTGAAAAAACTGTGACAAAATAATTAGAGGATGAGGTAGAAGTGGAGCTAGTTCTTGAGGATATTTTTTTGTTGCTAAATGATAACTAGGGAAGGGCCCTAGACCTGCAAAAAAGAGAGATGAAGAGCAGTTCCAGAAACAATACATCGGGAAGTCGAAAGTTAAAGGCAATAACCAGTCCAAAACTATCAGAGAGACTATAGTCTGCCCATGACATGGAGGAATAGCGAGACTTTATTCCAACAAACATGTCCCAGGGCACCACCAAACCAATCTGGTAGAGCACCATCAAAAGAATGAAGAGGATTATTCAAAAATCAATTTCACAGGGATTTGGCTTTTCGACAAGCAGCTCAAACCAACAGTCAAAGAGCAACATCAGGCACCACACAGCAGCCGAGCATTCATCCTTTCAACATGTAGCACCAAAGACTGCAAGCTTTGACATACAGTCCTCACATACAGCCAAGCAGTCCTCACACGTGCAGACCTCACATTCAGCCAATCAGAGTCCACCATAAAAGCAATCACCTAACCATGGTAGCAAATTTAGACCAATGCAGCAGAAATGAAAAAGGTCCTGAGAGTGATTTTCACATTCACAGCCAGCAACATATCAACATGGAGCATCCAAAACAAAGTCCTCACAATCCCTTCTTCACATCAAGAAGCCCCTCACCAAGTAGCAATAATCTCAAACAACAAAGATAATCATCACTTATCAGATCAGCCTTTCGAAACAAAGCTTAGTCATGCAAAGGGAAATACCATCTCAAAGGGCAGAGAAGATAATAGCCTAAACATTCACCACATTCATGCAACATCAGGCAATTCAGTGACATAACATGACAAATGCAGTCTTTCCCAATAAGCTTATTCATAACCAGGACCCACTTACAACCTGCTGGGAAGTAACATGGATTCTCAAACGGCAGGGAGCTTTGTTATTTGAAATATGAAATTTTAAACACAGAGTTCATTCCACACAGCCTTGTCAGGGAAATAATTTCTCAAAAGGCAGAGAAGATTGTTACTTATCTAGACAAGCAAAGGAAAGAATGTAGATTCACTCATTCTGTAGTCAGTCCACCATTAGACCTTGCATAAAGAAAATGAAAGCAGCCAGAGAGCATACAGACTGTTTAACAACCACACTTCATTGCGAGATTTTCAAAACGAGAAAACAATACTTTATGTAGAATCAAGTATCAGTATCCAAATTTCGTAATATCCACAATCATTGAGAACACCTCTATATTCTAAGTCTTTATATCCATACTAAGGACAACAGTTCTTGAAGGACGGGCATGGGCAAATTACATAGGCCCTTTTGACTCCACAAAAAACCTAAACGCAATTGTCTTGTCAGGGAAAGATAATCTATATTAGTCCACAATAATGGAAGGGCTTATAAAGAATAAAAAGGTGGTTATGTTGATTGATTTAGTCGGTGCCCACAATTTCATTGACAAGAAACTTGCAACCTACCTCAATTACTTTGCATACTTGGTGTCCGCTTTCATGTCTTGATTGCAAGTAGTAGGACCAACAAGTATGTAGGTAAGCATCTAAGCATTAAATTTTCTGTGGGTATGGAGGTAAGTGTCTTGGCATTAAATTTTCTCTGGGGATTATCATCTCTCTTTGCCTAGTAATATTTCTCTTATGGGCAGCGATTTGGTGTTGGGTGTGCAATGAATTTATAACTTTAGAAACTTTTGCAATGAGTTTCGAAGAAATGTTCATTTGTTTCAACTCAGAGGGATCAAGAGTCCTCCTAATCAGGTGGTTAGCTCCTATCACGTAGAAAAAATGCTAATGAAAGGGGCTAATGGAGTAGTCATAAATTTTCTGTTTGGAAGTCCATTAGGAGTGCCAATCTAAGTTTCAGGATTTGCAGGTTGTGCTTTAACAACGAGAGAAAGTATTCAATATATTTCAAACTGCATGCCACTAATTTGGGAGCAGGATCATGTAGTCAAGCTGGGGCCATGCGGTTGACCTCCGAATACTTTCGCAGAAGAGTGAAATAGAAAATGGTTAGACAGGTTAGATGCATGAGCCATTCAGAAATATGGTTGTTGGAGGATATGCCCTGACTATAGGAATGTAAAGAAGATCACACTTTATAGGTTCTCTATTGTGGTCATTAATGAGTTACATGGATAGGCTCTCTATTGTGGTTGTTGATGAGTTATACGGAGCTCTTTTTTCTTGAAATTAGATCTTTGTTCTGCATTCCATTAAATATGCATGAGGGAGGAGGATACACACAATTCTGCCTTTCATTCTTATCAAAGGTATTATGAGTTCTTGGTTATGCCATTTGGTGTCATCTGCCCCTTCTACTATTTTCAAGCTTTATGAATTCTATCTTTAGGACTTCTCTGAGGACGTATGTTCTAGTTTTCTTTGCCATCCCGATCTGTTGTAACTTGTAAGACACAAAAGGTCCATTTTCAGCACTAGAATAAAACTTTTGTAAGTGCTGGAAGGCGATCCATTATGTACCAAGCATTCCAAGTGTGCATTTGGGGTACAAGAGGTTGAGTACATGGGTCATGTTGTGTCTCATGGATTAAAGGCAGACCCCTGTAAAATAAAGGGGGTAATAGAATGGCCTAAGCTAAAGACTCAAGGATCTTCATGGCTTTCTGAGTTTGACAGGGTACTGCAAGAAATTTGTTAGAAATTCTGCATGCATCACAAGACCTTTGACAACCCTCCTGAAAAAAAAAATATATATATATTTTATTTGGTCAGATATGAACACCTAGGATTTTGAACAATTCAAGCAGGCACTCACATCTATCTGGTGTTTGCTATCTCATTGAGGAGAATGAAAATATCAAGTGTCGTCAATGTAAAGGTAATGGTAATTCATCCCTGGTTGCTTGCACATCTAAAGCATTACATACTCACACCTCTAAATCTGAGAGGATATTTGATTTGGGATAACTCGTCATATGGCCAAGGATGGAAACTTGTTTTATTTGCTTGGTGAAGCTGATGATTAGAAGATTTCTTCTGAAGATGATTCGACATTAACAGTTTCAGGAAATGGCGATGTTAAGCTGCCTAATGGGGTTATCAATAATCTGAATTGTAATCTGGTATTTTTATATCCAATAACCTAGAAAAATAAGATGTAGTTTTAGCCTAACAGATATGATGCAAAGGATATTGTCGTCAATGTAAAGGTACACTTGATAAAAATGGTAAGGCTTACTAGTTTATCGGGTAAGAGGATGTTCCAAAGTTTCAAGGTCAAATTGCATTGGCGGTGAAGAGTGATGAGGATAGATGCCTTTGGCATTTGAGATTGGGATACTTGAACTTGAAAAGCATTCAATTCATGGTTCTTTTGAAGATATACTCTACAACTTTACTTCAATTGCTCTTGCCAAGGGTGTGTGTAAGGAGCGTGTTCATGAGAAGCATCACTGGGAAAAGTTTGTGAAGGACAAGGCCTAAGCGTGAAGTTGCAGCTAGAGCTTGTACATTTCGATTTGTGCTATATGAACCATCCATTCATTTCACATGCGGGGTATATCTTGACTTTTATTGACGATTTCACATGGAGGACTTGGGTCTATTTATTGCATAAGTCTTTCACTATGGACATGTGGAGAAGCTCACTGAATGGACAGCTATGGTTGAGAAATAATTTGGGCATGTTATGAAATCCTTGAGATAGGCCGTGGGAGGAGTATGTCAACAATGCATTGGAAGAGTTTTGTTCTCAGTAGGGTATTTTGTGGGAACACATTGTGGTGTATACTCCTCAGCAAAACAATGTAGTCGAGCGGAAGAACATCACATTGGTAGAGATGGTGTGATGCATGTTATAGGCTAAGGGCATGTAGGATATGTTTTGGACTGAAGTTGTGAATTGCAACAACTATATCATGAATCGGGTTCCTACTAGAGTTGTCGAATATGTTACTCCATAGGAGAAGTGAAGTGTTTGGGCGCTTGCGATTACCCACTTCATGGTTTTTGGGAGTGTGACATGAACTCATATTCTAGATGAGAAATGGAAGAAGCTAGAATCATAGAGTCACAAGTGCATCATGGTGGATTATCCTAAAGAGACCAAGGCATACAAACTGTGGGATCTAGTGGAGCACGAGGTAATCATTCAAAGGGGTTTCATGTTTAACGAGGTGACAACATTTGAGGATGCATGCAAGTGCAAATGTTGTCCAGATTCTCATGCTATTGCATAGATTCCAATTGTTTTTGATGATGGTGTTGGGGCACCCTAAATTAATGATTAGGTTCCTTTTGTAGTTCCTTTGGAGGAGATTGTTTCGAATGATGAGGTGGCTTCATCGAGAGATGCATTGGGGGTTGTTTTGGCTGCGGTTGGAGATAACTACATGTTAAGGGCTCAAACCAAGGAGTATTTTGTATAGGAGGATCTAGTAGAAAGAAAGAACAAAAAAAATTATATTAATGTCCACAGATGACCAAAAGTAGGTCAATGGGAATTGAGGATACAACAATTAACAATAGAAATTTCTAGGAAGAGAGAATCCTAGAAGCAAATTAAAGGAATAAAAGTACAAAAGACAAAATTAAGTAGTGTGCCGCTAACACAGGTGGTAATGAAATCGATACAAATAGCAATGAAGGGCGAACAAGAGCCCCCAAAAGCATGTGTTGATGAAGATTGGAAATAAATCACATTGAATGTTTGTGTTTGTGCATGAAGTGGGGGAGTTGTCTGAGCCAATCTTGGATCGATTTGAAAGATTTGATAATGCTTGTTGGGGAGTACCCAGGGTTGGATGAGCCAAGCTGGAGGATCCTAGGAGGAAGCAAGACATTTCCTCTAGAATCTTCCATAAGATCCAAGACTGGTATAACTCCTGTAGTAGAAAAGCAACTCACAATATTAGTTTGCCCCTTATGGTTTGTGAGGCGGTTGGAAGTAGTAGATCCATGTCACTGGAAAGGGGCAAAGCCACGTGGACGGGAAAGAACATAACCATAGTATCGGGGGAGAGCAAGCTAGGGGATCTACGTAACCTGAGAAGTAATGGTGCGTTGAGTAGTAACTCTAGGCCTCTCTTGTAGGGATTTGCATTGGAGGTTGATAACCTCGCGAAGATAAAGAGCTAGGCATTGCTAGTTTGGGTATCCAAAGAAAGTAGATAGAGTGTTCCTTGAGTCCATATAGAGGCAATGATATCTCCCTTGGATCTCATAGTAAATGGGGCATCTGAAAATGAAGTGTTCCTCAGTCTCCACCTCCCAGAGGGAGCAAAGGTGACAGATCCGGTCTTGACAAAGACCGTGACCTAGAAATTAATCCATATTAGATAATTTATTCATTGTGAAAGAGCCAAAGGCTCGAATGTGCACAACATTATTTTTGGTCAATCAACTTCCATTTTTTATTCAAATGAAAGTATTACGTATATAGTCCAAATATCTCTTACAAACAAGGAGATCTTCCTCATCCTAATCCCTAATAAATCTCTCTATCCTTCCTAACATCACTCCAATCCTATCTATATGAGTTGGTATTATCAACTCACAATATGCCACACATAAAACTATTGTTGCTCACCTACTAATGTGAGCACTAATCTAATTTTTGCTCAAATGGGTAAACCCCCCCACAATTTCAATTTCATGGACGTTGGATTCAACTGAAAATATGTCTTTACAAAGAGGGAACTTTATTAGATTCAAAATATGGTTTTATTTGACAAAACATTTGCCTATCATTATAGGCTTATTTAACATGATTGACTCACTATCAACTTTGACACGACATAAGATAAGGACGTGATTAACACCTCACTAAAGACGTCAAACTATTATTAAGACAAGTTATATCTACAAACATATTTTATTGGACTCGACAAACAAAACTTTAAACACAAAAAGATAAAGACTATAGACACTCATAATTGAGGCAATGTAGACTAACAAAATAGATTTCGATTTTTGATGATAACATACATAGCTTAAAGATATTGACGGACTTAAAAAGATCCACACTTAATCTAAACACACAAAAAACCTAAAAATAATTGACAATATTAAATAACAATAAACAAACTCCTAGACACTTGGGAAACATAAACTAAATTAAAACTTAAAACAAGTCATACCTAGTCTCAAATGAGGAGCTGAAATGAGGAGCTGCCTAGTCTCAAAGTACCAACAATGTTGGTGTCTGGTGGGGTCCAATGAAGCAATCCTCTCTAAAGAGCCAAGTGCTAAGTATGGATATCTCTCACGACCAGAAGTTGAAATCCCAAGGATCCGAGTCTGTAGATGTAGAAAGTAACCCTGAAGATAGTCTCAAGCATAGTAACAAAAATTGATTGGGGAAAAAATCTTATTTTCCAAAGTACAAGTGTTTTTTAGAAAATCGTGATTAATCGGGAAAGAATCGGAAAAACTTAAAACCACCAAAAAAATGTGTAAAAATGAGAAAAAAACTGGTTTTTTAAAAATTTAAAGGCATTTCCACCACTTCTCTAGTAAAAAATGATTTGAGATTTTTTATAAATTTAATATTACGTTCTCTCAAATGGATAAGTTGATAGTAAGACCTTGGCATTCTATTGAAACTATCACTACTGATTCATAAGGTGTCGATGGTAAACATACATGATGTCCTATGTTTTTAATAAAACATTCTTAAATTGAATCCAATTTCAAATCTTTGGAGGCCGTACAACATTTGGATTGATTAGGGATATATATTTAAAGACAACTCAAAGTCACCTTAGGGATAGCTTTAGGTCAAAAAACAAGATATTTTTAAAACCCAAATTTCATGTCTAAATTCAGGTTTAGTGACAGGTAGATGCCTTTAATCCATCCCTATATACGAAGTTATATTACATTTTATACAGTAACG
Organism: Torreya grandis; assembly: GCA_037957365.1. NCBI lineage: Eukaryota > Viridiplantae > Streptophyta > Pinopsida > Cupressales > Taxaceae > Torreya > Torreya grandis. Next base: position 465,903 of record JARHVA010000418.1, read on the forward strand.
TGCTAATGTCGACCTTGGGATGACCCCTAACGTTGACTTGGGGGCAGATCCTAAAGTTGACCTATGGTCGAATTTAGTGTTCGTCCCTAGGTTGACTCAGACTCCATCTTGAGGTTGACTTTAGGCTTCTCCCTAAGTTGACTTTAGGATGCATCGCCAAATCAGCTTTAAATGCAACTTTAGTTTGACTTTATTTTTAAAATTTTATATTAAAAAATAATAGTTTGATATGCATTTTTTTGTTTTTTAAATTTAAAATTTAAAATCTTGCATTCAATTTAATAATAATTTTTTTGTCCCCATAGCTTTTAATGCACTCTTTACAGAAATGAAGTTAAAATTATCGTCTCATATTACAAAACTATTTAGTAATTTTGAAGAATTTTGATTAAAATTTATATTTTGATACTTTATAATTATGAAGTGACAGTCACCAAAAAGGTCAAACCGTCAAAATTTTAATGATGGCTAGGGTTGGCCATCAAATCTCATCCTTGGCCCTACTATGCCCCTCACAGCACTAGCCCTGCAGGATCTAAGTCATCGCCTCTACTAGTCCTTGCCGATCTAAACGAGCACATTCGTGACAGAGTACTTAGTTTCTTAGAGCTCTAAGCAAGCGTTAATGGCGTTCTTCGATACCTAAGAACTTGAGACACCTAAATTTGGCCACCACTGGCCTTCGATTGGAGTTCAGACCGATTCCTACCAATCATTGCAAATTAAGCCTAGGAATCAGTGAACGTCCAAAATTTGCTTGTGCATCATTCATCAAAGCTCAGAATCATGTTGAGACATCCCTAATTGGAGTATCCTATCATATGCAATCATAATCACTCACGGTTTCATTTCTAAGCACCTTGCGGCATCACAACAGTTAATTTGGCCTATGGACTTATTAAGTGGGGCACATAAACAAATATCAAATCTTGAAAGAGCTAAATGGATAATTAGAATTAATTAACAAACTAACCCAAATTAAATGCCTAGTTGAATTATCCATGTGCAATTAATGAATAACTAAAAAAAGAAATTCAAAAATGCAAATATCCTAGCCTTTCATCATGAACTTTGTGAGTTGTCAAGCTCTTTAGAAATATCCTAAAATAACTCATTTTGGAGACCCATGCATATTCATTGCAAATCATGATTAATTGACAACTATTAACTCTACTGGAGTCATATTTGACTCACCTAGATTAGGTTTGAACCCATTCCATGTTTAAACTCCACCTTGACTCACCTTGGGTCGGTGTTAGTTCCTAAGTCTAGAAATACAATGCCTTGCCTATTGAATTCTAAGCTATTTTGGTGCAAAATTATCATGCACAAATGACTTCAAAGCTTTGATAAGAGTAGTGCTATAATGCAAAAATTGCCTTGCAAGTAGTGTTATAATGCTAAAATCTTGAGCCAAGCCACAACACAAGCCATGGTGCCAAGGAGAGAAAGAGCTACACAATCTCCATTGCCAAAGACTTTTTGAAGCACAAGCCAAGCAAGCCACTCAACAATGCATTTGGAGCTCCCAAGGAAAAGTAAAGGATTCATTGTCTTTTGCATTTTAGTTGTGCTTTCATTTGTCTTTTGTTACTAAGCTCACCCCTAAGATCTAAGCTTGGAGTGTAAGTGTTAGTATGTTTATTGAAGTTTTTACTACTTGAACTAACATGTTACTAACCTCGCTTCTTGGATTCCTATGATCACAAGAACTATGTCACAAGGTTCGAGTTTGAAGTTCAATTCATGTTCGATTATTGAAAAAGTTCGAAATATAATCGCCATTAAGTTTGAAATATAAATAGATATAAATTATAATTTATAGATATAAAATTTAAAAATATATGATACTTAATAAAGAACAAAAAATATCAAATATTAAAAAAATAAATTATATATAAAATACAAATTTACAATCATTAAATATAAAATAAAAATAAACAAATAAAAAAAACTTCAAATTTTTAAAATAAAACATAAAATCAAATAATTCAATACAACGAAACATACAATATAAAATTATAAATTAAAAAAAGTAAAAATAAACATTAAAAAAATCATAACAAAAAAAATAAAGCTAATTTTTTTTGTGACCTACTTGCTCCTCCGGCTCCTCTTGCGCAACAGTTACCATGTCCTACATTTGCAGGGCACGTGACAACTCAACACATCCGCAGGGCACGCGATGACTCTTCACGCTCAGTCCTTCGCCCAGTCCTCTGCTTAGCATCACCTCAGGACTCCACGCACAAGCTGCATTAAAGCCTTATCCCTATTCATCCGATTGACTATTTAACTAATTAAATTGCGATTTTCAAGGTTTAAAAAAGGGTTTTTGGCAATGTTCCTAGAGTAATCGTGATTAATTTGATTTCCGCTACTATGGTCTCAAGGCATAGCAACTAAACAGTAAATTCAGCTTGGATGTTGCACTGAAGAATTGACTGCTTGCAATGGATCATGCGTTGTAGCATGAGTATGGACCCTCTCAATACGGGCCCATTCAACGACCCCAAGTTAGGTCCCCAAACCTCTGAACCAAATAAAATTATAGGCTTGATGATTGTATCAATAAGACATAACTTGGAAGGGACGTCCTGGAAGTTAATTTGGAAACACTGATGTCCACGACAAAAAGAGAGGCATACCCCTTGCAAAGGCACGAGTGAGAGGTAGACTTCATGCTAAAAGATGGATCAGAAAATTGGACCCCCAAATATGTGTAGGCTGATGTGATCTCTAGAGGTTCCCCTTTATAGAAAAACTAGAATATGGAGAGAGAATGCTTAGAGATATCGAAAATCATGACCTTAGTTTTACTAAGGTTGACTGCATGTTGTTGAAGTTAATATAAACGGGGAAGGGCATCAAGTTGTCATTATAGGCCCTTCGAAGAGTGTGAGGGGAGGACAACATTGTTGGCAAAAAGAAGGATAGCTATAACCACCTCATGCAAAATATAATCGTCATCCATATGGGTATGTTGTCGAAGATACTCCTCTAACTCATCAATGTACATGTTGAATAGGGTCGACGAGATAGGTAATTTTTGCTTGACAAATGGTACTCTTCACAAAGTCATAGAACCCATGAGAAGTATGGAGCTGCTCAATAATTGTATCATAGAGCCTCTAAGCAACGGTAATCAAAGATCTAGGATGTCGATATCTATCAACTTTTGGAAAAGTTGGTGTCTCGGAATCGAGTCGAAGGCCTCCTTGAAGTTGTCAAAACATTAAGAGACTTTGGAAGCCCTGACGAGCCTCCCCAATAATAGCCCATAATGTAAAGATGTGGTCAATAGTTTGATAGTAAGGAGGGTGAACGTCAAGACGACATGGTCAACAAGTGGGAGCTGAGGAGAGATAAGGATGCCATAGATGTGGGGGATGGGGGATTTGTTGGCGAGAACATAGTCCACGATGCTCGCACCACCTCCATGGGGAAAACATGTGAATCTACCAAAGTTAGGGAAGTGAGGAAGCCCATTGAGAATATGGAGGCTTTGAGATTCACCCAATCGGAGAAGATGTCTCACATAGGCTGCAACTTTAGAATTCTTGTCAGTAGAAACTCTTTGTAAGCCAAACTCTTGTAGATCCAACTCATGAAGACATAACTCATTTTGTGCAAGATCGTGAATAAGCGTCTTGTGGTTCCCCATACGGGCATTAAAATTGCCTTAAAGAATGATATCACCAATAGTAGAATATTGAGAGATCTTTGGATAGAGATCAAGGTACGTGTTCCCATAATCGTGAATGATGAATGGAGATGTGGTGGGGGCGAAGTAGCATATAGCTATAAAGACATCCTGAGAAGAAGGTGGACCCCTCTAAACTTGTAGCCACATGCATCTATAATGGACTTTAGAAGCCATAAGTGAAAATTAGGACTTGAGGCTATCCCGAATGAGACAAGCCACACCCCCTGAGCCATAGACAACACCTGATTTGCGGATCTCACGAAGAGAATCCAAAACCCACAAGTACCTTGTGACTGGAGGGAGGGCCCGTTTGGAGTGCTCATGGGTCTCAATGAGGAAGATGAGATCCCGTGAAGCAATAACATCCCAAAAAGTACCTGAAAAAGACCATATCGTGCCATTGTAGTTCCAACAAGCAATGGAGACGCTGCCACCACCCACTGAGACTGAAGGTCGTCATCAAGATGACGGTCTAGGGTGTGACCTCCCAGGAGGAGGGGGGTCACCAATAATGGCTCTACAATCCCAAATAACAACCCATTTGTTCTCTTTTCTGGCAGCTACAACTTGAGCATGAGCTTTCCAAAACTCCTCCACTTGGTTTTGTAAGGTATATATCAAGGTAGATTTTTTTGAGGGAGAGAGAGGAGCTTCATTTTAGCCCATAGAGCTTGTAAGCGTCCATCCACAGACTAGACTGGATGATCAAAGTGTTGTCCAATAAAGTCCAAGCTTGGTTAAGAGAGATATCTTTAAGGTCCAAGGATTCATGCAAGAATTCGTGATCTACATGTAAAAGACTAGTTGACTTAGGGAGGCCATGGACGCGAAGGTTAAGTACCTTGTTCTATTGCTCCCTTTCTTCTTCAAACTTTGCTTGGATAGCCATCTCAACAACCGAAGGTGCTTTCCTTCCTTTTACCACTTGTACCCAAGAGCCTTGCTCTACTAATTTTTGAATGGATTGTTGTTGGGCAATGGTTTCTTTTTCTAGATGTTTATGTTGAGTAACTATCTCCGATTCTTTATTTTGAATATCGATGACCACTTTGTTAAGTTTTTGAAGACATGGAAAATTAGTAGGGGTAGATAGAACAAGTTCAAGCTTGGCAATCCTTTCCAGTAAATTAGCAATGATATCATCCTTTTCCTATAGTTGTTGAAACAGGGACAAGAGGTCTTGAAGTTCACAGTGCAAATTTTCAAGACCAGAGATCCGTCAGCAGACGTTGATGTATTTGTTTTTTGGCTTTGAGGCCTTCTGGAGGCATGGTGTTTTAAATCCCTAGGGGAGTTCCATGCTCGGAGCTCCCTGCTTGAGTTCCATGCTCGAAGATCCCTGCTCGAGTTCCAAGCTTGAAGCCCCTTATTGGACGCTTGAAGCTCATTACAATGCACAACTTATAAAAATTGCGATTTTTGGCTACTAGTTTGTTGCTTGGAAGCAACTGATTCTGCTCTGTTTTGCGAAATTGCTGCAAAAGTCACTTTTTTTGTCTACTGAACTGACTTCTACAAAAATTGATTTTTCTGTCAGCTGGAACTGTCTTTTGATCCACATTTTTTGGACCACTTGATCTACTAATCAACAGTTTGCGATATTCCTTGTCTAGATATCGTGTTTTATTTGTGGTGAAATCATTCACAAAAAATGTGCCCTAACTACATGTCGATCTGCACAGAGACGTCTAAAAGCTTACACAAAAAAGCCCCAAAAAATTGTGATTTGTTCAGAAATCGTGACTTCTTGGAGAACACGATTCAGCCTACACTAGGCGTCAATCTAATCTATCTAGAACAATCCCAAGATCAGACGGATGGATGCTTGTTTGCTAGAATGCCAATAGGGGAGTGACGATGGGGGAAGGGCAACGAGATTGAGGGATTGATAGCGGGAAGGGCTATGGGGAGATGAAAATTTCAAAATATAGAAAAATAGGGGGCTACAGAGATTGATCCTCTTTGAGATGACTTTGGTTCTAGGGGGAGGTTAATTTACCTATTTGGGTTGCTAAGACTCTTGAGGAGGCTTAGTAAGGGTGATATTGGGGATAGAGTACTGCTTCGAGGACCTAAAGTGTAAACAAAGGGCCAACTATGCACTCATGATGAGGGTTTTGGAGACCTGTGATTCACAATACTATAAAGAGGCAAAGGGAAAAGATGAGTGGGAGAAGGCTATGGATGAGAAGTACAACTTTTTGATGAAGAAAAATACTTTGGACTTGGTGTCCTATACATGAGGAAAGATTATTGTAAAGTGCAGGTGGGTTTACAAGGCTAAATTCATTTCCGATGGATCTATGGAGAGATATAAGGCAAGGTTGGTGGCCAAGGGATTCTTATAGGAGGGGTTGATTATTGAGAGCTATATGCTGCATTTGCAATGATAGAATCATTCCCCATAGATTTGGATGGGACGTGTTTTGGATGGATGTTAAGTTTGCATTTCATGACGACGATCTTATGGAAGAGGTTTATATGGAGGAATCCATCGGCGTTTGAGAAGCATGATGGGGATTCAAAGTTCTTTTTGTGGGCTTAGGAAATCAGTCTACGGGTATGAGAAGATTGACATATTCTTTCTTTCTTTGAGTTTCATCAAGTGAGAATTTGACCATAATGTGTGTGTCAAACATGTTGACAATCGCATGCGTATTGTGGTGCTTGACCTTGATTTGTTCCTCTTGTTGTGTAATACTGTGTAAAATTACTTCCCTTTTCTAGTACCAAAGCTTCATGAATTTCTTTTACATTTTAGTATTTACAGTTCCCAAGGTTTCTAACCAAGGATATCCAAGAACAATGTCTAAGCCATATATAGCTATAACATAAAATCCACATGCAAAACATATTTGTCTATAGTAAGCTTTCAAATCTTCAAAATTCGAGCCTTCTCACCATATACCCATATTCTTAATATTCTTTGATTAAAATTTTGACTTGCAACTGCTTGGCCAAGTTATTGTTGATAAAGCTTTATCTAATGCTAGAGTTATGGAGACAGTGACTTCTCATTGAATGCATCCATGGACCTACAATATGAAGCTTCTTTGGTTGGAAAGAAAACACTTGGACTTCGTTTTATAAAGTTGTATCTAATGCTAGAGTTTATGGAGACGATGAATTCTCATTGAATGAATTCATGAACCTGCAATATGAAAGATTCTTTGGTTGAAATTATTCCTTGTGCTTGTCTTCAGATTCGTCTTATGCTCTTCTTCAAATTCTTCCTTTTAGTGTTCAGATGCTTCCTTATAGCTAGGTGCACATAGCAGTCTCATATGTTGTATCCTATGTCGTAGCCTAAGTAGGGCAACAAACATTGTTGACCTTAAACCTTAAAAGGGCCTTGTCTTTCGTTTCCTCAAACTCTATAACTTATGTCAACAATGTCTTGTTTGACCTTGTTTTGCTCCTCTTGTGTAATATTGTGTAAAATTACTTTCTTTTTCTAGTACCAAAGCTTCATGAATTTCTTTTGCATTTTAGTATTGACAGCTTCCAAGGTTTCTAACCAAGGATATCCAAGAACAATATCTAAGGCATCTATAGCCATAACATAAAATCCACATGCAAAACATATTTGTCCATAGCAAGCTTCAAATCTTCAAAAATTCGAGCCTTCTCACCATATAGCCATATTCTTCGATAAAATTTCAACTCGCAGCTGCTTGGCCAAGTTATTGTTGATAAAGTTGTATCTAATGCTAGAGTTCATTGTCTCTATAATGCTAGAGTTCATGGAGACAATGACCTCTCATTGAATGCATCCATGAACCTGCGATATGAAAGCTTCTTTTGTTGGAAAGAAAACACTTGGACCTCTTTTTATTTCTTCTTGATCCAATGATTTCCTTTCTTAATTTTCTTCATTTGCTTCTTTATGAAACTTATGCTTATCTTCCTTTTACTCAAGAAGGTATTAAAGTTATTAATGAACTATTAGTTATCTATTAACTAATGTTAGGTTATCAACCTCCTCAACTGATGTAGCTTCTTTTTGCATAATAAAATGATGCACATGCATATCAATGTGTACCTTCTAGTTTCTCTTCATTCTTTCAGTATTTGTATTTGCTAACATTGGTATTAGAGTGGGTATTCGTGGAAGCCCTATGAGAAGGGCACAAATAAAAAAGAAGAAGAGGTTCGAGGTTCAAGGATGCCCTAGGCAAATTTCTGGGCTATGAATTCTATATTTTAAGAGTTGCATGATTCAAAACATTGTGCTAAGGTAGGAGGACAAGCCACGGGTAGAAGAGGAATGATTTCATGAAGAATGTGAGTAGCACAATAGACTGCAAAAGACACGATTTGTAGATGTTTTGAAGGAATAAATGACGGAGTAGGAAGGATGCATGAAGAAGACAAGTGTAGACTAGGGAGACATCATGGCAAAACATGAGAGGAAGCAAACTGGACGTGAATATGTTGCAAGGTGGACGCAGGCAGACCTGGAGAAGAACGATGGATTTGCAGACCTAAATGCACAAGGAAGAAGACTTGAAGAAACATCACGATTTGAATTCAAGGTTTGAATTTGCAGAGTTCGAGTCCAAAACATTGATTTTTCACAGTCAAGATTTTCAATGAAGGATGTGATGAATTGCAGATTGAAATAAAAAACGCGATTCCATGCTAGGGTAGAGGGAGATCGTGTTGAGGATGGAGTAGGATGAACTAGATAGAGGAAAGAGAAAAATGACCCAAACCATACAGTCAAATCATGATTTCCAGCTGCAGATGTATAACGTTGAGACATAGGAAGGAGGAATGATTTTTACTTGACAACTATGTAGACATAATTATGAAACGAAGAGTGCCATCCAAATTAGTATGCAGACTGTAAATTTTTTTTGTGCGGTAGTGATATTCGACAACTTGCATAGGGTTTGTAATGTGATTTGCTTTATAGATTTGTGAGTTGCTTTATAGACTTTGCATTTCTTTTTGCGTTGATTTATGGGTCAGAGGTTGGTCAACATCGTTTTGAATAATGGCCAATATTCAAAACTTGGTTCTACTAGAAGCGCATAAATTAGTTGGTCAAAATTATAATGTCTGAAGTTGTAACATTTTAACAATTACGAAATCTCGTGATTGAGATAGTTTTTTTCTCAACAAAGAATCAAGACCTGCTACAAATTTAGCTAATTTTGACAAACATCATAAGGAGGCTCTTAAGCTGTTGAAGTCATCTATTTCATATAATTTGTTGCTTGAGGTTTGGAATGCCATTGTGGCAAGTGTGCTTTGGACAAGTCTTCAAAACAAGTTTCAAACTTAGGAGAAATATTTGGGCCCTGTACCTGATGAATCTGCTATTTTCTACAAAGATTACTGGAGATGGGTCCGTGCCATAATATCTTTTTCGGATGAAAGATCTCCAAGACCATCCCTTCACCATAAACAAAATGGTTGATGATGGCAATTTGGTTGCTCTTGTTCTGAACAATTTGACGCCCTCATAAGAATCTTTCATGGAGGTTTTACACTTGATTGCAAAAACCCAATCCTTGACATTTGATTAGTGTATGCATTATATTTTGCTCGCCTATTCTGGGTTGCTAATTGTCACTAATTCCACCTAATGATTCGCTAATTAATCCCTTTCATCATTATTTCGTCGAACATTGCATATTCTCCTCTAGTCAATAATCTAGTTCCCTTTAGATATATTTCTTATCCTATACTAAATATTTCCCATCCAATATTAATTCCCTTGTTATTTATTATTATCTCATTTATAACCTAAATCCCTCTTATGCCCACTTGTGAATTTTAAATTCACAAAATCACACCTATCCCTAGGCTTCTCTACAAGCCCACCCACTAGCCATGACATCATCACTTTATTAACCTACCTAATCCTCTTATCACATCCTCACCACCTAAACTCCTCATCATCAACCACTTAAAAAGATTGTAGAATTCACCAATTCTAGAATCATCCTCCATTTTAACTCCCTCTCTCTAGAACGCTCTAAATCTAGAGGCTTTTTGGGAATTTTAAATTCCAAAATAATCCTTCTCCTTCCTCTATTTAAACCATGCTCATCCTCCATTCAAACTAACTAGAAATTTTATGAGCTTTCATGCCAATCTCTCATTCATGATCCATTAGTCTTTTGTCAAACAATCATGTAATCCATGTCTTGAATCAAGTCAAATATCATGCTGAAATTTTGACTCTGTAAGCAATCCATGATCATTTAGTCTTTTTCTCATTTTGAATCTTGTTTAGAGCAATTAGCTTTAGATTTTATAATGTTGTCATAGATGTTTATTTAGATTTGTATTATAGTCTAATGGCTCTAAATTCATGAAGTAGATTGTAGATTTGGGTGATTTTGATATAATTTGCATATCATAATTAATTTCTCAAAGTCTCCATCTCACAATTAGGTTAGTTCCTATTTTTCGTAGAAGGAACGCATACAAACACAGGGAAATGAGTCCAGTGTTGGAGAAACAGAGTGCATTTCCTGCTTAGTCAAAGGGGAAATGGAAACGTATCTCTGGTGATTCATCTTCCAAGTCCTAGGGGAAGTGTTTTTACCGTCATAAGGTTGAGCATGTCAAAAAAGATTGTCAAAAATAATAGTATGCTCTTTCCCAACAAAGCAATTAGGTAAATGTGACAACAACTAAAGATGAACTGCATTCTGAGGAAGAGTATGCTTTTGTGGCGTTGTACTCAAATGATAGTGCTATCGGTTATTGGTTTATTGATTCTAGTGATCGAAACATTTTACGTATCGTAAGGATTGGTGTGTCAAATTTATTGTAAACACAAATATTTTTGATTCACTTTTTTTATCTAATGGGGAGTCACTTGCATTAAAGGGGATAGGAGATATTGCATGGTGTTGAATAATGCTGAAAAATCATAGTAAGGAATGTTGGTATGTTCCTAGCAAGAATAAAAATCTTGTCTATTAGTCAGTTAGCAGAATATCCCAACACTACTACAAATTTATTTGAGAAGTGTACCTTTGTTTGATATGAAAGAGGACATGGTAGTTACGCTAAGCATTGGACAAGGTGGCTTGTATAGGATTGTTGACATTGCTACAAACAACATACATGCACTAGTTGTGGAGGGAGACTCCACTATATAGGATGTGCGTGAGGTTTAAATGCCTTGTGTGCAGGAGGTTGATATGCCTCAATCAAATGCATGGTTAGTAGTGCTGGAGGTTGCAATGCTTCAATCAAAGGCACTGGCTCGAAGCATCGGAACCAAGGTTGCTAATCCTACAGAGCATGGCCATTTTGTTCTCGCTTCTAACTTTTTATGGTACTTGAACTGCCAGTTAAACAAACCATTGGATGCAAATGGGTGGACGAAGTCAAAAGCAAAGCTGATAATACTTTGGACAAGTACAAGGTGTGTCTTGTTGCGAAAGGCTTTTCACAAGAGAGAATAAATGACTATGAGGAGGAGACTTGTGCTTTTGCTCCTACTGTGAAGATGGTCATTTCAGTTGCTTCTCTCTAGAGCAGATCAGTTTGGTGTCCCGAACAGAGATTGGACGTGGAGGTTTACATGGTGCAGCTTGAAGGTTTTCGGGTACCTAGTCATGATCATTTAGTTTGCAGGTTGATTAATTCCATGTATAGACTTAAGAAGGCTCCACGAGCATGGTATATTCAGTTTGATCAACATCTCTAAGATTCTAAACTCAAAACTATACAGGGTAGGCTGAAGTTATCAGCTAATGATGATTCATTTCCTGTCAATGAATCACTTAACAAACATTTGGCGGACAGCCTGATATATCTTATGTCCACTTGATCTCGATGTTTTGCTATTAGCTATCTTTCTTAGTTTTTGTCTCAACCGAAGCTCATACATTGGACAGCAACAAAACGTTAGAGGATTGCATATTTCAGCATGATATCTAAAGAGCAGCCTACAGATTTAATGACTAAACTTCTTGGTTCCATTTTGTTGGTAAAATTTTGGGACAAACTTGTTGTAGTCTCCGGTTTAGGGGGTAAAAATGTTCATAATGAACCATTAGTTATCTATTAACTAATGTTTGGATATCAACCTCCTCAATTGATGTAACTTCTTTTTGCATAATAAAAGACAAACACACACGAGTATGTTGGTGTACCGTATGCCTTCCATTTCTCTTTATTTTTTCTTTTATCCTTACCAATAGAAGATTCTCTTGTTTTGTTGTTCTTTCGCCTTTAGTTTTAGAAAGCTTGTTCAACTTCTCATCACCTAAAGGCCTTTACAAACAATGTCATGGTTAATCCTCCAATTCAAAGCTTCATCAAAATGGGATGACTATCGATTTGTTTTTGAAATATTTCTCCCAAAATACCCTTTCTTTAATATATGTGACCAATGTTTAGGATCTTCCTTTCTAGAAAACGTTGGTATCTCCATGAGTCACACCTTAATCAAAAGCTAGGGTTTTATGCAAAAAGTAAACTTGTGTTCAATGGATCTCCCTTCTTACTACAAATCTTAAGATAAAACCTTGTAGGAAACTTGTGGGATTTTACTCGTGTGTGTTCAAGTCATCTCAAGATGACCTCCATAAGTAGTCATTACCTTAACGCCATTTTTCCTCATATATTTTTGGCAATAATCACAAAGCAAGGGGACCTACTTAGCAAACAAGTATTGTAAGCATTTGTTGATAGGGGGATGAATGGAGAATGTAATCCAATGCTTTGCGATTCTCACCCTCTAGCCTTTTTCTGGAGCATGTAATGGCTTATAAGTCATCCTTGTCTCACATTTCTTACCAATGTGGGATTAAGCCAATTACGATCCAATCATGTATTTGTGTTAATCAATTGAAGGCTTCCACGAGCAATTTAATTAGATAAATAATTTGTTTTGTGGGATTTTACTTTAATGTTTTTGTCATCTCAAGATGACCTCCATGAGTAATCATAACCCTAATGACATTTTTCCTCGTGTGTTTATTAAGGTAATAATTACAAGGTAAGGGGACCCACTTAGCACACAAGCATTGTAAGCATTTGTTAGTAGGGAGAGGAATGATGAATGTATAATTCATTGCTTTGGGCATCTCATCTGCTAGCCTCTTTCTCCATTGGCAAATCTTTTGGATCATTAATGCCTTAAATGTCAACCTTGTTTCACAATTCTTGCCAAAGTGGGTTTAACCCAATTACATCCCAATTTTGTAAAAAAATTAATATTCTGACTCTGATGAGGCTGAAGAGGAAGATGATTTTGATGATTCTGTCCAAATTATTGTGTTGGCTGGAAGGGTTAGTGTTTGAAGAATTAGAAGGAAGTACAATCTCTATTGTTGATGTTACATCAAAGTCAAAAGTTATTTTATGCACAATCATTGCCTTCATAGGAGCAAGTTCTAGAAATTTAGGTTTCCATGGTAGTTGAGATGCAAATGACATACAACCTGTGAAATAGAGTGGTTTGAACCAAGAAGGTTGGAGAAACTAGAAACTAGCCAGTCTAAACCTTCAAAGACACCTGCTAAGAATTTGCTAGTACTTAGTAATCTTCCCAAAATCTCAGAAGAAAAGCAAGCTTGTTCCCCTATGAATATTGTCAAAATGTCTTCTGCAGACATACAAGTCAGATGAGAGAATGTCAGTCCTAATTATGACTTTAAACATGACTTAAGCAAATTATAACCATCCTTGTGGTGGAACTCCTTAAGTGTCCCTACTCCAAGAGTAGAATATTGAATTTGATTATTCAAATATTCCCAAAATTCTGTTCCAAAGGATGATGCCTAGCAAGTGGTCAAACCTTTTGTGTCTACTCATGATCCTAATGATGCCCCAAAGGAGATGGTGTTACATAACTGCATGCTCAATTCGGGGGCATCTCATAACATTATGCCATTCTCAATCATGGAGGAGTTGGGTTTATCCATTACAATTCATTGCTTCACACATAAACACACAAAAAGATGACAAAAATATCTGAAATTATATATTAATCAGACTATTACAGAGCTGTGAAGCCGAATGTGGCTAGGTATACAGGACCTAGATAGCTTCTGGATTTCTGATTCAGCTCAAGATTGAAGAGCATACTCTCCTAGGCTGACCTCTATGGATACACTAAGATTCTAAGACCAAAACTCTTACATTTTGCAATGCCCAAATGAGCCGCAGAAGGGGCTATAAATAGCAAAACCAAGCCAACCTTTTATCGGATCAAGAGGTAACCGATTAATGACCTAGGTAGCCGGTAAAGGCGCATTGAGGGGAAAACAAGATTCTCCAAGCACTATCGTAGTGGAGAGCCATCGTGTCTGACAACATCCCTGTCGGATAGGATATAAAGTAGATTCTCTTAGTTGTGTCATACTTAAGTAGACTGCCTAGTGGGGAATCAAATGATCACAAATAATGATGGATCTTTAAAGTAAATTGCTAAGCTGTAATGTCGCTGGCAAGCAAAATGTTGAGTCACATGCAAACTCAGTAGCAATAGCATTTAACCTGTAGCTAACCGCTAGTGGGTAAGGTTCCACTGTTAACCCTTTTGTCATCGCTGTTAGAGTCAATGCCTCTGCCATTCACAGGCAGAGAGAAACCATTGCATCCGCTGTGCTTCCTTAACCAATATCATAATGAGGATGATAATCAGAGTCATACTAATCTGAACCATTGTATCTTGTTGTATCCACTAGAATTCTTCACTTTCATCTGAGCTGGCTGGAGAGGCTGGAGGATCCTGAACCCAAAACCTTCTCGTCTTAAGATATACAGGCACAATTTCATCTCTTCTTTATCGATAGATGGGTCCAAATAAAAATCTGAATCAGGATGATTAACATATTTAAAGCCATGGATTGGCTTCCACCGTTTGAACTTGTTTTCCTGAAATTCACAAGAAACATAAACAACATGGAACTTTATGATGTTGAGGTTAGGATAAGCCATACATAAAGTAACTAATTCAGTAAAATTTTCATATTGATCTTGAGATGGCTTGGATGGGCAATATTTAAATAACAAGGCTATTAAATAGCCTGTCATTCTGCTCCACGTGTTGCAGTTTCTTGTCATGAGATTCTCCTGTGTATTGATAGAGCCAAGCAAATTGATGGCAGGGTGTTTTGAAATCTATCCATCCATTTGCTTTGGCGGCAAGCCTCATAATTTCCTGAAAAACATAAACATATTTAAAGCCATGGATTAGCTTCCACCGTTTGAACTTGTTTTCCTGAAATTCACAAGAAAGATAAACAATGTGGAACTTTATGTTGATGTTAGGATAAGCCATACATAAAGTAACTAATTCAGTGAAATTTTCATATGGATCTTGAGATGGCTTGTATGGGCAATATTTAAATAACAAGGCTATTAAATAGCCTGTCATTCTGCTCCACGTGTTGCAGTTTCTTATCATGAGATTCTCCTGTGTATTGATAGAGCTAAGCAAATTGATGGCAGGGTGTTTTTAAATCTATCCATCCATTTGCTTTGGCGGCAAGCCTCATAATTTCCCATCACCTTTCTGCAGATTAAAGTGATAGATAGAAAAGATCTTAGAGTTGACAGTACAACTTCTGTTGAGGAAGGGTTGGTGATAAGTATAGGCATTCTTTTCCCACCGCCATTCAACCACTTTCTGTGTCATATCATTTCCTAGTTTGTCTTCAACTTCAAAGAAGTTGGTTTCCCACTTTAGAGGATCTGTCTTCAGCTTTGGGATCGGATCTGCTGAAGTTTTTGGAATAGGAGTCTTCATTTCTGCAGGATATAAGGCTTTAATGATTTCTGGAAGAGTGCTGGAGTCATGAATTTTAAATTGTGGCTTTTCTTCATATTCTGGACATTTCTCTTTCCCTTTTCTGGAGGCCTGTATCATCAAGATCATATTCATTTTATGTCTAGTTCCTTCTCTAGAAAAAATTGTTAGGAATATCTAGGTTAGTGCTCACATATGTGGTGAACAATAATGTTAGAAGGTTAGTTAATTAAATGTATGAAATAAATTATTATGAAGTGAGTTATAATACAACTCACGTAGATTATTTAGGGGAGTAATTATAGGGTTTGGTAGAGATTTATGGATAGGTTCAAATGAGAGATATGTGGGATTGAGATTAACTTGCACTCCATGATTCAAGGAGTTATGTAGGCCTATAAATGTAACACTCATTTTAATAAAGCGTTGAATTGACTAATTGAAAATTGGTGTTTTTTAATATCTGGTATCAGAGCAGGTTCTCCCTTGGACCTCTCTAGTTGTCTTCCATTCATGTGTTTTAGCATCAAAACAAATTATGCAATAGAGTTGCAGTGCAGACCACATACAACTGCTATTCATATTTGTTCACCCTTGCTTGCACATTTACAAGAATTTTCAGTGTAGACCACGTGAAAATTCACTGTCATTCATCATTCACTTGCAATTTTTGCTCTCCTCTACCATTCTGTCAACCTCTATCCATAGTTTTCAACTCCATTCTGTCCATTATTTGCATTCAAAAATAAATAAATATACATTTTGGAGTTCTCTGGTTTTCTGTAATTTTCTGTTCAGATTTGCAGGAAATTTAAATCTGCTGGAGGAAGGAGAACAATTTAAAAAAAACAGTAGTATTGGATGGTGTTTGCATTGTTGGCACTCATTTTTTGCTTGAGTCATTTCCTGCATTGGCAGCATCAAAAATCCTGCTCAAGCTCACCTACTATGCAACAAAAGAGAATTGTTGCACAACTTGACTCCCAACTGTGCAGACCTTGCAACTCAGGAAATCTTTGCCCCAACTTGGGTCGCCCTCTGTGCTTGAGTTCCTTCGCTGGCAAAATCCTCTTTGTCCTCCACCGGCTTTCTCACCCTTGGCGAGCTGTGCACTAACATCCAATCCTTCTCAACTCGTGGCGTTTTCCACAACAGTCCATGACGACACTCAACAGCTTGGCTTTCTTCCTCAACGGTAGTCCTCTCCTCAAAATTCAGCGTGACAGTAAGTTGTTGGGCGAAATTTCTGTTGAATCACAGTGAACAAAATGTTTTTCCAGCCAACAGTTTGATCTCCTCAGTGTTTTCCACTGGCGAGCTCCCTCCAGACAATGTCCACGGCCCTCCCCACGACCTGCAAACTTAGATCTATCTGTCTGCGCCAAAACCGCCTTCCTTGTTTTGCTCCTGTTTTTCTCCTTTTGAGCCCCCAGTTTTCATTTTAGGTTTTATCAAGTGGTTTAGATTGAAAAGTTTAGTTTTTTGTTGTTTGTTTTCAGTTTTTCAGTTTATATTGTTTTTAAAACCTGCGTTTTCAAAAACAAATCTGTGGTTTTAAACTTTTACGTTTTGTTTATAGTTTTATTAAGTTTCGTGGTTTGTTTGATTTGTAAGTGGTATTAGTTTTTTTTAATTTTATAGTTCATAAGTTTTTAGGTTTTTAAAAAATAAAATAAATGTGGGTTTAATTTATAAAAAGTAGTTTTATTTTTTAAAATTTTGGTTTTAGGTTATCAAGATTCCAAGTTTTTGGTTTTTTAATGAAAAGTAGTTAAAAAATAAAATAAAAAATCGTGGTTTTATTTTTTTATAAAGTGTTTTTTGTTTTTTTGTTATTATTTGTTTAGTTTAGCTTTAATTTCTATTTAGTTAATTTTTTCATTATTTAGTTAGTATATTTTATGATTTATTATTTTTTTAAGAGTTTTTAATATGTAATTTTATTTTATAAGCTTTTTTTAGTTTTTTTTATTGTTTTGTTTATAGTTTTTATACGTTATTAAGTTTTATAGATGCCATAGTCTAATTTTGTGTCGTTTTGTCAATATCTTTAGTCGTTTGTAGTTTGAGTCTAGAGTCTTTTGTCCTCATTTAGTGTCAAGTCTTTTTTTGGTTGAAAATTACATATAAGCCTTGTTGAAAAGCAATTATTTAAAAAAAAAAAAAAAACATGTACGACAGATGATTTTCATTGTAATAAATCTCTCAATGTTGTAATGGATGCATTCTCAGGCGAACTTGATGTCCATCCTATGAGGGGGTAGTATAGATGTTCAGTTCCTCACCCCATGTTAGCACAAGGGGGGGATTGTTAGGAATATCTAGGTTAGTGCTCACATTTGTGGTGAGCAATAATGTTAGTAGGTTAGTTCAAGTGCATGAAATAAATTATTATGAATAATGTGAGTGAGTTATAATACAACTCACTTAGATTATTTAGGTGAGTAATTATAGGGTTTGGTATAGATTGTGAGAGATTTAGGGATAGGTTCAAATGAGAGATATGGGGGATTGAGATGAACTTGCACTCCATGATTCAAGGAGTTATGTAGGCCTATAAATGTAACACTCATTTTAATAAAACGTTGAATTGACGGACTGAAAATTGGTATTTTTTAATAAAAACATCTGTTATACAATTTCTTTTTCTTTCTTTGTACTGAACTATAAAATTAAAATGGCTGAACCATATATTACCTCTACTAAGCAATTGATTGCCAATTTGTGACCAGTGAGGCTTTTGGATGATATTGGCAAATTCTTTTGAATCAGTTCTTAGAGCAAATGGCTTAGGCAATAGATATAGCTTAAAATCATCTATGGCTAGCATGGCTGCTTTTATTTCTTTCTTGAAGGAAGGATAATTAAGTTGTGTGGGCGACCAGATACCAGAATTATAACCACAAACTATTTTTTTCTGTCCCTTTTGTTCAAGAAGAACATATCCCCAACAGTACTTACTGGAATCTGTTTCCAGTATAAAAGGACCATCTCCAGGAAGTTTTAAAGGAGGGAGGTTCTTTACTTTCTCCTTTATTCTTCTAACAGCAGCAGTCATTTCCTCAGTCCAAGGGATTTGATCCTTTTTCAGTCTTTGTGTCAATTTCCTTTTGTCTTGAGCCTGCTTCTCATAAAATGGATTAAAGTAATTCAAAGAACCGAGACATGCTTGAAGACGCTGCTTATCAAGGATCCTATCTGAATTTTTTTCTAAGACTTTCAAAACATGCTCTTGAAGATTTATTGTTCCTTGACTGATACTGACACCAAGAAATTCAATGTCTGGAACACCTATGACCATTTTCTTTTTAGATAGCACAAGCCCATTTTCTTTTGCAAGCTTGTGGAATAATTTAAGATGTTCAAGATGAGAATTCAAATCTTTGCTACAAATGAGTATATCACCAATAAATACAACAATAAAAGGAAAATCTTGAAAAACTGAATCCATTCTTTTCTAAAATTTACTTGGAGCATTTTTTAATCCAAATGGCTTAACCTGCCATTCATAGTGCTTCCGCAGAGCTGGAATCAGAAAACCTCTCTTGATTTATCCTTTTCTGCAATTGCAATCTGCCAGAAACCAGACTTCAGATCAAATTTTGAGAAAATACAATTATCATATAGATTTTTGAGGAGCTCATTTTTGAATGGAAGAGGATGTGTTATATTTAAAAGCTGCTCATTTAGCTTTTTATAATTGATAACTAACATGGCTTTTCCACGGACTTCCTCACTATGCTTTTTCACATAGAATGCAGGGCAAGCCCATTCAGATTTGCTGGGATGAATGAGTCCCAATTCTAGAAGTTGATTAATCTCTTTAGTTGCCTCAATTTTTTGATCTGGAGAGAAGGGTGATGTAGTTGGTTTGAAGTGAGGATGAAAGTTCTCATATTTAATCAGCAGATTGACTGTATGCTTGCATTGCTGCCATAATTCTTTTGGATTATTACTGCAGCATGCGTTTAACTTTTATTTGATGCTTCCAAACACCAAATCTTGTCTTTGAGCAAGATCATTAATTCTCCTTTCCGTTTTAGCAACCTGCTTAGGAGAATGTTCTAATTCATGCTTCAAAACTCTAATATTTGCCTTACAAATAGTTTCTATCTTTATTTCCTTGTTACCAAAAGTAAGGCAAATAGAGTTATGTAGAAGCTTCATAGGATAGTGTTTCCAAAGGAAGTCACTCCCTAGGACAGCATTAGTCAGGATGTTATCAAAATGTTTAAATGTTACAGTACTAACTTCTCCTTTGAAAATAAGAGGAATAATTTTAGCAATGAACTTAATTTCAGAAAATCATTCATTAACAGTACTGAAACCACCATGAGTATTTTCCCATTTAAAAAAGGGAATAACATCCTTTTTGCAGATACACAACTCAGCACCAGCATCAATTAATGCATCAAGCTCATAGGGTTTATATCCTTTAATTTTTACTAAAATCCTCATAATAGTATTTTGCTGACTATAAAACCTATGTATCATTGGTCCTCTTAACAAACTTGAATCATCATAGTCATCAGCAGGTTCTTTTCCTCTGGTAGCTTCTCCTGGTGATCTATCCAATTCTAATAATCCTTATAATCTAGAAACAATCCTTTGTGATCTTTTTGAATTTGCTTCTAGATCATCAAGCAGTTCTGTTGCTTCAAAAGGAAGTGAAGAAGAAGATGATTCTCCTTTTTGCATATGTTTAAAAATATATTTCTCTTTAGGAATGGGCATTTCTTCTAGAGAAATAAACTATTTTTTTGTCTGTGAATCCGCCCATTGTGCACCATGCTTTTGGATAGCTGCATCTAAGAGCTTTTGATAGTGGGATTTCATAGAAAAATCTCAAACAGGAGTTTCATTGTAGAGATGCTTAATCCTCTGGATTTCATCTTCTGTGATTAAGGAGAACATGAAACAGTAATGATATGAAGCATCAGATTCATCAGAACTTTCAGGTGTTTGTGAAGGATGCTGATTAATCTGGGAAACATAATGAATTTCCTCTGGAGAAGAATCAGGTTCAACATCAGAAAGATGTGGAGGAGTTAGAGGATCTAGAAGAGATATCCCCGAATCAAATTCATCCTCAGAATTGTCCACTCATACCAATTTTCTTGGGAAATGAAATGAACTCTAATGACATTGTTGGGCTTGGACCTTTTATTTGGAAACTTGGAACTAATATGACCCGTCTGATCACAAGTAAAAGATTTTAATGGATGCTTGCTACCTGAAGGAGGAAAAGACTTCCTTTTTTTAAGAAACTATTTCTTCCTAAAAGAAGGGGAAGACTGCTTCGAGAAAAATCTTTTCTTGAATTTGAAAGGCTTTTTACATTTACAATGACTGCCTTGTTTAGATTTACAACCAAACATAGAAGATTGTGGATATTGGCTGTAGAGTTGAGGTTTCACAATATCAGGTAGACACTTGACAGTTTTGTCCATCTTTTTTTAACAGACAAAAGATATAACATGATCTATCTTTGTACAAGTTGTCCAAATGTGAACATCTCAACTGTTTTGGGTTGCCCCAATCCATTTTTCTCAGATTGGATGTGAGAAAGAATAGTGTCAGATGATTCTTGTGGAAGGCTATCAATAAAATGCGTTTTAACTGCACCTTCATGATTCTGGTGTGCTTGTCTGGCCATGGTAACATACATGCATATATACTGATCCAAATATGCCAAATCACAAAGTTTCATTCTGTATAAATCATTTAAAGTATCATATTTTGTGGACTTAACATCTCCTGCAAATTCCAAGATGATTGCATTAGTAAGTCTTGTCATGATCTGACCATCATTTGTTACAATCTGAGTCTGTTATGCTAGTGGAAGATCATTCCACCAGTCTCTTGAGGTTCAGTCATGTGAGCAATGAGGAGTTGAGCAGAAATTTGTTCTCTTCTCTGAAAAAAACTTGCTTGTGCAAATGCCCAGCCTAGCATTATCTGCTGTAAGGCTTTAATCCTGGCATCCTTCTCTAGTTTGTGCCTGCTTTGACACCAATCATCAATATTTAATTTTGGTGGAAATACTGGCTGAGCATCAGTGTGTATATTTCCAATGGGCTGTTGGTTATACTCAGTTCTGACCCTTTTCTAGTAAAATGTTGACGAGGATATGTTTCCGGAGGGAAGTTTGGATTTGTGCCTGATCCATACATACCATTTTGTGGCCCTGTATCTGTGTAGCTCCTAGGGGCTCTAGACTAGGAATGGTCTGTTATATAACCTCCTGAGCGTGGAACCTATCAACCTGGGTAAGTACAACCTTTTCCTCAGCTTCCAAGGTTTCTTACTCAGGGGATTGGTCTAGATAGCTCTGAACAACTTGAGTTATTAATCCCATTTCTTTCATCTTTTGGATCCCCCATTGATAAGCTAAATTCTTCTTTGCTATCCTCTGGATATCATGACTGATTCCTGAGAGAATCTCTTCAGCCTTTCCAAAATCAAAATCAATTTCTTCTAAATGTGCCATTTGAATCTTTAATCTAGAAAAGTCTTCTGACATTTTGAAAATTTCTTCTCCTGTTTATTGCTAGGATGCCTTCATAGTTTGATCAAAAGTAGGCAGTGTAGCAGGAGTAGTAGCATTCATAGCCTCAGGGAAAATACTTACAGGAGTCCTTGATTTTTCATTCATCTGCTGGATGGCAAAAGTTAAGGCTATAACAGACTTTTCTATGGCGTCTGAGAATTATTCTAACTTATCTAATTTATCTATTACCTTAGATAAGTCTTATTTAGCATTTATGGCATCATGAAGGATGATGTGATGATTCTTAATTGTTTGGATCACATCCTTATTACCATTTTTTGAATCTGCTTGTCCTATCTTGGAATCAACAATCTTAATAAGGTCACTTATGCTTTCACAGTGAGCCTTTGCTTCTTTTGTAGCTTCTAATTTTTGATCATAAAGAAGCTTTTGGCGTTTTGCAACAGAATCCATCCTCTTTTCTACTTCTATTCCATGTGTTTGCAATTGTTTTTTATAATCATCAACATTCATCAGCTTAATTTATTGCAGAAGAAGAGAATGACTATTCAAAGTGGTAGTAAGGACACGATTTTGAGACACTACATCTGTAAGATCAGACTGCAAAGTAGCTATGTCCTTAAGACCTTGGTCTTGACCTTTCTTTATGGTTTCAATATTTTCTAGATACCATTTCATCATTTGTATGACGAGCAGGGTTTGTTCCTTCTGATTATTACATGATTCTGTAACAGCATTAGAAATCCAGTTTAACTGCCGGTCTCTGATTTCTTGGCAATGTCCTGTCTTTGCCCAATACCTTGGAGTAGCTTGTAGAAATGCTGATTGGCCTTCAGAAAAGGACACATACTGACGTAAAGGAGGGAATCTACCCATCATGGTCAATCTATCAAAAGATTCTATCTTATGCGGATTTTTCATTTCAAGTGAGATCTTTCTGTTCTGGTCTCATTAGCTCTTATCAAATCTTTTTTTGTCATCTGTGGATAAGATTGATGTACCATGTTGATCATGAAAAATAATGCTCTATCAGATTGGCTTTGCATTCCCTGATCACAAATGATACAATCATTGTGTTGTCCTGTCTGTTCTTCACCAGATTGATTATCATTCAAGGTGCTTGGTTGGATTGATCCCTGGTTTGGACTGTAGCCTTTAGTTTCAAAGGCTGTGGTGAAAGAGCTTCAGAATCAGACCTTTTTAGTGTGGGCTGGTTTGGGGAAGTAGGTCGTTGAATAGAAAAAGGATATCTCTTATTTGGGCCTAGGAGCAGTTGTGGCTTTGGATGTTCTGGTTGCCCATGCCTTAGCATTCAGCGTAATTGGTATTCCATTCTATGGGAATAGTAACTTGTTCAAAGGGAACCTCTGAAATAGATACGTATTCACCATTTGGGCTTCTTACTAGGGATGCTCACAGGCTCCAGGGCAGCTGTGGAGATATTCCATGGGGACAACAGGAGTGGTACAGGCTCTAATAACATTTTGAACATAGATTGCAAAAGGATAGGAGTTGGTGATTGTAGACACAAAAGGGGTACAGATGTTGGGCCTGTTCCTGCCCAAGGCATTATCTGAGGTCATTAGCATAAGATCTGCCTCCCTGCCCCAAAAAGGTGATGAGTTCTGATGTCATACTGATAGATGTGCTTGCATGTTGGGGACTACTGTTGGCAAGATATTGGGCTAGTCAACTTGGGTGGTCAATATGAATAGATGTGTCTTTTGCTACAGTACCCATGCCCGATGATACACAAGCCCAAGTAAACAGGGATCTAAGACATTCAAATCATCTGCAACCTTACAAGTGACCTAAAATTTTGATCATGCCTGGAAATTACTTTTGAGGATATGGAAATATATACCATTTTGATCAATCCAAAATATTTCGAAAATAGCCCTAATGTCAATCCTGAACTGTTCACTTCAAATGAAGTGTGGTATATGCATTTTGATGGTGCAAAGTCTAAGACTTGGTTTGGGGCTGGGATTGTAATTATCTCTCCAAACAAAACCATGTTTCCTTACCCGTACAAACTTTTAACTTTGCATGCACTAATTATCTGGCTGAATATGAGGCTTTATTGTTAGGACTGAGAGCTACAAAGGGGCTGAGAATTAAAGCATTGAAAGTGTTTGGGGACTCATAATTGGTAATTCACCAGGTCACTAACAAATATCAGGCTAAGAGTGAGAGACTTAGGTAGTATAGGCATGTTGTTTGGGATGAGATAAAAGATTTCGAAGCATTTAGAATTCATCATATACCAAGAAAAGTAAACAGAGATGCAGGTGTAATGGCTATGTCTGCTACCAATTTCTTATCATTCACAAATTGTCCTCTAGATTTACAAGTCTGCCATACTTGATAACATTCGACATTGGTAGATATTTTGAGGATGACCCTCAAATGTTAAGGTTTATATATCATGAAGATGAATATCAGGACTAAAAAACCAGTGATGGAGACAAGGAGATTGTTGAAGAGTCAGAACCAGATAGCCATAAACCTAGTAAGTGAAAGGTCATTCAACTCAGGACTAATAAGATTCCTAAGGGGCTGGTTGAGTTAGAAAATATTTTTGACTTGGATGACAGAGCAAAAAGACCTTTCAAGCAAATCAATCCAGGAGATACAAAGGATTTAAACATGGGAATTCAAGCTGACCCAAAGAAAGTCAAATAAGCTAAGGGTTTGTCTGATGAAGAAAAAACTAGGTTTATAGATCCGCTAAAGAAATATAAGGATGTGTTTGCATGGAAGTATGATGATCTAGGGACTTAGTAACTTGATATTATCAAACACACTATTCCTCTGAAACTTGATGCAAAGCCTTTTAGACAAAATAAAAGATATCTCAACCCTAATCTTGAAGACATCATATTTAAGGAGGTTGGCAAGCTTTTGGAGGAAAAAATAATATGTCCTCAGATATTCTACATGGGTTGCTAGGTTGCTCCCTATAAGGAAAAGGAATGGTTAGATAAGGTTATGTGTTGATTTCAGAAACTTAAGGAATCTCTAAAAGATAACTGCTCCTTGCCCAACATGGACGATAAGCTTCAAAAGTTAATTGGATCATGAGATGTTCTCGAATCTCAATGCTGGATGTTTTTCAGGCGGCAATGAACTTTGCCTTCAATGTTATCAAAGACAATTATTGTCATCTACCTTGATGATTTAATGGTATCTTCCAAGAAGAGCTCAGATCATATTGGTCACCTTGAGCAGGTTTTCCAGAGATGCAGGGAGTTTGGAATTTCATTGAACCCGAAGAAATCTGCTTTTGGGTTGATTGAAGGCAAGTTATTGGTGCATTTAGTGTCCAAGGATGGAGTTAGAGTAGATTTAGAGAGGGTTATTGTCCTGGAAATATCCTCTGCCTAGAAGTAAGAAAGAGATCCAATCTTTTCTTTGGCAAGGTATATTTCTTGAGAAGATTTGTGCCCAACTTTGTTGAAGTCACACACCCCATAAAAAAAGGCCAAAAAAGGGAGTGAAAATAAATAGGAGCACAATGGTAAGGAGTCTTTTGAGCAGATTAAATAAGTCATAACTAAATCCCGTATTCTGGCAAACCTAGATTATACAAAAGAATTTTAAGTGTTCTCATTTGCATATGAGCACATTGTTGCATGAACTTTACTTCAGAAGAACGATGAATGAACGCTATGAACAGTCCATTTCTTCTACGAGTAAGGCCTTAAAGGATACAGAGTTGATATATTCCTTCATGGAAAAGCAAGGTTATGTATTGGTCAAACTGATGAAACAGTTTGTGGATTTTTGGTGAATTCAAGGGTGGTGGCATATGTGCCTCATCCCAGGGTAAAAGACATTTTACCCATCTGAGTGTCCCATGAGGATCGGAAGATGGATAATGTGGCGTCAAGAGTATTATCTAGAAATTAAACCTATAAAGTTGGTTAAAGGTTAGGGACTGACTGAGCTAATGACTCGTATAAACTTGCAGCTGTTTGATGATGATCAAGAAGCTGTAGTGAATGCAAGGGTGGTGGCACATGTGCCTCATCCCACTGTGAACGACAGTATCCCCATCTGAGTGTCCCATGAGGATTGGAAGATGGATAATGAGGTGTCAAGATTATTAGCTAGAAATTAAACCTATAAAGGTGGTTAGAGGTTAGGGACTGAGTGAGCTAATGACTCATATAAACTTGTAGCTGTTTGATGATGAACAAGAAGCTGTAGTGAATGCAATCATTATCAATTTGGAGGAATTTGAATGATATAAAGATATTATTTTCAACTTGAACCTACAGCACCGTTTGGGCCTTAACAATAACCAAAGAAGATCTCTCAAGGTGAGATCCATCAAATATTGCATCTTGAATGAGTTGTATTGGAGGAACATTCAAGGAGTTTGTTGAGGTGTTTAGGTTTTGAAAAGGTTGAGACTATATTGCAAGAGTTTCACGTTGGATTGTGTGGTGTCCATTATGACCCTACTGCCACTGCTCACAAAATTATGAGTTGGGTATTATTGGCCTGACATAGTTATGTCAGATCTTGTCATGTCCATGGGATCTTTGTTGGTAGACAAAAAGTGCCTGCTCTCCCTCTTAATCGAGGATTGGTCAAGGCCTTTTCAAGCAACGGGGTCTGGACTCTATTGGAAATTTTAAGGAAAAACAAAAGTAATGACTTTAGATGGATCTTGACTTCCACTGACTTTCATTAGATGGGTGGAACCTGGGCTTATGAGGAAATTTGCTCATATCATCCCCCCAAACAACATACTATCTGCCGTTTATGTCAATGATATACCTCATCTCAGGATCACATCTTTTGACAAGCACCATTCCACTGTTCCTAACGAGACTAAATTTGTTCAGGGTCAGTTATATCCACTATTTTCTAGTTCCTCTCTTAAAGGCAACAGATCAAATGAGTTCTTGGCCTCTTTGGTGTGGGGCCAACCTCTCCTGAAGTAGCAATACTTTTTTCCTTAGCCTCCTCCTTACAATGCTCAATCTTTGCATTTATTATGGATATCAGGGTCTTAGTTTTATTCAGTTACAAGAAGTTCTCATCCACGAAAAAATCATTTTCCTTTTGCAATTTATCGTCCTCAAGATCACCCTCAGGAGGATCTTCAAGTATTACTTCTATAGGAGGAGGCTCCTAGATAAGATTTGCAAAATAAAATCTCAACCCTTCATCTTGATCTTCCTTTTGCTTTCTTCCCATTAAAAGATCTTTATGCCACCTTTGGCATAAAATTATTTTCTGGATATTAGATAACTTATTTTGAACCAAGTAGCCGTTATAGTTTTTGTCTTATTTCATCCTCAAGTCTTCAAGATAGGGCGAATTTTCTAGTTCGTCCTTTTTGTTGTATATATCAATTTCATCAACGAGGTTCCTTACTCAATACTCTTAACTCATAAAATGAATATATTGTAGCAGAAATATATGCCTTCTTTCTTGCTTTAGCAATCGCCTCTTCAAGATCATGATACTTTGGTCTTCCAAACTCCAGTTTGCATTCTTGCATTAACCTTTTAGGCCTCTCCCAGGCATCCTTGTGACTCAATTGAAAGTCCTCAAATTGGAAGGGGTTTAATAAGGGCAGCCTTTCTACAACAAATGAAGCCATGGTTGGCAACATTCAATCTTCTTTAGTTAGAGGAAAACATTCTTTTCGTTAACAATTTGGGTATCAGGTAAGGAGCACCATCGAAGCCATAAATGATATTGTACACAAAATATATGTGGATCCAATATTCCCCTCTATTATTTAGTGATTTTTGAAAAATACCAAGTAGCAGAAAATGCTTAATAGCAGTAGGGACCATAGGGCCAACTCTATTATAGAAGATATCATTGGAAAGCGTTGTTCCATGTTATAACATGGACATGGAAAAGAGCCGTCTGAAAGAGTTTTTATACCCCTCACTGAAAAGAGAGGGTTTTTATACCCATTTCTGTGTCTGTGTTATAATACTGGACAACCTATAAGTTTAGTAAAAGGTTGTAAATTCTAGCAGGGTCTGGGCAATAAGAAGTATACAGGTGTTGAGTACACATTTGAATGGGTCTTCTAATTTTCAAGCTAGAGGCGGCATCAAGCATTGTCCAGTCCATTCTAATATTATTATAATACACTTTATGCTGGTCTAAAAGCAAATGCACAAGATGAGAGTATAATCTAAACCTACTTCCTGGTTTGACATTTGACGAGGTAGCTATAATATCTCTTGACCAATAATCTGCAACCAGGTGACAGCAGGATCAAGGACCATGCACATGACTTCATCATCCACCATGTCATCTGAATTCTTTCCTAATATTTGACAAGCCATTGCTGAATCCATTGGAAGCCATGGGGCAAAGATATCCCTTTTTAATGGAGGCTTCATCCCTCTGTGTGGGAAGTGCTGGTAATGAAGGACATCTTTCATGCAACTTTCAAAATATTTGGCCTCAAAGTTTATCCACCCGATGTCATTCTTCTCCAGCTGCTGCCTCAATTTCTTTGAGTTAAATGTCTTTGTGCACAGGCATAGTTGGAGCGTATAAACATAGGCCTTAGGATATAAATCAAAGACCAATGTACTATTGTCTTTAACATAGCAATTCCCCTGCTCTTTATTGTACGTGTCAAAAACCCATGCAAATAATTCCATGGCCGGAAAACATTCTTGAATGGTGGTGTGTACTGACTCTCTATAGCACTGTGTATGGGGAAGCGAGCATTTCTCTTAATATTCTTGATGAAATAACTATAAGCTTCCCCTTTGATTCTTATGTTGAACACATTGCAAAAAGCATCTCCACTACACCTCCTTTCATTAATTACAAGGGCATGAACTTCTTTCCCTGCATCTTTTTTGTGTGTTGTTGAACAGCCTTATTTGATATTTTACTTCTTTTAGCCTTTCCCTTGGCTTCCATGTTTATTAGGCTCTTTTGCAACTTTGCAATCTTTTTCTTTAAGCATGATTCTTTGCAACCAAGGCCTCGTTCAAACCACAATGTTTACAGTGATTAATTAACATCAAGGGGATTTTGCTTTAAAGCTCGCACAATAAATCTTTTTAATCAGCAAAAAACTTAACATTAATTGTGATTGCATACGTTTGATTTGATTTCTACGTTTTACATCCTTTTGAAAAAATATTCATCTGTATTTTGGGGGAGGTGGCAATGTAAATTCTTAGAGATTTTACTTTAATCTGGACTGTTGATGGAAAGGATGGAACGCTTGTGAAAGAGTGGAGTTGGCAGTTATGCAAATACTTTGGAGCAGCTTAGCATTCTTTTGGTTGGGCATATGCAATTATTGGTTGAGCGGATTTGGGCTCAGTGCGTAAGGGCTAAGATGGCCTAAGGTGAGAGTGGGTCGCACATATGTCAATGGCCTTGGCCAATGAGACAAATGGAAACAAATGGTAGCCGTTGGATTAGATCAAACAGTCATCGTTCTTTTAACCATAGTTAAGTGGGATCACAAAAGTTAATGGCAAAAGGGCAGCAAAGAGTTAAATAAAGCATAAAGATAGTGCATTTTGATCTTGATCAACTACGTGCATGAATTCTGATTGAGATTGGGTGATTTGAGGTCCTACGGGCTTAGATAAGTTGTGCACCTTCTGCTAAGGCTAAAAGTGTGGGGCCAATCAGAACTCGGTTTATTGAAAAATGAATAAAGGACGATTTGGGACAATTGAGATTAATCTACTAGCAATCTATGGTTAGTGTTGTTTCAAGCTCAAGAAATGTGGGGCCAAAAAGTTAACGAAAGCTAGGAATCTATCACAAATTCAGAACAAAGAAAATGCTTTATTGAAAATGACTTGGCATATATGGATGGCCTAGACTAATGGAAGATGATTTACTGGTTTGTGTTATTGTGGCATTAGGAACTTTGGCCCACATCAGTTAACAAGGAAAGAGCAAAGCATGCTTATTGAACGATTAACGAGTGGCTGGCTTGAAGGAGATCAACAATTATAGGATGAATGAATCAATAGATCAAGATCTTACTGGCATAACTAACTTGAGCGCTCTATGCTATTCGCAAACGGATATGGTCAATAAGAAGTTGTGTTGACTTTGATTGTGTTAACATGGACCTTAAGGTACAATGCATTTTATTTATTCTCCAGGCTTATGGAAAAAGGGGAACATTGATGCTTATTCTTATGGTATAAGCCTGGGTGACGACCCATTACAAAGCATGAAATGAAGATTAAATGGGACCACATTATTAAGGACAATTTGACCCCTGGGGAACTTGTTGCCTTAGGTTAAGGCTGAAGGCAGACAAAGACAAAACACACACAAAAGCAAAGCCTTGTCTACTGGGCATGAATAATTGGACAAAGCCATGGGTATTGAGAACAATACTAAGCAAACTAAACACACAAAAAAGCCTAACCTTGATAGTATGACCAATACCCTTCTTCTTTAGTAACAATGTTCATGATTATTGAAGGTTTTGATGATTGAAAAATTTGAGGGTACTCGTGAATTTTAATAGCAATATATGTGAAGATCCAAGCATTCAACAACAAAAATATGTCGGAATGCACAGAATAAGAGATGCATGGTGAGTACCAATGTACCCTATTATTTAATATACTTAAGAAAAAATAGTGTTTGCATAGGGTTAGACTATACAATGATTCCATGATATCTCCTGCTATGAGAGGCAAACCAACTACCAATTGAGAACTATGCTATCTCAATACTCTATACTCAACATGATGTCTTTACAAGGGTATGGGCCTCCTATATTTAACCACTCAGCTATAACAATGGGGAAGATAAAGCCTTAACCCACATGTTATGCATTTGACTGACACATTACCCAATATAACATAATCCACAAACATTTAAAAACTTATAAATTGTGAATCCTATATAAAAAACTTGGATGTTAGTTGTGATGTTGTGCTGAACGAATGCATAGAAGAGGAGCAAGAAACAATGTTGCTTCATGAAGTAGTTGTTCTATTGCTAGAAGATGAAACATCATTTAGCTGATCTAAAATTGAGATAGAAGTGTCTATGATTGAGGTAGAATTAGGCAATAGGTTTCCAGACAAATCGAAGGCTCAGTATTGTATGAATCGTAATAGATCGGGGTTGTTCAAGAAATTAAAATAGGACTCTGCTAACGTTGGGACCTCTGTATTAAAACCCGCAGGTACTTGGAGGGTTTTTGGCAATCAGTTTTCCGGCCAAATTACCTCAGGTTGGGTCGAGGCCCATTAACTGCAATTTTCAGCGAGTAACTAACTGCGGTTACTCGTCAAAAACTGCAGCTAACGGGCCTCACCTGGCCTCGACCTGACAACTGGATGAACATAACTATTAGGGTGAAAAAATACTTCATTTTGCTATTTTTCTATTATGTTTTTTTGCTCTGCGACTTTCCACTGGAAATTTTATCATTGCTATCTAATCACGTGAAGAATTACAACCTGCATCCACCATATTGGTCGTGAATGCCAAGGGTTCCTGTTGTTTTTGATATAGAGGGCCATAAATTGTCCAAAAGCTATACGTATTACATCCATAGCCTGGTAAGGAGAGGGAAGGAAGCAAAAACAATAATTATTCAAAAGCTATCACTGAGTTTTAAATCTGCTAGTAGCTGCTAGATTGTTTTACCCTATGATATTCTTCAATACATTTGGTATAGCCTGTTATAATCACTTTGACCTGTAAAGCTCCAGCCTCCACACTTCCTTGCAGTGTCTAAAGGAAAGCATAAAAGAAAGACTCACAGAATTTGAATGGTTTGAACTTGAAGTGAGTATTTGAGATGTAAGAAGATTGGCTTCATCTAGGTTTTTTTTTTTTTATACCTTTTTTGCCGTACTAGGCATCCAGTTGCTAAAATGTAAGGTTCTATTTTTACATTTGTTTTATAGGGTTTAAACTTTAAAGTTTTCAACTTCAAAAATGGCATTTGGTTCTCATAGGCCTAGGAAGTCTGATGGCCTTGCGTGGAAGCATATTGCTGTGATGGTCCAAAGAACAACTCTATCATATGCAATTTTTGTATGTTTAAGAAGAGTGCAAATGTCAATCACTTTGATATACCATATAGCACAGATTCTAAGTAAAGACGTGCGTTTGTACAACAAAGCACAACTTGAGGTTGAAAGAGAGATGATCACTATCCTTTCTACCTATGAGAATACAAAAGAAAAAAAATATTGCTAAAGCACTGTTGACAATTTTGCCCCCACTGGGCAAATTGTCACCCCTACTATTCAGAACTTTGCTATGGTGCCAAGTTTGTCTTGTGAATTAGTTTGGGGGTCCTTAAATGTGCATTTACAGCCACCCAAGTGGCCATCTACAGCCAGGGATAAGCCAAAGTGGCCATCTACAACCAGGGGAAGTTTGGTCATTCAGAGGGTTCCAAGGAGCTTTCTTGATTACAGCCAACACAATGTACAAATACAGCCATGCAAATGATGACGAAAAGGTCTCCTACGGCCATGTAAATTCTGATGGACTCCTACAACAATCATATAGAGCATACAGTTCGTTCAAAAGGAGGACACATGCAACAGTTTTAAGTGGGTTTTTATCTCCTAAAAACATCATCTACAACAGTTTGAAAGGGTTTTTATCCTCTTCTAAGCATCACGTACAGCCAAAAGCCAAGACATACAAGCTTTAAGTTCATTTATTTTGTCTAAGCAAAGATTTTTTTTGGGGTTGTAAGAGGAAGAGTATTTCTTTGGACTTTTGTCCGAAAGAAAGAGCTCTCAGAGGACAATTGCAAAAGTCCTGAAGGGTACGTACCCTTCGGAAAGGTTCACTTAGAAGAGCCGTAGGAGATTCACTTTGCAAAAAAGGATCAAGGCAAAAATTCCGAAAGGCACATGCCCTTCGGGAAGATTTTAGAAGGTGCCCTTCAAAAAGCCCGAGGAAATATAAACAAGGAAAAAAAAGAAAAATTGAAGGAAGGATATCCTTTGGACAAAAAGTCCGAAGGAATTCCTTCGGACAAAAAGTCTGAAGGATTAACTCGGGAAAAATGCAAATAGAAAAGTCCGAGAGAAATGGAAGGCAGGGGCAGACATTTTTTCCGAAGGAAATGAGACAAGATAAAAGTCCGAAAGAATTCGAAGGAACAAAACCATGGAGATGACAACAAAATGAGCCAACAAAAATCTGAAAGAATAAAGTTGGGGAAAAGTGCATACACAAAAGTCCGTAGAAAAAAAATGAGTCAACAGGAGATAGTTCGAAGGAAAAACAAAGAGAAAAGCATAAAGTCAACGAAAAAGTCAGAAATAAAGGCTAAGGAGATAGCCAAGAAATCCGAGGAAATATAGACTAATATAGACAAAATAAATCCAAATATAGAATTCCGCCAAAAATAGACACGACACGAACAGGCAGATCAAAACAAGAGACGGAGTCAACGTGACAATCCATGCAAGCAAAGGCTATTTTCAGTTGACTGGTCAAAGCTTCAGTTGACCGGTTGTGAAGTCAAGCTCATCTCCGGGTCAAACTCGTGCTTTCAAACGTTCAAACAGCTCAAGAGGAAGTCCATATTTGGAGGTGGGCGTAGCATTTTGCATGATAAGAGTTTGTTTTGTCAAAATTAGCCTACCGTCCATAACGTTCAATGCATGATGCCTAAATAAAGAATAGCCTAAGCTTAGCCACCATCCATTTCAACGTCAAAGCGCTGGTTTCTAATTTTAGACACGTTTCAGCTGAACATGCACAAGAAAAGTCAAACATATGATTCCATTGTCCAATTCTAGCGCCTATGAGCTTTCATGCAAAGAGGAAGAAGACAAAATAGATTTTTGTAAATGCTAAGTTGGATGGATTTAGCTCTTCTATTTTCAAACGCCAATCTCTTGGCTTTTTTGTAATTTTCTATATTAATGGCTTTTCAGCCTTGTAAAATCCATTCCCCTCTTGGTAAGACCAGACTCTACCATTGGTGAGTTGTGTAACCTCTTTAATCAATAGGACTATACTTTCAGATTTCAAGCGCTGGCATAGTGTACATTCATTCAACAATTTGCATGCGTGGTAGATTTCTC
This sequence comes from Torreya grandis, assembly GCA_037957365.1. Taxonomy (NCBI): domain Eukaryota; kingdom Viridiplantae; phylum Streptophyta; class Pinopsida; order Cupressales; family Taxaceae; genus Torreya; species Torreya grandis. Next base: position 499,907 of record JARHVA010000418.1, read on the forward strand.
TCCCTTCCCAAATTCTGACTCGTACCTAGTTGCTAGCGTGTCATGTCATGCAGGTCATGTTCAGTGTTTTATGTCTTTTGTTGAAGCTGTAAGTGGATGTTAGGTGGCTGCAAAGTGTCTTGTATCAGACCTCTCTCCATCGTTTTTCCTCACGTTTTTTGTCATTGGATCGAACCTTCTCATGAAATACTTATGCATAGTGATCAATTGAAATCAAAAGTCTTCTTTTTCCCTTGTTTGTTCAGTGTTCAAGGTTCCAAGTAGAGTGGATCAAACATTCTGGTGTATCACCATCATTAGGTAGGATTTTCCCTTCAAGTTTCTTTCTCCCTTTTCCATGGTAGTCCATAACGCAGAGTAGAGATCCTCATTGATACATCTTACAGGAACTAGTCTTATCTGGAGGTTCTTCTCACCATTGAGGCACCCACCCTTGTGAGAAGATCTCATTGTTTCAACTAGAGAGAGGATTAGCCATTTCAACACGTCTTCGTTTCAGGGTGCAACTCTAGGTTGACAACAAGCACTTGTAGCCATGATGAATAGGGGCAGTGAAAGCTGATTATGATAAGTTAGGAGACTTTGGCTTTTCTGTTGTTCCAAAGGTAGTTTGGGGACGGGGCTCATCTACTAAAGACAGTGCGGGTTCATGTGTATATGGTTTTTTTCTCTCGAAATACCTTTGGGGCACAACCTTCACTTGAAGGTACAACTTGGAACTAGGGATTGTAGAATAAAACAAGGGTGGTTGTGGCAAACTTCTGGTACTACAATAACATTCCATTCATTGTGGCAAAAAGCCCGTACTAGGAGAATTTGGTGACCGCATTGACCATTGTTGGAAAGGGGTTCAAGGCCCTTATGATTTGAGAGGTCCATTGTTGGATGCCATAAAAAATATGCAAATTATTGTAGACGAATGAAAAATAATATGGCTCAAAAAAAGATGTAGCATTTTATTTGATGGGTGAACGGATGAAAGGAACCACACTTTGATTAATTTTCTAATGACTTTAAGTGGGCAATTCATATTCTTGAAGTCAATTGATGCCTCCCATCAAGTGAAATACGCAAACACTATGTGTGTTATGTTGGATGAGGTGGTCATAGAAGTGGGTGTGGACAATATCATCCAAGTTGTGATTGACAATACAACAATGTATGTAGCAATGGGGAGACTTCTTGAGGAGAAACACTCTTTACTTTTTTGGAGCCCTTGCTCAACGCATTGTATTTATCTCCTACTTGAGGCCATAGAGAAGATGACATGGGTAAAAGATGTGGTTGAAGAGGTGAGAAATATCGCAAAATGTCATAGTTACCCAAGACTCTAGGACAACGAGATGTGGCTTTTGGGATGACAAAAAATTTCAAAATTTTTAGGGATGGCGGGAGGACAGCTAATTAAAATAATATATAAATATTTAAAATATACAAGTAAAATACAAAAATAATGTAAAGAAATTAAAATACACTGAAATTCAAAATTTTAAATGTAAATTTTAATATTGTGACCGATCAATATGTAATATTATTGTAATATATTGACGTTAATCCTCGGGATAATTGTAGGAGAGCTTTTATTTTGTAGTGATAAATAGAAAGTTCACGTAGGAAGATGAAAAGTCTTCATGGAAGATGAAATGAGTAGTCACATGCTTGGTTATTTAATATTGTAATCTTTCATTTTTGTTTAATGCATTAACTTTCATTTGCACTAAATCTTGGTATTTTATTGTCATTCAATTCCTGCCCTGACATTGGTATCAGACCACAAGTTTTATATAGTTTTTTTCTCCATTCTCTCCACATATTTCATTCTAAGCCAATCAAATTTTCTCAAAATCAGTTCTCTTAATGTTCAGGACTGCTGTAGAAAGGTTTTTGACTGATCAAATCATTTTATCAGCTGGTTTGAAGGTGTTTTTACAGAATACTTTGCTGTAGGGAGGCATAATGCTCAGTCTTAGACCTGAATCAAGGTGTTTCTAACCTGTTCTAAGGCGTTTCAACTATTAAGAGTTTTGACTAATTGTCAGACTGCGTTTGGCTGTTTTGTAGCAGAAATAAGTACTGCGTGGTGTTTTGGCATCGCAATAGTCACTTCAAACCTGTTTTCTTAGTCTGGTTGAAGGTGTGTTATTGCATATTATTGCGCTCAACTGGTATTTTGACCTGTTTACGGGCTGCATGGTGCATTTTCTGCTGTTTCAAGTAGCAGACCTGCATGGTATAAGAGCTGGTACATGGTGCCGCCAAAGAGAAAAGTAAGCTATTTAATTTCTTTTGTGCTTTTTTTCTTCAAATAAAAGCATAATCGTTGATTGGAGAACATTCCCACAAGGGAATGATTAGTTTTTTTTCATTTTTGACTTATTCAAAACAAATATAAGTCATTTGCAAACCAAAATAGTTCATTTTATAAAAATTAAGCAACATTGGTAAACAAGTCAAATTGTGCAAAACAAAACCAATTCATAACATTCGGTATTAACAGTGCCTCTGGTTTGCATTTACGAGTCATGTCGATGCGATCGAATTATTGTATTTATGGCCTAATATAGCTGCAACAACGACGTTTGTGACATTGTCCATATAAACTTCGGGGAAAAATAAGGAAAAACTTCATTTACCTTTTCCATTCGTTACCCATTTGTGACTATCACTAGACGTAAATATCGAAAATGAGCAAAAACACTCCGAGTATAATAGGGTTATTATGCCCACGTACAAAGACTTCTCGTTAAGTGGGTGTTGTAGATAGAGCAAATCATTTTCACGTACTGTCTAGATACCACATACCAGTTTGCTCTCATGTACTTTAACGCCTCTTTCATGTACTGTCGGTTATATAAAAATGATGAACTTCTTCCAGATACTGACAAGTATATAGGAATGACGAGCATATAGAGAGGTTTGATATATTGATTAGGTGGTATATAGAAAATGGGACCTTTTTTGAAGTGATAAAGAATTATTCCATCTTCTGAAACAACAAATATGCATTTTGTAATGTCCCCAAATTGGACAAATGTAATAAATCTGAAAGTTACAGCAAACCCTAACCAAGCAAGTATATTTTCTGAAATTCAACTCCAAACCCTAGCATCCAAAACTTGCAATATGCTGAAGTAAACATGCAAATCCTAGTTAATTTCTGAATGCTGTAATTGAACAATTAGGGCTCCAACACCCTTGAAACCACTGTCAAATAGGTACCAAATATACAGAAAACACAGCCATATAAATACGTAATTTTTTTGAGATCTTTCCAGATGAAAGGATTGGAAAATTATATTAAAATTAGTCAATAAATATCAAAATATTTATAGAATATTTCGGGATATTTTTCAGGCTATAACAGCCTCACAAACCCTCTGTAAAAGCCCCAAAGGGGGTTGCCCAAGTTGGAAAATATTATTTTTGGGATATCAATTCCTCGCAGCGCTAATGGGGTCTTCAAATCCTTCAGATCCATGTAGCCCTTGCAAAAACGGGTCTTCAAACTTGAATTTGCTGATTACTGACCTAGTTGGGCTTCCAAACCAATTCGCCGACCTCCAATAGCCAGTTGCCAACTCTAGAACAAGTCACCACCTTTCCAGAGGTAAAATATCAAAAGTTCTGAATATTGAAGCTCAACACAACTTCTATGTGAAGCTTCCCTAGATCTGAAATTAGAGGTTTCCGTCCCTAATTTGAATTTACCTTTGAAGGTTTCCGTCTTCAAGGTAAGAGTTAAATGTTTTCATGATTAAACCCAATTTTCATTTATCAAAAAGAACCTGCTCCCAAATGACCCCTCATCCTCTTTAAATACCCTTTCCCCAAAGTGGGGCACTCCACTTGGAGGGAAAATTAGAATATGCATAAGGAGATCTTTTTATAAAAAACGCTTAAGGGCTATTTAGGCCCATGAACCCAATAGGGGCCCTCTCCAACTCAGAATTAGAATACTTAACCAAAAGTACCCTTTTATCCATTTGAAGAGGTAATTTAGTGCTTATAAGAAATACTGAAAACAAGGCTAAGGATCTTCTTTTGCTTTATGTCCTAAAGCAGGACATGACAATCCTCTCTTCCCAAAATTGCTTGTCTTCAAGCAATTGTAATGCCAAGGTGGCTGCCATGTTACTTTGTTTCAGTTGTTCCTTGCTTCTAGCCACTTCCGTTGAAGAAAAGACTTTATACTGAAACCATTTATCGCTGTCCCTGAAGGATGACTACTGTTCAAGTGTGTTGGAAGTGTCATAACAACAGTATATTCCTTTCTCCTTACTCCAAATTAAAGGCCTGGACCACATAGACCTTGAGAAAGTGATTGGAAAAGGACAATTTCTGAAATTGCAGCACTATGAAGGCTGAAGATGTTTGCTACATCAAGGTGATTGTTGGAAATTTGGGGTATAGCTGTCCCCATTGCCATTCCTGCACAAGAAGCAAACATGTTAATCAAAATCAAGGCTCTCCACCTCCCCTTTTTACTCCCTTTTACATGCCTTGTAGATGTGTGGTTCAATTCCCCTTCCTTGCTTGCATCCTTAATCAAACTCTCCTCCCCTTTGGTGGCTGGAAACACATTTACGTTTGATTTGGAAGGCATAAATGGGCTGCCTATGCTGTACATAGTAGCTCCAAGCATAGGATAGCTGCCATCATTCTCAAATCTTGCTTCCAGGCTTAGAATTGTACATAATTGATAGGCTGGAAGTACTCCTAAAACGATTGAAATCAACTCTCCAATTCAATATACAAAGAACTATTCAAGCATGCAAATGAAATGGCATATATGGTTAGGTACCCTGTGTTTAGTTGCCTGGAAATGTGCATAACAGCCGTCTTATAACCCATAGTTCTGAGATATTTTAACAAGAACTTATCCCTTCGGAGTTCCTCCTTGCAACATGCCTTTGAAGTGAACTTTATAATTGTCATGCTCATGCCAAAGTGGCTGGTACTGATGTGGGCAGCATGGTAAAAATAGGTACGGCTGCTGCCCTTCCTGGCATTTCTTGCCACTTTCAGCCATACACAGTTTTTAGAGGGATGCCACCCCACTTCTTTGGTGAAACCTTCCCACATCGCTTGCTTAAAACTCCACCTCCAGCCAATGTTCAACAAAATTCCTGAGTAGAGCTTAACTTCTAGGGATTCTCATGGATTTCCCTTCAAGCCTATGACATGGGTTACAAAAATTTATGAACAATGCAACTTTGAACATTATTGAAACCTTACCTTCTTTGTATTTCCTTTGAGTGCTCACCTTCTAAATTCCCATGTGAATACCATCAAATCCCGGGATGAGGGAATCTCTACCTCTTTTGTCGCTCCAAGTGATCTTCCTTGTATCCTCACCTTCATGTGGCTGCCCATAATGAAGCAGCCTTGTCATGGTATATTAAAAAACACCAAACTTTCCAATGGTTCATTTTTTTGCATACGCTGCCCCTTGTAACCATTCATCCTAGATGACATGTGAGTACCCAACAAATTTGAAACACTCCATACCTTGAGCTGCCCTTAACTCGCCCCTCCTTCCTTACATGATGAGGAAGGTTTGTGATCTCTTCAATATCTTCTACCTTGGAATTCAGAAATGTTTTCTTCAGGGCATGCATTTTTAAGAGGAGCTGAACATATCTATCTAGGTCTGCTGCCCCAACATAATTTGTAAAATTTGTGGTATTTACCATACTTGTAGTGGGCTGAGTTCCCACATATTGAAGTGGCTGTCCCAATGCATAATTTTCTGAATTTATGGCACCTACCAAACTTGCAAGATTTGAGTTTCTTACCATGCTTGAAGTGGGCTGAGTTCCCACGTATTGAAGTGGCTGTAACAACACAGAATTTTCAGAATTTATGGCACTTACCAAATGTGAGGAGGGCTGATTTTCCACATGTTGACGTGGTTGTACAAACTTAGAATTTGCGTTTTTTACAAGATCTTCAGCTGTCCATGCAGCCTGCTCCTCATCTTTTTTGGTTGGAGTAGGAGCCTTTGATAGATTTGCCTCCACATTATTAATTTTGCCAAGTACCTTCCCATGGCTGTCCTGAAAATCCATTTCATATGGTATTGGCTCCATTTTTGGAATACTTATAAGATCGATAGGGTCTTTGTGGAAGAGATCCTTTTTCCATTTGGTATCTTTCATCTTATCCTCATTGTTACAATGATTCCCATGATGATCAAAATATCGTAAAGATATAAAATGATGTTGATGTAATAGACCCTTGCCAAGAAAATAATTGAATTGCTCACCATTATCTTTGTCAAAACCCGTCATTGCAGCTCTATATTTTTCAGTCATATAAGTATTTCCAGCGAGCATATGAATAGAAATTTCCAGCTGAGAAAGGGATTTACCCACAACGGATGCCTCTTCTTTCACTTTGTTTGCCCTATGTATGGAACCCACCAAACAGTTATCCCCTTCAAAGTGTCCCTCACACTCAGATCTGCATACTTCAAACTGTCCATGTTCCCTCCAATGTCTACCATTTGCTTGCATTTTTGCTTTGAAAATGCGTCTCCCAATAGCCCTGTTTATAGGCAATGTTTTGGTCCCCCTCCACTTGTTGCACAACTTTGGAGCACAATTTACGTTCCTTGTAGCTCCCACTAACATTCATCATGTCAAACTGTACCCATGCCGCTATCCAAGGAGAGTTTAAATCAAATATTGGGTTAGCTGTGTAAGCATTTCCACCCATAAAAATGACATTTTGTTTTTGACAATCAACAAACCACTTAAGTTGCTCTACATAGTCTGAGCATGCTGAAGTCTCATCATCAAATATGTGAAGGACCAGATTGAATATTGCTATCATCACTCCTGACTTTAGCATTAGGCATATCGAATAATCACCTGGGTCACACACTCTTAGGGGAAGACGACCTTGAGTGAAGGGCTCTATTTGCCCCTTGCTATGAGTGGTGTTTTTGACTCTATCATCCCTTTTTGTACGCTGCCCATGATCACAAGAAATCTGAAATGGCATGGTACAAGACAACGAGTCTGAAATATATCTTACTATTTCATACCTTGGGCTGCAATTAATCAGCTTACCCTTCCATTTGAGTTCTTTTAGATGTTATCTTGCTTGCATAGCTATCAATTTTGCCTCTCTTGCTCTCCTAAGCCAATCATCACATTTCCTTTGGGTCCTAATCACCTCTTTAGTGTTGCCCTGTGAAACAGTTGGGCTCCTCCCAACTCTAGGGTCCACTTTTGTTGTAGATGGTAGAATATGAAGATCTACCTCATTTGTGTAATTTTTGGCCTTCTTTTCCACTGGGCTCTTAGGGTAATCAGGGCCATAATACTTCCTTTTGAGCTGAGACATCTCTCCCACTATACTCTTTCATGGTGGATGCTACCATGAGCTGTTCACTAACTTCTTCCAAATCTGAATTCTCTTGTTTTCTGATTCCTTCGTTGGAATCCTCATGGGGGTTTGACCCTCCATCTTTTTTTATTAATTATTTACCCTTACAACTTGGGAATTTTTCTCCTCTTCCTTTCTCAAAGCATTTTGGAGATCTCCTTGGCCGCTCTTTGGTTTGTGACTAGCCCTAGAACTGCCCTTGCCTTTCTTTCATGCCACAAAATTATTAAGGCTCATTTTGTTTCTGAAAGGAGGTGGATAGGTCATATAATACTCATAATATGCTGCCATATTATCTTGAAAAGAAGGATGTTCCTCCCTCGTATGTGGCGTGTTTCCACTCACGTTTTTCATTGTTTGAATGAATTCAACCATCATTTCTGTCATCCGCTCTTGGGCTTGAGAGTATTTCTCAAACCTAGCTCCATCAAGGAACTTGAAAGCCATTTTATCTTATCCCTTTGTCATTGTTTGACCTATAGACAACTCAAACCCTACAACTAGCCAAGATTTTAGCCTTGATACCACTGTAATATCTCCAAATTGGACAAATGCAATAAATCTGAAAGTTACAACAAATCTTTACCAAGCAAGTATATTTTTTGAAATTCAACACCAAACCCTAGCATCCAAAACTTGCAATATGTTGAATTAAATATGCAAACTTTAGCTATTAACTTTTGAATGCTGTAATTGAACAATTAGGGCTCTAACACCCTTGAAACCACTGTCAAATAGGCACCAAATATGCAAAAAACACAGCCATATAAATACCTGATTTTTTTGAGGTCTTTCGAGATGAAAGGTCTGGAAAATTATATTAAAATTAGCTAATAAATATCAAAATATTAATAGAATATTTTAGAATCTTTTTCAGGTTGTAATAGCCTCACAAACCCTCAGGAAAAGCCCCAAAGGGGGTCGCCAAAGTTGGAAAATATTATTTTTCGGATATCAACTCCTTGCAGCTCTAATGGGGTCTTCAAATCCTTCAAATCCATGCAACCCTTGCAAAAAGGGGTAAATCTGAAATTGTTGATTACTGCCCTAGTTGGGATTCCAAGCCAAGTCGCCAACCTCCAATAGCAAGTCGTTAACTTTAGAACAAGTTGCCACCTTTCCAAAGGGAAAATACTGAAAGTTCTGAATATTGAAGCTCATTACAACTTCTATGTGAAGCTCCCCTATATCTGAAATTAGAGGTTTCCATCCCTAATTTCAATTTATCTTTGAAGGTTTCCGTTTTCAAGGTAAGAGTTAAACGTTTTCGTGCTTAAACCCAATTTTCATTTATCAAAAATAGCCCGCTCCCAAATGACCCCTCATCCTCTTTAAACACCCTTTCCCCAAAGTGGAGCGCTCCACTTTGAGGGAAAATTAAAATATGCATAAGGGGGGATCTTTCTTTCAAAAAAAAAAAAACACTTTAGGGTTGTTTAGCCCGACAAACCCAACAAGTCCCCTCTCCATCTCAAAATTAGAATACTTAACCAAAAGTACCTTTTTCTCCATTTGAAGAGGTAATTTAATGCTTCTTTTTGAACCTCTTTTCCCTTAGCCTATAGGAAAACTGAAAACAAGGTTAAAGATCTTTTGCTTTATGTCAAAAAGGGGGACATGACACATTCAATAAAAATGGTTGGTGGCACAACCCTAATCGGGAAAGACACCTGGTTAGAATGGTCCAAACAGGGAGAGAACACATGTATTTTCAATGACTAGTGATTCAACAGTTGTGATGGGGATGATCAACCCGCTGAACCTAAAGAAGCAAAAAGATACCATCCTGGAAGTTGAAGAATTCAAAAACATTGGTTTTGATGAGGGCCTCAGTTGATGCAAAGACGTTTCGTCACATTTAGGGGTGCAATATTGTTTGGGAAGCATTGCATAAATTGAAGGATTTGTATGATTCTCATTCAAAATTGGAGTTCATATAATTGCGGTAGAAACTATTTAATCTTGAGTTGAAAAATAAAGATGTCATGGGTTTGACTTTTGAAATCCATGCAATCAAACATGATGTTGATGCAAATGGTATAAAAACTGATGTGTATATGACTACCTTCATAAAGGCTTATTTCCCGACATATTCAACCTATTTGGAGTCATTGCAAACCAAGAATCTATTGAAGATTCACATTTGATCAATTGGTTGAGAAAATCGTTGAAAGAGAAAATTTCTTTCGGAAGGAAAATATATTTCACAGGAGAAAACATTTGTTATGCTAACTAAAAGGGCAATTCTTTCAAGAATGCAGGAAATGATAAAGACAAGGGGAAGAACAAATGGCGAAGTGACAAAGTCGACAAAAACAATAGTTGACATCATTTGACATAGAATGACAAGCAACACTTGTTTTGAAAACAGTGCGAAAGGAGAGGGAGTCATAACACCCATGAATGCCATGGGAAAAAAATGAAGCCTATTGAAAAAAAAATAGAAAAGGAAAAAAATAAAAACGTAGAACTAGATTTAGCTCAGTTTTCTTGTGAATGTGTGCTTTCCATCTCCAATGAAACAAATAATGCCTTAGAGAGTTCAACCTGGAGTAATGTTTGGGTTCTAGACACTGGTGCCACACAACATATGACTTTTCGAATGTACTTATTTGAGGAGTTTCATGAAGAAAGTTTTAGGCCAGTATTTTTGGAAAATAAAACAAGTCTGCGACCTCAAAGCAAAGGTTCAATCTAACTCAAGTCACCAAGACTTCTAGACTTCATTCTTCGAAATGTACTATACCTTCCTTAATTAAAAAGAAACTTGTTGTCTTTTGTGCTAATTCAGTAACAAGGCCACTCCATTCTATTGGATAATGGAGAGGTGGTCACAAGAAAATGTGATAACACAGTCGTTCTAACTAGATATGAGGAAGGCAAATTGCTAAAACTCAGGGGTGAGCACTTGGTGCCAATAAATTTTGCTCATCTTGCAGAAGAAGCAATGCTAACAAGTCTTCTATGATATGCTAGATTTGGGCACACACACCATGACAACATTCGCACAATGCAACAAAATGGTTTTGTAGGCTTGTTGACTTTGTCCAAAAACATTGAAAAGTGTGAAACCTGCTTATTGGCTAAACACAAAAGAGAACCGTTTCAAAAATTATAATGGAAAGCTGATAGAAAGTTGTAGTTGGTTCACTCTGATGTGTTCTCTACCAATTATTTCCGTTGGTCGTCATAAATACTTTATGTTGTTCATTGATCACTACAACATGATGACTTGGATATATTTTTTGAAGAAGAAATTAGAAGCCTTCAAAATGTTTCAAAAGTTTCAAACCATGGTTAAAAATGAAGCCAATCCTGCATTGGGACACTCAGGATTGATAATGGTGGTGAATTCACTTCAAAGGTTTTTGAAACCTATCTCAAGCAGAATAGAATCAAGCATCATCTCACAGTCCTTTACACTCATCAACAAAATGGAGTTGTTGAGTAGATGAACAAAACTGTGATGAACATGGTTTAGGGATTGTTGTACTTCAAAGGGGTAAACCTGTATTTCTGGACAAAAACAGCTCAAACAACAATATACCTCTGTAACATGTCACCATCAACAACCCTACAAATGAAGACTCCATATGAAGTCTGGGGCATTCATCTCCCTTTAGTGTGACTTATTCGGATTTTTGGATGCACATGCTACACATTGATTCCAAAGGAGAAAAGGAACAAACTAGAACACAAGAGTCGCAAATGCACGTTTTTGGGATACTCAAAGTCTTCAAAAGCATATAGGGTATTTGATGAGAACAACAAGAAATTTCTCATTGCAAGAGATGTCTTTTTTGAAATTGCAAAGGACACAAGCATCAGTCGATAATTGAATCGGATTGAGAAATATGCCAAATTTGATGTTTTCAAGGAGGTTAATATGGAGGTTCCAAACAGTGAAGGGGAACTTGCAATTGGGAAATAATTGAATCTCTATTGACTTCTGAAATTGACGATGACACTCCCCCTACAGAAGAAATAGAAACTTCATCAAAGGATGGTACGATGTTAGAAAATGAAGGAGCTTCAATCCCCAAAAATGAGACACCAAATGATTCCACAGGCTACATAGAAAAAGATATCAAAATAGGCCAAACAAACATTGAAAGATGTTAGACCTGATGAGGTTGGAAAAACAGGAACAAGAAGTGCACACACAACCGCACAACAATTAGACAAGTTTCTAGATGAACTTCAAGATAAGATAGAAAAGCTTACCTTGGAAGACCCTCTTGAAAAAGAAATCAATGTTGCTTTTGACTCTGAACCCACTTCCTTTAAACAAGTTGAAAAACTTGATGCATGCAAAATGCAATGAGAAGTGAGTATGATGTGTGGGTCAAAAATGGTACTTGGAAATTGGTTGATTATCTAATCGGTTGTAAACCTATTGGCTGTAAGTGGGTCTTGCGCAACAAGTACAAATCAAATGGCTCACTTGATAAGCACAAAGCAAAAGTATTTGCTAAAAAAGAAGGAATTGATTACAATGAAATCTTTGCACCAATAGCAAAATGGACTACCATTCGAACCATGTTGGCTTTGACAATTCACAACAGATGGAAAGTTCACCAAATAGATGTCAAAACTGTATTTCTGAATGGTGATCTCAAAGAGAGTGTACATGACTCAGTTCAAAAGTTTTGCAGCAAACGGCCAAGAGCACAAAGTGTGCAAACTAGAAAAATCATTGTATGTTTTGAAACAAGCCTCAAGAGTGTGGTACGACAAACTCATTGAGCACCTCCTGAACATGAATTTCAATCATTTTGAGTTTGAAGATACAACTCTTTTTGTTAAAATAGTTGACGAAAAGGTTTTATTTCTAGTGGTGTATGTAGATGATCTGCTCATCACAAAAAACAATGAGAGATGCATTACAAATTTCAAATCAAAGTTGATGAAAGACTTTGACATGATAGATTTGGTTTAGGTTCATTACTTTATGGATATTGAATTGATTCAAAAACCAAAGTATATCTTCATCACTCAACAAAAGTACATTGGTGAAATTTTGAGCAAGTTTGGAATGACAAATTGTAAGCCTTTCAGTATGCCCATGGAACAAAATCTGAAATTGATATCAGATGATATCATAGATTTAGTAGATGTTACAAAATACAGACAACTCATTGGAAGTCTAATCTATGTGACCTCAATTAGACCAAATATTTCTTTCGCTATTGGTGTTCTTTTTCAATTCATGCAACAACTTAAAGGAAGTCATTGGGTAGTAGTAAAAAGAGTCTTTCAATATCTCAAAGTAACACAAAATTTTGGGCTCAAAACTTCAAGGCATGAGATTTCAAATTGGTTGGGTACTTAGATTTTTACTATGCTGGTGATTTTGAATATGAAAAATCTAATTTAGGTTTTCTAATGACTTTGGTAACAACAATTGTTAGTTGGAAGCCAAAGAAGCAATTAATGTTGGTAATTTTTTCAGTAGAAGTAGAATACATGGCAGCTTCAGAGGCAATTAGAGAGATTTTGTAGCTTAGAAGGCTTCTTTCAAATTTGTAGGAACAATAGGTTTCGTCAACACCTCGCATGGTTAACACATCTGCATTTCAAATGGCAAAAAATCCAATCTTTCACGACTAAACCAAGTGCATCAACACCAAATTTCATTTGGTTCGGCATTATGTGAAAGATGGCAGTATAAAATTGCTACATTGTCCTATTGTTGAGCAACCAACAAACATCTTGATAAAAGTGCTGGGAAGGGAAAGTTTGAAAAGTTGAGAGGCATGCTTGGTCTCTCAATAACCTCCACAGATTAGGGGGGATATAATATTATTGTAATATAATAATGTTAATCCTAGGAGTAATTGTATGAGAGCTTTTGTCTCGTAGTGGTAGATAGAAAGTTCACATAGGAAGATGAAAAGGCTTTATGGAATATGAAAGGAATAGTCACATGCTTGGATATTTAATGTTGTAATATTTCATTCTTGTTTAATGCAATAAATTTGGTTTGCAAATCTCGTTATTTTATTGTCATTCCATACCTGGCCTGACACTATAATTAATAATTAAATTTTAAATTTTAATCCGAGTAAAGGACTAAAATCGTAAATGATATAGAAATTAGAATCTTCAATTGAGATACATCAACAATATTACAACTTACAATGAGAAAAGTACATGATCTAATGATAGACTATAGTAGAACTAGATACATCCATAGTTATGTGGGGACCCCTCCCCCTACTTTTGATCAATCCAAGACATCTTGGACATTCTGGGACTTTAGGAATGGTAACGATGATATTAAGTTTTAACAAAGATGGCAAGATTCATTCCTAGTAAAATGATAGTGCCGAAATGACAACTTGAATCATAAATTTAATCAACATTTTTCATAATATGGTTTAGCAAAGAATACGGCATGAGTGAGAGAGATAACATGTCTAAAGGAAGCTATTAGTACTTATTAAAGGCATTGGATATCTAGATGAATTTTTGCAAAGGAGATCATAGTATCATATAGAGATGGATAGTCAAACAAAAAGGTTATCCAAGGTAATAGAAGATATGATAAGAGCATGTGAGGCAGTTTGGTTCCTTTCACAGAGTTCAAATATAATAACAATAATCTTTATGCTATTAGTGTGTATCCATTTAATGCTATGCATGGATTTGATCCTCTTTTGTCTATTGAGTTGGATGAAACAAAAGGTATTCTTTCTCTAGCGCCCATTAATAGCAATGAACAGATAATATCAGATCTGTTACAAGACCATTTTATGAGTCGTTAGTTACAGTCACTTGGTCTTAAGGCTAGCGACTTGTCAGAAGACCTTTTGGACCCTTGCGCCTTTGCTTTTGGAGATTTGTATCAGATTATTTTACATAGATTTTGGACTGCTATTGTAAATTGCAAGTCAAGTATAAATGTTATGCTTTTGGTGTGTTTATGAGTTCAGTGGTTGTAGTAGCTGTTTTATTTGTAATCAATGCATCTCATATTTACAATTTACACCAAGCATGAAATTTACATCAAATGAACATCAAAATTATGCATAAAATCTCATTCTATGAAAGCTAGAAAGGCAAACCACCGAGTTTTTATCCTAATGGAAAAGGAATATATATCCTTTTTTATTAACTAGTATATTGGTGAGTATTAATATTTAAAAATAAAAATAAAATAAAATTTAAATTGTAGAGGACATCCACAATGTCCCTTGATTGCCCTGGGGATGTCTTGGATGTCCTAGATGTTCCGTAGAAGTTCTGAAAACCACGAACATTTTGGAAATGTCCACTAACAGCCAAAAACACCCTGAGGATGTTTTAGTTAAAAACATTCTAATCAAAAATGTTTAGGGGATGTTTCCTTGGTGTCCCTAAGTTTTGGAAGCATCTAGGACGTCTTGTTTTTGGTAAAAAGAAGGGGGACGCATCTCTGGGTATCATTGCAAAATACATCTATGATCATTCTTGGGTGCTAAGCTTGATGAGAGAACACAACAACGAAAATGAGCTTGTGCGATCAGGAGCCACATAATTCGCCACAAACTTCATCACATTGTAGTAAGAATTGCACTCACTAACATCACTTAAGCAAATATTTGTGAGTACACGGTGGTTGGAATTCCTTAATCAGGAAGGCCGAAGGGGAAAGGGTCATGAAGACCTTTTTGATGATGTGTTGGCAATTACCGCATATGAGGTCATCAAGGTAACTTTAGAATTGAATATTTTTTTATTTATCATTCATTTTTTTATATTTTTTTTAGCTCAAAATTCTCTAAATTTTAATTTTAAAATTGTAGGTTGTTTTATTTTAAGTGTTAGAGCCTCTGGTTAAAGTTCTATGGTTGGTCGATGGAGAAAAAAATCCAATGGGCTATTTGTATGAGGCCATGGATAGGGCCAAAGAGGCCATGACAAATTGTTATGAAAAAAATAAAAATAAAAGAGAGCCCATTTGGTGTCTAATTGATCAGAGATGGAACAGGCAACACCATCGACATATACAGGGAACAACCTACTACTTGAACCCCAAGCTTTCATTCACCAATTCATTTAAGGCTGATGAGGTCATGGATGGCCTAAACACATGCATAGAGAGGATAATCTCCAATGAAGCCACTAGAGTCATAATTGTCGATGAGCTGTAGATTTATAAAATGAAAGAGTGATTCATCAACCAGGGAAAAACAAAATTCAAATTGAGTCCTTTGATTGTAGTCTTGTTACTTCTTTATAAATGCATGCCTAGCTGACTCGCAAAGTTATGCCCTATTTGCAGATTGTGGCGCAAAAAACGTCAAATCTTCAGAAGTTAGCCATCCAAATTTTGTAACCATGTAACGTTTCTGGGTGTGAATGAAACTAGAGCATGTTTGAGGCCATTCAACTGAAGCACAACAGGCTAACAACACAATGCCTCACTGACCTTGTCTTTGTGCGGTACAATCATTGTCTTCGTTTGGGACAAGTGGAAGGGCAAGATAGCCACGAGGCAATTGACTTAGATGATATTGATCCATATGCAAATTGCAATGATATTGATCCATATGCAGATTGGCTTGTTGAGTCTGAGGATGTGCAATAGGAGTCCATGTTTATCGAGGAGGAGGTCACAAATTCGGAGAGGGAAGCAGAATAAACGATAGCGGTAGAGGAAGCAGAGGTATTAGGAGGGGTTTGTGAGGATTTGGACGATATGTTTTCGGATGATGTTCAAGAAGAGGAATATTTACCTTCCGCATCTAGGGTGCAGTAGAGTTGGAGATGATTTTATGGTGCATTGATGACTAGTCATGAGCATTGTACACTTCTTTTTGTCTAAAACTGAGCATTGTACTTTTCTTTGGTCGAAAATGAATAAAAGACATATATGTGTTCTCTACATTCATTTCATTTTTTAATGTGTTTTACATGTTATTTCTATTTATTTTATGAATTCATATATTTTTTAAAGTAGCGATAAAGTTCCTGAGTCCAAAGTATAGGTCAAAATTCTGGGCTATCGAGTAATTGTTGAATATGAGTTTTTAAACTATGGTTTATTAAAAATGATATTTTGGAACCCGATAGAAATCTATAAAATTCATCTATCTCAAAGGCCGACTTGTTGAGTTAGGAGAAATGGAAATTAATATCCTAATTCCTCTTCTACTCAAGGCAGGGTTTCTTGTGCAAGCAGAGCAGAACGGTGTTGTACTTTGCTCATGGAAAATAACGATGAAACCTATATATACAGATAGAAATTCTAAAGCCATGTATGGACATTTAGTTTCTTGTACTTTAAGTTTCCTTGTGCTTAAGGTAATGACTTCGAGCATGGTTCACTTCCCTAGTGTGACGAGCAGTATGTACAAGGCCCAAGAACGAATTCGCCGTCGTATGGCTGACTGGGTGAGAAAGTGTATAACTCTATCAATTTCCGTCTTGATATTAACATCTCGATCGAAAAACTAGAGAGTCATATGTTATGTCTCTAAATTTGGCATGCATGATACATGTTCCTTCTACTTCTCCAAGTAATTCCTACACTTTTTAAAGGCCATGAAGTAGCTTCCCTGGGGAATCGCGTTTGTTTTGGTAGATTTGCTCTTCAGACATTGGAACCTACTTGGATAAAGTCAGAAAATATGCTAGACGTGCACAATTAGGTGAAAATTATGAATTTTTATAGCAATGTCGAGCTTCTCCATAGCAAAATCCTCTGTAAAAAAAGGTAAATGCAATTGACCATTTAGTACGAATTCCTCTTGCCTCTAACGGATTAGCATGAGCCATTCCAGTGATAGCTAAGTCGGGTTGTAATTCGATTGGAGGATTGGCTAATTCTTAGGAGTTCTTGGTCTCAATATAAAAAGGCATGTTTATCTTTTTTTAAGGAATATGCTTGAGATTACAAAATAGATCAATATATCAATAGAATGATTTTTAAATACCCATCAAAATAGGCTAGCAGGATGTAAAAGAATAAAAATATGCCTATATTATAATGTATAAAACAAAAAGTATGATAATTACGTGTCCCACATTCGACAGTGAAAATCTCTTCAGGGATATCTTTGACATCCATGGATATCAGAGAAGATGGGAGGTTTGTTGACTTCATTAAAAAAAATCGCTCATAAAGCAAACCTTGTTTCTTTTTCTACGAGTCCTTTGTCATTTTGTATGTCTTTACTATTGTAAACTCCTGTACTTTGACCTAAATTATTTTCCACACACACACACACACACACATAACTTAAAAGTACAAAAAACTAAATGTCCTAACATGGCTTTAGAATTTCTATCCATATATATATATAGGCTTCATCGTTATTTTCCATGAGCAAAGTACGACACCGTTCTGCTTTGCTTGCACAAGAAACCTTGCCTTGAGTAGAAGAAGAGGAATTGGGACACACACACACACACACACTCTTTCACGATGTTTGAGAGTGGTTTCAGACCTCTAGGAGTTATAATGTAGATTCTAGGTTTTGGAGGATCCTATCAAAATTCAGACTTAGATGGATTTTAGGGCCTAGGTTTTCAAGGTTTGAGGAAGCCATCACATGAGGCATGAAGGTAGTCTAAAGAAATATATGATCATTGGGAATCTCTCAAAAAGTAACATGAGTTGCCCCACCCCGATATCAGTGAACTCCTTAGGATGTGCACTCAGGGAGATTGATGTGCCTATGAGTCTTGCAAGAGAAATCATTAGTAATTAAAAAATATAGGTGTATACACCTAAGACGTTTTATGAACTTGAGGGACTCCCTATATATATATTTTAAACTGTTTGTATAGGGGGATGAATTGTTGGAAATTTATAGGACGATTGTGCTCCCAACTCTAGAATGGTGTCTTTGCCTTTCTCTAGGTTGTTTGACCTATAGCTCAAAAACTCATACTCAAAGATTACTTGACAACCCAAAATTTTGACTTGTACTCGAGACCCAAAATTTTCTCAACAACTTTTATTGCTACTTTAAAAAACATAAAATTTTAAAAAACCCTTAAATAACATGCAAAACATTGTTAAATGACATGAGAAATTAATGTGGAGAATGCTTAAGTATATTTTGTATTAAATTTTGACCAAAAAAGATTACAAAGTACAAACTACAATGCTCATATAGTCATAGATTATAGTGACTGATATGAAATATCAAATTTACATATTACATATCATCTCTAATGCTTATTATAAGTTTGCTCCGGTTGCCAAGTGGAAGGTAAAGATTTCTCCTTAGCAATAATATCATTTGCGAAAATATCATCTACATCCTCGCCAACCCCTCCTGATGCCTCTACTTCGCTTGATGCTATTGCTTCTTTTGCCTCCCTTTTTAAACCTACGATCTCCTCTGTGATAAACATAGGCTCTGCATCATTAGCTATCCATTCAGCATATGGATTGATCTCATCCAAATCAATTGCCTCATAACTCTCTACCCCCTCCACTTGTCTCACGTGAAGACGCAAGATTGTATTGCACAAAGACAAGGTCATTGAGACTTTGTGTTGTCAACCTATTGTACTTCTTTGTGTAAATAACTTCAAACATGCTCCAATTACGTTCACACCTTGAAGAGCTACACGACTGACACATAATGTGAATGGATAGCCTTTGAAAATTTGGTGTTTTCGCACCATAATATTCCCACTACACATATGCAAGTAGGCATTTATAAATAAGTCAAATAGGCTTGAATAAATGAAAGAAATCTAGTAATAATATCTACGAGTAACAAGACTAAAAATTAAAAGGAAATGATTGTTGACAAAATTTTGTTGCTTGTGTTTTGATTGGTTTTGTGACTCGCCTAATGGGAAGTGACACAATTTGACAACAAATGGATAAATCATCATGGAGTTGGTGATTTTCCTTTGCATTTGAGAGGGGCAGCTCCCTTGTAGGATAATGGGTTTTTTGGGGTTTTGTGTACTTTTAACTGGAAAGTATATAAATGAAACAAAATTGGGAAATGGTGGAAGCTGAAAATGGAAGAAAAATGGAGGTGAAGGTGAGAAACCCATGACGGAGTGAATGTGGAGAACCACCAAAATAACTTGAAATAAAACGAAATGGTTAGAAATTCTTTTTTTCACACAAAAACATAAATATGAACAATATATGTAAGTACAAATCTCATACACGGTTTTCAACACAAAGTTTGGAAACCCCAGGAGTTGCACACAACCAAGAAAAATGTAGAATTTTAATGGCTTCTTTACTATGAATAGAAATACAAATTTCACAAACTAAGTGCATCGAAATCCACAAAGGCAAAGATTGATATCACCCGTTTGCTCGCATTCCATTGTTCAAGTCTAGAAAAGTACATAGTCCACACACCAAGTTGTAGCCAACTCTTCTCCAAGAGCTTGAAAGAAAGAACCACCCCACAATGATCTGAATTTTCTCTTTTGTACAATACCTTTCTTCCACAAGGGAAGTTTAAAAGTAATTATTTGCACGAACTCAACCTAGAGCTAATTTTACTCTAATTAGAATTTGCCCATGTTTTCTTTTATTATTTGGGCATTTTACAACATTAAATGCACTTATGGTTGTGCATTCAAAATATATAATTAATTCTGAAAAGAATTAATTTACTCAATGGCTCCAAAACATAGCTATTCCATTGTGTTCTTTTATGACTTTAATTAAAATTAATTAATTTTTAAAAAGAACTAATAATTTAATTAAGTCAAGTAATTTTATCTTAAGCCCATGAATGTCGTCTTCAAATTCCATTCCATGTGAACTCGCATGTAGGGCTGCCTTGTCCATTAAGCTGTGGAGTCAAATATTGCATTACAAAAGATTGAACAATGAAAATTGCTTTAATGGGTAGTGAAAATTTGAATAGCAAATTTTCACTACACTAATGACTCAATTTGTTTTTGCTTCGCTGAGAGGCGTTTCTTTAATGCATAGAGTTGAAGAAAAGAGTCTTTTTATTGCATTCTTGCAAATCTGCAACTCCCCAATAATTGCGTCTGTAGTGTCATCATTAGGGATTATCCTCTCTATGCATGTATTGAGGCCATCCATAACCTCCTCATTGGCTTTAAATGAATCAAAATAGAAAAACTTAGTGTTCAAGTAGTAGGTTGCGGCATAAATATGTAGGCAAAGTGTCTTGTTCAATCTTTGATCTATTATGCACTATATGGGTTCATATTTTCTTTGATTTTACCCATAATATTTGGCTATGGCCTCTTTGGCCACGCCCATGGCATCATACAAATAATCCATTGGATTTCTCTTCCATCCACCAACCATAGAATTCGAACCAAAGGCTCTGACATCTAAAACAAAATAATGCACAAATTTAAAATCAAATTAAGAGTTTTTTTAATAATAAATAAATGATAAATAAAAAAATAATTAAGTTTAAGGTTACCTTAATGATTTCCTTCATGTGTTTTATAAACACATCATAAAAAATAGTCTTCACAACCCTTTCCCCTTTGACCTTCTTGGCATAGGAAGACTCCAACAACCGGTGACTCACAAGCATTTACTTAAGTATGTTAGTGATGCTACAATGCTCAGCACAAGCTTCCTTTCCATTGGTGTGCTCTCTCATTAAGTTAGCACCCAAGTGTGTTTGTAGATGAATTTGGTGATATTTCTTCCCTCTTCAACCATATTTTTCACCCATGAGATCTTCCCTTTGTCTTTGAGTAGGAGATCAATGCAATGGGTTGCACAAGGGGCCGAAAAAAGTGTAGGATGTCTCTCTTCAAGAAGTCTCATTGTTATTGCCGTCACGTTGTTTGTCACAAATTGGATGACATTCTCTACACCCACTTCCATCACCACCTCATCCAACATATCACATAAAATGTTTGCATTTTTTACTTGGTGCGAGACATCAATTGAATTCAAGAAGACCAGTTGCCCATTTGAAGCCACTAGAAAGTTAATCAATGTGTGTTTTTTTCCATCCAACAAAATGGTGCAGCCCTTTTTTTGCCATATTTTTTGTTCTTCTACGATAGCTTGCATATGCTTGACAGAATCCTCGAATAACGAGCCACTCAAATCATGAGTAGGAGTTCGAACCCCTTCCCAACAATGGTCAATGTAGTGACCAAGTTCTCCCAACATGGGCCTTTTGCCACATTGAAATGATTGTAGTTGTAGTACCAAAAGTTTGCCGCAGCTATCCTTACTTCATTGTACACTTCCCAGTTCCAAGCAGTACGTTGAAGTGAAGGTTGTGACCTAGGACTACTGTAAGGAACAAAAATATTAGCCAAACGATCTTTAGTAGATGAGTCTTGTCCTTGTCTGTGACCCCCTAGAGTTGAGGCAAAGAAGAGGCCTCAATGTCATAATCATTCTTTGTTGCCCTCCTATCATTAGGACTGCAAGTGCATCAACGTTCCTTTTTTTTCTTTACATAAGCTGCAAGGTAAACAACCATCTCTTTTTGAGCTTCAAGTGGTGTTTATTTGCACATTACCACATCATTTCTTGGTAGTGGTGCAATGTGGTATTTAAGGTGATAGACACCTCCACTCATCTTCATCCCACAATAATTGCATATAATGTAATTGCCCTTTGTTGCTGGTGCACATTTTGCTTTCAAGAAGGGTCAAAGGACTTAGGCTTATGGTGGGCAGTTGAATCGGATGCCGATCCCATTTTTAAACAATACGTTTAAACCTTATAGAACAAAAAAAAAACAAAATGTAGAATTTAACCCTAGCTGCTAATCAAAGGAAGAAGTAGATATCATGATTCATATTAGAAAGGTATTGTCTATTGACTCTTTGAGGAGTGAGGAGTACTTCAAGTTCAAAGTTCAAAGTTCAAACTTCAAAGATAATGAAAATAAATTAAAATACTTGTAGGTTGTATCATACTTCAATATGTATTCTTTGAGGCTTGAAAACACAAAAAACTCTACTTAATCACTGATTCATTGTATGTATTGATATTCCTTGAGGCTTGAACAATGAAAATTCTTGACTTGTAGTTGCAAGTTGTAACTTATACCATCTTGACACTAAAAAAACCCTAGCAAGCTAGCTCCACTGTGTACTATATTTGCAATTTCGCAAAGAAAAAATTCAGAGCAAAAATGTAGAAATAAGAATTAAATTGATTTTTTTCATTTTGGGCCTTTATCTATTCACTGGCCGAGTCGATTTAGTTGCCATTTTTTTCGATTAATCGTCAATATTACTCAGCAAAAATTGGCAATTAATCGTTGTTCCTCGCTCCCAATTTTCCAAAAGGGAAAACCGGTTCACTGTTGACTTGCGATATATCATGATTAATCACCGATTTTTGGGGATTTTTTAATCTATGGTCTAACCACTTGGATTCCTGCTATTGCAATAAACCTTGGCCAATTTCGGAACCGTACCCAAATATTGAATCAGTCCTATAGACTGATTAAACTCAACAAGTTAGCCTGAACAACCATATATATATATATATATATATATATATATATATATATATATATAACAATCATCTTTGTAATGTAGTTAGCTTGATTTATGTGGTTGTGTCTGGAGTATTTAATAAATTCTTCATAGCCGAACAAAGTTGTTGATCAAAAGGTATGGTGATGTCGTTAGAACATACCTCCAATTTTTGTTCCCTGATTCCCTACTCAAATCTTACAAACAAGTCTTCAGCCTTTGTATTTTACATCTTTAGGTAAAATGGGTGATCTAGACTGGATCCATTGATTGAAAGTCTTACACCGAGACAAGACATCATTGAGCTCCATCTTTCCCTGTTGGATCACCAAGATTTAATTATTTCTAATTTTTTATAAATTATTAAATATTTTAATAGCCGTTCCCCAAAATCTGGGAATTGTTTGCAATGGCACTTTTATAGCTCAACTAGGTGCTACCACCTGAAGCAAACTGCTGGTGGGACAACCTATTTAGCTTGTCAAATTCCCTTCAATCACTCAACTGAACCCCACCATTTGTACCCAAATCAAATACACCAGCATAATACCGTTTCCATCTATTTATAGAGTTAGTGTGAAACTCTTAAGGGTAGGTGGGCAGTCTCATCACCTCCAGACTGGTTGCCTGTTTATATAAGCTGCACTTTCTTCCTAGGAATATGTGGCCAATTTGACTAAAGCTTGGTGTGACTTTCTCTACGTTCTTTGCATGCTAAGAGCGTTCTATCTTGAACTCCCCCACTCTTAACCAAAACCTTATATTAATCATGTTTTTTTGGAAAAAACAATACCAACACCTTTCCTGGGCTGGTCAAATATTATACTAAATAATCGGCAATTCTTCAAAAGAATCACAAATTTATGAAAAAAATAAAAAAGGTTTTTAAATGTCTATAAGATTGTTTTTTCATCTTAATAAATTTTAATCACTTAGTTGATTTTCTATTAGTACTTTTTTGGCACCCTTGCTTAATTTTTCCCAATCATGTTTTTGGTAAGATTCTTCCCATTCTCTGCCTCGATTGTAATGTGTGCATGCTTCATCATGATTTGACTTCTTATGACAGGATATCGCAAATGCACTTGCCCATATCACTTTAAAAAAAAATGATAATGACTCCTAGGGAATGTTCAGTATTGGTCCATTAATTTCGTTCATGCATCCATAACTGTCACATCCCCTTCAATAATCCAATCTACATTATTCTATGTGATCTTCAAAGCGGCTTTTCCTCTCATTGATTTCCAATTTCGCACATTCCATGCTGATGTGACATCCAACACATGTAGACCCAACCCTAGTCAGGTAAGTATTGTCTTCATTATCTTTGAAGAAGATTGCATCCAAGTCCCCTCTAGGCTGTAAAACCCGCAACTTTCATTTTGTTTGCATTGGAACCTGATGCGCTTTGTTACGATTTCAAGTATTTTCGGAAACAGCTTCATGCTTAGCTGTAACTAGCCATTTCTTGAGGTTTGGTTTTTTTACCTTCGCTTATCAGTAATTGTTGGTATCAGAACTTTGCACCTCTAGATCATTGTTAAGAACTTTCAATTACCTATTTCCCAAATCTATTCAAGTCCTGCATTTTATTTTCTTGTTTGTTTGCCTTCAATTCCTTGGACTGTGATACTTAGCCATTTGTGTTTCGTGGGTCTCCATGCCCAGAGTCTTCAGATATCTCTCTTGACTTCATTGCATCTAATAAAAGCGTCCACGACTTAGCCTGATTGTAGGCCTTTGCAAACCAATATCTTTTTTGAAGGCAACACTTTCGTTTGGTGCCTCCCAGTCCTGCAACATCTTGTGTTTGATTCAATCTAGAAAGCATTTATAGGGGTTCCATGTCTCCTTAAAAGTTGCTTCTGAACATAGTGTAGGATCAAATTGAGGATTCCCAATGCCAACATAGCTCGGGTTCCTGCAGTTGACCCTTTTAAAAGCTCTTTAGATGCATCCGGGTTATTTTGGCAGTTTTTTTCTGTGTTAAATACAATCTTCACACCCTTTTCTAAACAATGAGCTTCTCCAGGTTATATTATATACTCTCCATGTCTCTGTGAACATATCTTTAGCCGCATGCTCAAATCTTAAATACTAATGCAGCTGGCTTGACATACCTTTCGATGTAGAGACTCTAAATTTGTCTCGTTGGTTGATGCTCAGCAGTGTAGGCTCAATATTTCTTTTCACACTGTTTACACCTCTTACCTTAATGTCTGATGGTGCTGGCTCAACATGTTTGAATTGCAGAGCTGATATACTCACTTGTTGTTGATGAATGTTGGCTTGACATGTCAGGTCCATGAAGCTATCATATATTTCCTTTAATTGTGATGCAGTCTCTATGTTAATATACGGTCTTTGCGCTATCCAAACTCGATGCTGGTCTTATTCCTTTACTGATCAAGATTTGCTCAATGTGCCCTTTTGGTCGATAGAGATTTTACTTGTATTCAATGTCCTAAAATAGGAGTATGATGTATTCTGTGTGTTAGGATTTATATCAAGCTATACAAGTTGCAGCATGGAAAAGGTGAGGGATAACCCTTCCAAGGATTATCACATTTTCAAAGTGTCATTTGTTATGATTATGGCCTTAATGACTATTTGATTATATTGCTAATTAGCCAGTTGGTTTTGGGTACAACGAATCAGGTTTGCCGGTATGGTGTTTTTTAACCCGGGGTACGGCCGTACATATTATATATATATATATATATATATATATTGATATTGTAGTCAAGTGTTGTTTTATGTTATCTTTTTAAGTTTTTAGCAACTTTTAGGGTTTTTAAGTGTGTTTTGTATTTTTTTCATAACTTTTAGTCAAATTGTGGAAAAGAAAAGAAAAGAGGCAAAACCTGTGGGTTTGCCATGGCTTTGTCAGGATACGCTTGGTTTTTTCGTAAGTTTGTTTTTTTTTGTTTTTTTCGATTACTTTAAGTTGTGAAAAAAAAGAAAAATAAAAAAACATGCAAAAAACTGCGGGTTCGTTCTTGGTACAGTCGAGATGGTTTGGGTATGTCTGGGTTAATCAGTAACTTAGTTATATTGTCTTGACTCTGCATATCAAATCAAAGTTACGTAATTGCATTGTACTCATCTCATCTACACGTATATAATTGATTTTGACATTTGTGACGTGCGTGTGTCAAATCAAAGTTGCACTCTCTTTGCAATTTCATTTTGTGTATTATAATGTGTTCTGAGTTACTGTTTCATCTAACATTTTTATAACAAAGCTCCATATTTCTTGGACTTATGGAGGCATATGAATTCTAGCTGTTGACCTTCATAAATCCCAAGATTGTAGAAATTCCCTAGTCACATTACTTTTCATTTTTTTCACTCGCAAGCACCCAAACTGTTTGGCCAGGGCAAACTTGCAGGCGAAACAAACTCAGACCTTGAATCATGTACGAACTGGACTGGTACCGGGAGGGGGGAGGATGCAGCAAATTGGTAACTTAGTTATATTATATTTGCGACTGCACATCAAATCAAAGTTATGTAATTGCATTGTACTCACCTCATGTACACATTTATTTAATTGTTTTTGTGATGTGCCTGTGTCAAATCAAAATTATACTCTTTGCAATTTCATATTATGTATTATAATGTGTTCCAAGTTACCATTTCTTTTATCATGTTTATAATGAAGCTCCATATTTCTTGGACTTATTGAGGCATACAACTTCTAGTTGTTGACCTTCACAGCTCCAAAGATTGTTCAAACTCCCTAATGACATTGCTCTTAATTTTTTTCACACAAAAAATCATGAGTGATGGGTTAGCCTCTTGTCGATTCCAGTCGTAAAACTTGCATGTCAGGTCCTAGTTGGCCCCATGCCAAGTTGAGTCACAAAAACATGATGAATTGCCCCCTTCCCTTATCTCTCATATTTTCTGCTCTTGTTTTCTATCATTTCAACTATTTTCAGTGTTGTTTTAACTGTTCTGCATTGAGACCGACTTCTTTCCTGAGCAACTATTTTTTTGTGGAGATTTGAAGATTTCATCATTTTTGATTTACAGGTTATCGTTATTGATGTGGTATTTAATGTGATGGTTTTTTATTTGCTTATTTACAATTTTACTGTTTATACGAGCATGTTTGTGTTGGGGAATAAGGTTATTACACCATAATAATGGGGAGATAACTGCATAAGGGTAAGTAGTAAATAGATAGATAAAATATAGTGGGTTTGTTGGGTTGTTACAACACCCACATAAAATAGTTATTTTTTGGAGTTTTAATAGGTTTTGGATAGTATAGATATCCTAAATTATAGGGGATAAATTAGGCATTTATTATGTATAGATATGCATAATATTAATAATGAATTCAACTTGGTAATTTGCCTGATTGCTCAGATTTGGTATCAGAATGGGATGAGACTCTGTCAGAGCTGAAAACCCTGAGAAAGGCAAGGAGGAGCTCCATAGCACTCCATACAAAATCTGAAAATATTGCCGTGTAGAGCATACAAAAATTGCTTATGAGAGCTGGTGAGAAAAAGCCATATTTTTTGGCGTTCAGATTTGTTAGAAGAGCATGACAATTTAATTTTGTATGGGCAGATTGGAAGAAGAATCAGCTCCTAAAGAAGAGGTGCCCAGCAAGAAAGACTGAGATTGAGATGTATTCCAAAAATTTGCCTGAGAGTAGTGCCCACAACAAAGAGAGAGGCCATAGATAAATTAAATAAAGGTGGTTGTGCAAGAAAGTGCTCAACAAATCATTCTAAAAGATTTGTTTCGATGATTAAAAAAAACAGCCGTACAATAAAGGCATTTTGCATTATATATCAAAGCATTGGCGTTGAAAGCAACAAAAAGGACCAAATAAGAACTTTTGAGGTGTCCTTACAGCACCAGATCAGAGGCTTCCATGTTGAAAAAGTGGCATCTAGGAGAGATCTGTGGAAGGCATTTCTTTTTAGAGCTGGGGAGGCACCTCAAAAAACAAACAACAATTATAGTGAGGTGTCATACAAAGGCCAGACTCTGTCTTGGAGAAATGAGCGCCCACCACCAACAAAAGTGCCCAATAAAGTTTTCATTTTCATTAAAAAATTAGGACAGTTTTTTCTCAACTATTAAAGTTGATAAAGTTGTTTATTTCGTTTTTGTAAAGTTGAAAAAAAAACTTTATAAACTTTACAAATTCCTTAAATATTTCCTTCCAAATTGCCTGCCATCGAGTTAATTCAAAATCTCAAGTTTTGGGTTGAATTTCAACCTGAAACTTCTCAAACGTGAGCAAAATACACTTGTAATACATCTGCTAGAAGCATTTTGCTACAGATTTTATGTTGTGCGAAATTTAATTGTTTTCTACAAAATTTGTCTAGAATCAAATTAATTCGATATCTTGAATTTTGGGTGGAATTTGTTGCCAAAAATTTGCGACGATGTCTAAATTATTAGTGTAAAACAACCCCCAAAAGGATTTTTCTACAGCTCTAACATTGCTCCCATATTAATTGTTTTTGCGAACTAGGTGATTTAGGTCTCTGAAAATCCGTGAGTCAATTTATTTGGAATTTTTTAATTAGAGCTGTGTCAGAAGTTGAAAACCTGCTGGTTAGTCCATTATAGCACGTCAAAGTCAGTTGTGATAAAATTTTGGACGGTTGCTTGTTTGCAAAATTTAATTGTTTTATCAAATTTATATTGTCAAAATTATGGTTGCTAGTGCTCCTAGATTTTTTTATCAGGATTCTCAACTTCTACATGGGAATAATTACTCCCCTTGGAAGACCAAAGTCAAAGCGCATCTCAAGTTTGAAGACTTGTGGCCAACAAACACACCTTCACCAACATGCTACGGATGCTGACCAGCGGAAATTTGACAAATCCAATCAGAAGGCCAAACTGATTATCATGTTCGGGGTTTTGGATGAGGTCCAACCTCATATCCGAGATTCTACAACCACCAAAGACGCCTGGAATAAGCTGAGCACTATGTACGAGGTGAAGATTCAACACTAGATTCTACACTTGCAGAGTCAGTTGCATTTCTTTAACGATGAAGACTGGAGAGTAAATTGAAGATTTTCTTTGTCGGTTTGTTGAATTACTAGCCTTGCTACAAGCGTTAAGTGAAAAGGTGACAAATGACTCTCTTGTACTCATTGTTTTGAGAGCATTGCCCTTCACATACAAAGTTTTTGTGATGTCTTTGAATGTCTCCAATAAAAAACCCACATTCGAGCAATTGGTGAACATGCTTTAATAGGAAGAATCAATGCATAGCAAAGACAATGGGGAGTAATGAATCCATGAGGTTTACAAATCGTCCTCCCAAGCAACAACACGGAAACAATTCTCATTCCCTGAATACATTCTTATTTTGTGGAAAAAATGGGCACGAGCTAAAAGACTGCTGGTACAACTCATTCACGAATGGGTCATCCAGCAACAAGAAGACACCATTGCAACAATCACCACAAGGTCCGAAGAAGAAACTGCAGTATTTGTGGTGGAAGAAGTGTTCCACACAGTAGCAAAATTGCAATATTGCCAAATACGATAATCTTCCAGATGAAGATTATGTCTATGCTGCATAGATTCACAAGGAAATCCCTCATCAGAGTTCAGTTTGGTACATGGACTTAGGTGGTACATGGCACTTGACTGAATGAAAAGATTGGTTTGCCAATTTGAGTTATAATTCTTATCACGGCTAGGTTTCTCTTGCGGATGATACATCCTACAACATCCAAGGTTTACGTGATATATTTTTTCCACTTGGCAAGCATTATTGTAAAATTGTATAAATTTCTTTATGTTCGAAGTATAAAAAGAACTTACTGTTTGTCAGCCAACTGCTGGATCATAATCTTAAGGTTTAATTTGATCGCAAATTTGGTGAGAAGATATGTCTTATTTGAGACAAATCCAGAAGCTCATTGATTGTTGCATGTGCTTCTGGAGCAGGAAAAATGTTTGAGCTTGATGTCGTCCACAATGACAATCAAGCTTTGACAACCAAGGTAAATGACTCCGCTAATCTTTGGGATCGAGGATATGATCATCTTATCGTTGGCTACATCCTTGCGCTCAACAGTTATAATATGGCGAGAGGCCTTCCCTCACTCAAGAAGACCACTGATCTATGCTCTAGTTGTTTAGCTGGAAAACAACATCGAGCTCCTTTTGGTTTGAGTAATTATTAGGCAACTGGTCCTTTGGATTTGATGCACATTGATCTATGTGGAAACATGACATGTAGTGTAAGTGGATTCATATAGTTACAATTTTTTTGTTGATGATCACACATGAAAGATGTGGGTGTATTGTTTAGAGACCAAGGATTAAGCCTTCAAAATCTTTAAAGAGTTCAAAGCTCTAGTGGGGTGATATTCTAGTTGTTGCATACATGTACTCTACCTAGATCGAGGGGGGGAGTACACCAATAATGAGATATGTGCTTTTCTGAACAAGCATGGCATTCGAAGATAGTTGACTACATGCCACCACAACATGGTGTTGCTGAGAGATGAAACTGTACCATTGCGAAATCATTTGAATGGTTCCCACTTGAAATGTCCATATTGGGAAGAAACTCTTTGTGTAGTAATCTAATTGCTGAATCGTGTGCCCACAAAATCTCTTAATGGAATCATTATGAAGGAAGGAAGCATGGTCAAGGAATAATTTATCATCTGTGTTTTTGGTTGCATGACATACATGCACATTCCAAAGAAACAAAAACAATTAGATGAAAAATCCTTGAAATGTATCTTTCTTGGATGCAATAATGAGTTGAAAGCCTATCGACTCATGGACCCTGACACTGGGAAATTGTGCCACTAACAAAGATGTAGTCTTGACAAGAAGGGCGAGTTGGACTCACATTCCACACCATGACCTATTTTGGGCATTTGCTCCTATGACTCCTTTTGATGATGATGATTGTATACACCTAATTTCGCTCGCTCTATTATTATGTCTAACATCGCCTAACTTTACATTCATTCTGTCTAATAATCTATTAATTTATCTATTTACCCTATTATTAATTCTCCCTAGCTAAAATATAATATCCCCTACATTCCACAACCATTCACTAACTTTACCCCTTCCCACATGCCAATTAATCCTTTTATTACACCCTTATTAACTTACTAACACTCCATTACACTATTTTTGGAATTTTAAATTCCAAATTTACTTACCCCACCAACCTCTCCCACAAATATCTCCTTTAATCACCCACTAACTATGCTTAATTAATCCTAATGGGATCTAGAATCTCCTAAGATGCCTAGAGCCCCACACCACCTATTCCAGCCTATTCCAAGGAATTTTTAATTCCTTGGTTTATTAAATGAATTATCTCCCATACAAATTTTTAATTCCTACATTATTTCTCCACCCTTGATCTTGCCAACCACAAGATTCAAATCTGACCATCCATTCCTCTCGCCACCTTCTATCTAACCACGCTTCCTCTATGTACAAGCCTCGAATAATATATGCAATTACATTCTGCCAACTTGTCTACTCCATCTCCATTGCTGCAAGTCTTGAGCTATCCAAGCAATCAAACATTCAAGCTATCAAGTGCAATTATCTTTTGTCAAATTGGGGTACACCCATTACATTTGGAGATAAATTGTTTGCATAGATTAAGGTATGTTGTTTCTATTTCAATTATGGTTTGCATCCAATTTACTTTCCTTGTCCAATCATGTGTTTAGAGTAGAAACTCTTTGCGTAGTAATCTAATTGCTGAATCGTGTGCCCACAAAATCTCTCAATGGAATCATTATGGAGGAAGGAAGCATGGTCAAGGAATAATTTATCATCTGTGTTTTTGGTTGCATGACATACATGCACATTCCAAAGAAGCAGAAATAGTTAGATGAAAAATCCTTGAAACATATCTTTCTCGGATGCAATAATGAGTTGAAAGCCTACCAACTCATGGAACCTGACACTGGGAAGTTAGACACCAACGAAGATGTAGTCTTTGACAAGAAGGGCAAGTTGGACTCACATTCCACACCATCACCTATTTCGGGCATTTGCTCCTATGACCCCTTTTGATGATGATGAGGATGGCGAATGATTGTATACACCTAATTTCGCTTGTTCTATTATTAGGTCTAACATCGCCTAACTTTACATTCATTTTGTCTAATAATCTATTAATTTATCTATTTACCCTATTATTAATTCTCCCTAGCTAAAATCTAATATCCCCTACATTCCACAACCATTCACTAACTTTACCCCTTCCCACATGCCAATTAATCCTTTTATTACACCCTTATTAACTTACTAACACTCCATTACACTATTTTTGGAATTTTAAATTCCAAATTTACGTACCCCACCAACCTCTCCCACAAATCTCTCCTTTAATCACCCACTAACTATGCTTAATTAATCCTAATGGGATCTAGAATCTCCTAAGATGCCTAGAGCCCTACACCACCTATTCTAGCCTATTCCAAGGAATTTTTAATTCCTTGGTTTATTAAATGAATTATCTCCCATATGAATTTTTAATTATTACATTATTTCTCCACCCTTGATCTTGCCATCCACAAGATTCAAATCTGACCATCCATTCCTCTCACCACCTTCTATTTAACCACCCTTCCTCTATGTACAAGCCTCAAATAATATTTGCAATTACATTCTGCCAACTTGTCTACTCCATTTCCATTGCTGCAAGTCTTGAGCTATCCAAGCAATCAAATATTCAAGCTATCAAGTGCAATTATCTTTTGTCAAATTGGGGTACATCCATTACATTTGGAGATAAATTGTTTCCATAGATTGAGGTATATTGTTTCTATTTAAATTATGGTTTGCATCCAATTTACTTTCCTTGTCCAATCCGGTGTTTAGAGTAGATTTGAGATTGATTTTCAGTCACTTGGCATGTTATTTGGTGTTATTGGTATTTGATTATCAATTTCAGATTTATCCTCATACATAATGGCGACCACAGTGGGAGCCCTCCTTTAATTTGGTGTTCTTGAGTTGTTAAGCTTGTAGGACTGATTGAAATACAAATTTGAGGCCAAGCTCCCAAAAATCTCGTGATTTTCACTTCTAGGTTGAAACCGTGGTATCACTTAGCACAACCACAATTTCCTCTTCTAAAAACGCAATTTCGTGAAACACAGTCGCGAGATCGTTCTGACCTCCGACAGTAACCGTTATGGTTGGCCTAACTATCTGTTTGCACTTTGTGATGTCACGTCTGCAATTCCGTGAGTTCGTTTTTATTATTTGTGATATTGCTAACTATAATTGTGACTTCGTTTATGTCTGTGAGCTATTTGTGCATGTTCAATCCCGCGGCTACGGAACCGCAACATCGAGTTGCATAGGCAAAACATTGTTCACACTAATCGTGACTTCGTTTCTGTCTATGAGCTATTTATGTAGGTTCAAATCCACGGCTTCAAAAGCGCGACATTGGATTGTGTAACCACGACATTGCACTAACCAAATGCGACATCGTTCTACCATTGTTTTCTAAGTTGCAGTCCAAATTTTGATCTATTGTCTGATTTTTAGAGAACCAATGGCTTTAATTTCTATCTTTTTTGTTAATATTTTGTGCCTAGTGCTAGAATATATATATACAATCGACATAATTGAAATATAACCATTCTACCTTCTATTTATATTCACTGTTTAATCCAAAGTTCTACGTCTTTTTGGTGATATTTTGTGGAGATAATAACTAAGCTGTGCTTACGATTTTACATTGCTAACCACAAGAGATCTCATCGAAAATCCTTTCGATAGACCATTTTTCATATTTTATCGGTTTTTTGTCTCTGTGCAAACCCGTGGCTGTGTAACCGTGACGTTGTAGATGAAAGTTGCGACCTTGTTATTGTAAACCGAGATATTGTTTGGGCAGTCCCTGTGTTTGCAGGTGCAAACTTGTAGCTGTGCAATTGTGGTATTGTGAATGAAAAACATGACATCGCCAAACTTAGCCACAACATTGTGCAGGTATATTTTTCCAGTTTTCGAATTTTTTGTCTTGGTTGCAATATCGCATTTCTGATTCCACAAATTTTTTCATCTAGCCGTGATATTGTCTATATGTGCCACAATATTGTAGTTCCTTGATTGTTTTTGGATAACCCTGTTTTTTTAGCAATCTCGCGTCTGTGTAGTTGTGACATTGAATTGTGTAAACGTGACATTGCCTCTTTGACCCGTGGCATTGTTCTGTTTATAATTTGTATTGGGTCTAACACTTGTTTGCAGGTTTACCCCTGAAGAGCCAATTTCAAAACTATTAACAATCTGTTTTTGCACACTGCTTGTCAAAGACTTGGCATTTTGAAAGTGTTTTGATATATTTTGATCCCATCTTAATCGGATTAATTAATTGACTTGCTTGCATGTTTGAATTTCAAGTTAATTAGCGTACTTTTGCTTTCCTATTTGTCAAGTGAGGCTATGACGGCGTATGCTGTCCCCATACACCTATAGGGTGATTCTTGGAGATTAGATTTCGTCAATAACGCTCCAATTTTTTTTTTCTAGGGGGCAACCTGATGTGGAATTGATCCCCACACACTTGCCGTAGTCTTAGGGGGATTGTGACGTGGATTTCATCACCATGGACAAGTCTACACTCCATGTTCTGGTAGAGTATAAATATCAGGGATAACTACCACTAAGCTAAGCGGAACTCCCCATATAGGATTCTGTGAGGTGAGGAGGTAACATTGCAACACGTAGGCATTAGACAACACCCTACACGGACGTGAGTCCCATGTATCGAAAGATGTTTAGGGGACTCCCTTAGAGAGTCAGCTAAAACCTAGCTTAAGACCCCTCGGCTGCAACAAGCAACTAGGGTAGGGAAAACAAAATTCCTGGAGATCACTCACCACGTACAAACGGTGAGGGTTGGGTTACACCAATCTAGGTACCTCTCGTCGTGAGTTGCTTGGTGGGTCGGGTGTCGAGTTGCACTCTCGCATCATTTACTAGAAGTAGATTTGTGGCTTGCTTGCTATTGTTTGGGTTTGTTGAGACCTGTATTATTTGATTAACTCAAACATACACACAAACCAAACCTAGTCAACACTTGACACTAGGATAAACAAAAATACTTATCCAAATCTTTACTAGACTATTAACATCTTGACCTATCACTCATCATCTCTCATCTTATGTCATCCCATTATCATACTTAACCTCGCTCTAGTCATCTTCATTTAGTCAAAACCCCATCATACATCCCAATATTGTCTAAGCTTGTCGTAATCATCATCCTAGCTAAGCTTGCCTAATACCTCGACCTAGTCACAATCCATCCAAGACTTAGCTCTCTCCCTTGACATATCTTCTCCCATAGTCTAAACCTCCTAGTCACCCTTCTTGCCACAATCCCCATATTGAACACACTTGTCCACCCCGTTTATCTTGAGCAAGAAAACTTATCAAAAATTTGAGCTAACCAAACCCCAGTTCCCCTTAGGGAAAACTCGTCTAAACTCATCGTCATACTGTCAACAACTTGTCACTTTGACGGATAAGGCACCCATCATCCCTTCGGTAACAACTTGTCACTTTGTCGGATTAGGCACCCCCCATCCCTTTGCTAGCAACCCGTCACTCTGTCAGATCAGGTACCCATCATCCCTTTGCTAGCAACTTATCACTCTACTGGATTAGGCATAACCCCTGTCATCTTATGTCCCGTCATTCTGCCAGTTTAGGTCTATCACCCATCGTTATCCTGATACTCTGCTAGTTTGAATTCGGCACCCATCATCATCTTGTCATTTTGCTGGTTTGAAGCTAGCACTTGTCAATACCTTGCTAACACCGTCATACTACTAGTCTGAATTCGACACCTATCACGAATCCAAAAACTATACCCCTTACGTTTCATTTAATCCAAATTTAGGGAAGCATGCCCGTATTGTTGTCTAGACTAGTCATACTAGCTCAAAATCTTGTGAAATTCTTTGCTCAAGGTTACAACCCGTCAAACTTCTAGTTGTCTCTCATATCCAACCAATCATCTCAAAGGCAAGCTTAATCTATCATCTACCTATCCTAAAACATCCATCAATTTCCGTGGCACCTCTTACCTGCGCCCAAAAATTGAAAGTTGGACAAGCCTCAAACCAAATTGATGATAATCCTAGGAACTTGGGTGTGCAATCCATGGATCGTGAAGAAAGTGTCAGTGACATGCACACCCCGGGGGGCGATGCAGACACCCAACACAACTTTTTTGAATAATGGCGAGAGTAGAGGCCAATTTGAATAGTTCATCTATGAAAATAAAGATCAAATCTTGACTTGTGTTATTGAAATGGGAGCTAAGGTACCCCCTGACTTTAACCGAGATCTCTTAAAGAACTTAGTCCAAAGTCTTGTAAGGTATGATACTTCACATAACTGTAATCCTTTCCCAGAAGAAGAAGATTTCCTAGATCTTGTTGACCATGAGATTGAAGAGGAAGAAACAACTGTTTATGAACAACCTTCCTCCAGGGCCGTTGCCACTAATAGAGTTGAGGCCGATAAGGGAAAATCCATTTTGGAGAATCAAACCGAACTTTTTTACAAAAGAGTCATGCTTGAACGCTTGGATCAAATTATCCAACAAGTCAACTCTTTAGCCTCCTAGATAAACTCTGAAGTGCAGAAGCCCACCTCACCTAGGAGACCTATTAAAACCATTCTATTGCATACACACCAAGAGCAAAGAAAGTCTAAACCTAATCCAACATCCACTTCAAATCATTTGATGGACCCTGCCTTCACTCACGAATGGCAAGCTATGAAGGAAGCTCTCCAAAACATGGACGCACAAACACATTCTAAGAAATACAAATATGAAGACTTTTGCTTATACCCCCTTAACATGAGCATCTTTCATGTACTTTTTCCTACTCATTTTGAACCCCCAAAGTTCGACAAATACAAAGGAAAAGGGACCCACGTGAACATGTCAAAGAATTCTTCATGTCTGGCCAAGAAGTTGCATACAATGATGCCTATATGCTTTGGTTATTCCCACAAAGTCTTGGTGGACTAGTATTAGAATGGTTCATGCACTTGCCCAAGGGATCTGTTACATCATTTGGGGATTTAACTTTAAAATTCATCAAACATTTCTCTTATAATGTTGAACATGAAATCACCATGTTAGATCTCTATAATGCTAAACAAAGAAATCTCGAGAGTCTGGCATCATTCCTCTAGCGATGGCGATGCTTGGCAAGTTGGTTCCCTTGTTCGAGTCCTGAAAAAGAATTAGTCAACATCTTCATCAACAACTTTAATTTGGAATTGAGTCATCACTTGAAACTTCATTGTGCAACTAGTTTTGATGAAATTATTGATAAAGGAATTTAGATAGAGAGAGCTCTTATTGAAAAATGGGTCATCAAGCTCTATTCCAAGAATGATCATAATCAAAGTAATAACACCCCTTCTAATAAGCCCAAATTCTTCAATAGGAACAAGAACGTTGTTGGAGATGGTGTATCAGATACTAAACATGTCCAAACAGTTCAAAGCCCTACCTCTTCCTCCAAATCACAACAACATACATCAACTATTATTGTTCCACGAGGAAGGCCGAGGACCACTTCAGGAAGGTAACATTATACTAATCTTGGTGTGCAAATCAAAGATGTCTTGAAGAAATTAATTGCTGCAAATATGATTACCTTGCCAGAAATTAAACCCCTTGACGAAAATAAACCTCATCTAGATTGGTACAGGGAAAATGAGTACTATCAATATCATTGTGTCAAGGGACATGACACTCGCAGGTGCATGCAACTAAGAAACTACATTCAAGATTTAATCCAAAAAGGAGAAATAGAAGTCGAGGAAGGAGAAGCATCTTCCTCCAAGAATCAACAAGTGGGTATTTACCAAGATCCCTTCCCCAAGCATGATCGAAAGCCCAAGGGTATGACTAGGGATCAAGGTCAACCTTCATCCTCCAACCAACTCAATTATCATCAAATCCCTTACCAACATAACCGTCATGTTGCTAGCATTAAAATCAGGGCCAAGACACCTGAAGAGCCTCAAGTCCCACAATGTCCCATTATCAAAGTCAAAGGGGTATCTTTTGATTGTGTTGTCACCACTCGATGTGGCAAAATCACTGCCCTGGGGGCACCTCCCAGGGCCCCACCTCAAAGGGCTCCCCCTAAGCTCAATGTTTTCAAGACTCTGTCAAATACTCCTAAAGGTAATTATGACATCATCCAACATCTTGAGAAGACCCTAGCTCAAATCTCCATCATGGATCTTTTAAGTCCTCATCTATCCACAACGACGTTTTAAACAAAATCCTTCATGAGTCCAAAGTCCCCACAAACATTGATGCCAGCCAATTTCAAGCCCTTGTTGGCCACTTGTCTTCATCACAACAAATGACTTTTAATCCCTAGGACATGCCACCAATAGGCCCTAATTACAACTACCCCCTGTATATAGAGGTATCCATTGCGAAGCACAAAATAGTGCAAGTACTTGTGGACAGAGGGTCCGCTGTAAATGTTTGTAATATTAATTTGATCAAAAAGTAAGGATATTCTGAGTCAACACTTGGGCCTCAATTAATCATCATTAAGGCTTATGATGACAACGAGAGACAGTTGGCTAAAACCATTTACCTTCTTATCATGGTGGGACCCGTAGTACATCATACACTTATCCATGTAGTTAATTTTGATTTACCTTATAACATCCTCTTGGGTCGTCTTTGGATCCACAAAATGAGGGCTGTTCCTTCCACTCTCCACCAATGCTTAAAATTTCCACACTCAGGGATGGAAGTTACTATTCTAGGCGATTCACGATTCTTCCGCAACTACCAAGCCATGGAGGGACTTGATCACAATTTATATTGCCCTAGCACTAAAAGCACCCCTTGTGATCCAAAGTCCAAGAAATACATCTATCCTAATGACTTGCCATCCACGTCTTCTAATCCACTTGCATTCACTCGCTTCAAAATCACTTCCAAGGGATGCAGAGGGTATGAATACCAAACATTCAATGTTGGTAATCTCCCCTTGTGTCATGTCCCCCTTTTTGATCTAACCACACATGAAGACCTTTGGCCTTTAAATTATTTCCATGGGCTAAGGGAAAAGAAAGAAAAGAAATAAAAGGGAATGTTGGGGACCTTTTTAAGAGCAAATTAGCAAAAAAGTACTTTATGTTCTAATGTTCACTTAAGTTGTGTTCTTTTAACGGTCATGGGCATCCAAGCACTTATGTGGGAGTTATAAGGATTGCTCCTTTTAATATTTGAAAAAAGGTTTCCCTCCAAGTTGGATGCCTCTTTTGGGGAATGATTATAAAAGCAAGTGAGGGGATCATTTTAAGGCATGCTAATTTGGATATTGAATCTTATGCTCAAGTATATCAAGTTTGAACAAGTGACTTGAGAACGAAACCCTTCAAGTGCACCAAGGAGTTTGGGGATGAAAACCTCTATTCTTCCACATAGGGCAACTCTATTAAAGGTTGTATTTGTGCATTAGATTTGTGGATTGCAGATTTGCACCCTCTTCTAAGGTGGAGACTTGCTTTGGCAAGTGTGGTTGTGTGGCTTGCTTTTGGAAGCCATTTACAGGGTTTTGGGGAGCTCTAGAGGGTGGCGACTTGGCCACTTGTGTTGAAGACCCCGTCAAGGGTTGCGCTACAAGGAAATAACCCTCTCCTAGGGTT
This sequence comes from Torreya grandis, assembly GCA_037957365.1. Lineage (NCBI taxonomy): Eukaryota > Viridiplantae > Streptophyta > Pinopsida > Cupressales > Taxaceae > Torreya > Torreya grandis. Next base: position 539,441 of record JARHVA010000418.1, read on the forward strand.
TGTGGATTTATTGCTATTTTAATCCAGGTTGGCGATTTGGTTGGTGGATGATTTGCATATGTTTTCGGGTGATTTTGTGCCCTAAATAATATTCTGATTTTATTATAATATGTTTGCACTTTGACGACTTGGCTTGGAAGGGTTTTTGAGGAGAAATTGCAGTGAATTAGGGGTTTGAGAATTTCGGGACAGCTTTTGGTAGACTTCTCATGGTGGGAAAATTCTATTTCTTATTTTGTTTGATAACTGCCATTTTTATGGTCATTTTGAGCTATCATGGGCATTGTAACTCCCAATATTTTGAGAGATATGAATTTATGAAGTTTTAGCTATATTTTGCATTAATAAATTACATAATTTCGAGTTTCAGCTTTTTGAGTGACTATTTTGACTTCTAAAATTAGTGGCTGCAATATAAAACTCGTTTCATAATTTTTGGAGGGTTAGAGGTATCAAATCTAATTTTTATACCTAGGCATCTAGGCTTTGAAGGTTCATCTCACATTTCCAAGGGCTAATTTGCATGATTGGATTGTCTACTTGGTGTGCTGAGCTTAGCATATTTTTATTCTAATTTTGGGAGTGTTATTAGAGCTAGGGTTTACTGTTACAAAAATCAGAATTTTACATTTTTGGTTATGGTTTCCAAATAAATTCAGAATTCAGAAAATTGTCCTATTTGGGGACATTACACCTTGTCACCTCGCAGCTATGGGTCCCACCACGAAGAAGGTTAAGCTTACTGCCTATAAGTTTGGATCCACATCAGTTTCCAAAGTGGGCCTATTATTAGAAGAGCAAATTGAATGATCAAATGATTCATGGTTGACTGCAGAAGGTTTCACCTCTTGCTTTCAAGATTAGGAATATTCCAGAGCCAATCACATGTGCCAAAATATGAACTACAAAGGGAAAGGATTAGGTCGTCAAGAACGAAGCATCTTGGAACCAATTCTAACTAAAGGTATCCATTGCACAAGGTCTAGGATATCAACCACTTGGCACTAGCCTTTGCGATGTTATCTCAGACACTTCTTCAGTTTCTGAGGAGTCTACGTCTGATCAGGATGTCGAGTCGGGTTCCTTCCATAGCCTCTATGAATATCTTATTGTCACGAACCTATTCTTCGACACCTCCATCTATACCATTAACCTTGCACTTCGCCATCCTACCCTTATGACTAGGATTAGCAAGAAGAACCTTCCTTAGACATTTTTCAAAGTGACATAGCCATCGCCGAATTCATGAGAATTCAAGATCACATTCCGTCAGGTGACCACAAGAAGGGGTTTGAGATTAATCTAAATGCCTCGGCTTACTTAAGAGAACAGGTTGAGTCACTAAATAAAATTGAGTCGGAAGAATCTATAGAATGTCTCGATAACTTGTCTCCTGACAATGACAATGGTATATCAGAACAAACCCCTTTTTTCTCATCCAACGATTCTCTTAGTCTAAAAGAACAAAAGGCATATGATGAGTTTTTGAAGAATTCACAAATATTTTTCAATCACCTAAAGAATACATGTTGCTTCTCGTCCAACTTATTTACAAGACCAATGCCCATCCTTGGTCAAAGAAACTATTGATGTCAACATTGACACTGAAGACAAACCTCGTATTGTGAAGCTTGGAGCTAGTCTAACTTTTGAAGAAAGAGAGATCCTTATTTCTCTTCTCAGAGAGTTCATTGATATATTCGCCTGGTGGTACGCTGATATGCCAGTCCTTGACCTAGCTTTGGTTGTTCACCATTTAGTAGTCCATCCAAATGCTAAATGAATAAAGCAAAAACTTCATAAAACACATCCAAAGGTAGCACTCCTAGTCAAAGAAGAGCTCCAAAAGTTCTTGGAAGTTGGCTTCATCCATCCAATTGACTATTTTGATTGGATATCTAATATTGTGCCTATTGGCAAGCCCCAAGGAGGAAACCACGTTTGTACTGACTTCAGGGATATCAACAAGGCTTGCCCCAAAGACGACTTTCCATTACCTAATATTGACATGATCGCGGATTCTACTGCCGGCTATGAAATGCTTTCACTCATGAATGGATTTTTCGACTACAACCAAATCTGCATCGTGCTAGAAGATCAACATAAAACTGCCTTCACAACTCCATGGGGCATCTTTTGTTATCAAGTAATGCCCTTTGGACTCAACAATGCTGGCGCTACTTATCAGAGGGCGATGACTATCATATTCCACGACATGATGCATGACATAGTAGAAGATTATGTTGACGACATCTTGGGCAAGTCTCGAACATGCGCTGAACATCCTACCATTCTACGAAAGATATTTGAAAGACTAAGAGAATACAAAGTTTGGCTTAATCTTAAGAAGTGTGTTTTGAGTGTTACATCTGAAAAACTCTTAGGGTTCATTGTCTCTCATCGAGGCATTGAGGTTGATCCAACTAAGTTCAAAGCTATTACTGAAATGCCACATCCCAAAATCTCAAACAACTTCGTAGCCTCCAAGGGAAATTACATGACATCATTTGTTTTATCTCACAACTCACTGATAAATGTTAAATTTTCACGCATCTATTGAAGAAAGGAGCTCAATTTCATTGGAGTTTGAAATGCCAAAAGGCTTTTGAAGATCTCAAACAATATTTGTTAAAACCTCCAATGCTTGCGCCATGGTATTCCTTCCATCATCATTTTAGACAATGGCAAATCCTTAAAAAATAAAGATGTTAAAACCTTGTGTCAGCAATATCACATTCAACATAAATGGTTTACGCATTATTACCGACAAGACAATGGTTAGGTTGAGGCGACAAATAAAACTCTTATCAAAATTATCAAGAAGATCGTCAATGACACTGGCCGTGATTGGCATCTCAAACTATACCTTGCATTATGGGCTTACCGCACAAGTGTCCGTACTCCAACTGGTGTGACTCCATATTCATTAGTCTTCGGTACTGAGGCCATCTTGCCAATCGAGGTCAAACTCCCTTCTTTGCACATCTTGCTCCAAGGCCTAGTCAATGAATAGTCCTATAGGGTTGCACGCTTACATGAGGTAGAACTTATATATGAGAAGCATTTACACGCCCTTGATCATTTGCAATCTCAACAGAATAGGCTACGAAAATAATACAATAAGGTCTGATCCCGCGAGTTTGAGATTGGCGACTTAGCCCTTAAGGAAAAATAGAGAAATACAAATGCAAAGCATGAGAAAAAGGGCAAGTTCGACCCTAATTGGCTTGGGCCATACATCATTGTTGCCAAATTTGGTTCAGGGGCTTACAAATTGGCCATCCAAGAGGGTCAAGAATTGGATGATCTAATGAATATCATGCATCTGAAGAAATTATATACCTAAATCAAGCTCATCTTATCCTTGTGCATTATTGTACATAATCTTATTCCCAACAATCCTTAAAAAAAAAATAAATCGTCCAATGATGAAAACCAGGGTTTTGGCGTCTTGGATAAGCACGGTGATGAAAACTGGATCTCTGACACCACTCGTGATGATCCCTCATCTACAAGTACTTGGGGGCATCTTTCCCATGTCACTTCATCCCTTTTTATTCCGTTGCTATCATTCCACCCATGCCTCGTCCTGTTTCCCTTGTTGACCTTGGTCCTGAAATCGTAAGATGCTTTGGGGAAGTATATATATAGTGTGACAATGACTTCTTGACAGAAAAGGGAATTCAACAAATCAAATAGGGGCAAGAGCAGAAGACTATTGGAGGGCCATCCGGAGCTTCCTTTCCTCTCCCCCCCCCCACCATTTAGTCCCTCGTCTCACAGTCCCTAGTCGTAATCCTTTCATCTTGGTTATTCCTCATGGATATCCTTGTCGGCTTAAGCAGTCCACTATCTATCCTTCAGCATTTAACCTAACACTTCTAACAGCCTTATGTCAAAATCCCATCATCCCCTCTTCTTGCATCCACCCATCTCTCGTCATTATTCAAAACATCATTGTGTCTCTATCCCTACTCAGGGCAAGCAACAATAATAACACAGACATAACAAAATCCTGGGTTGCTCACCTTATTCCCCACATTGTGATATAATAAACTCATAACACTCATAATGTTTTGTACATACTTGTGTGGTGTGTTTGCTTTGTGATTGATTGTTTGATTGTATGTTTTGAATGTCTTTATGACTTTTTGTACGTATATGTTTAAATTGCTTATCATATTGTCTTTTGTGCAAAGGAAATACGCCATGATGTTACCTTGGTTGTACATATGCCATTGGTGCATCCCACGAAATGTCACTTGCATGTTTGTCTTTTTGCAATGTCAAATTTGTCTATGCACTTTGGCACAACGTCATCATGACCACATGAATGTCACGGTGCATACTGCCTGGTGCAACATTAAAATGGATTGCAAAGGGATATATGGCTCAAGACTTTACCACATCCCCCTATCCATCCGTTGTACCCTATCATCTACCCTCGTCTAATTTAGCGTCAATACCTATCTCAACATCTACCCATCCCATCATCTAACTAACATGACCCCCATCCTATTATCTAAGACTAACAAAACCACGTCCCTCACACAACTAGGCTGACATCATATTATGTGCAGGAGGATCAATATCATCAATATCTGTACATTAACAACATGGCACATGGATAGTCATAATCAATATCATCTAAGTCATATACGTATCATTAACCCATCCATGGAAGCGTATAACCTCACCCACAAACACAAAATATAAGCATATCCCACATAATCACTACACTGAATTCATAATATGTCATCTATATAACATGTATATATACTAGTCTATCATCTGCATCATCATATATATCCATCATAATACATGTAAACATCCAATACTATTTTCCTCACATCCATAACATCACATGTTATACATCAAATTACATCATATAAATCATCTCATGACATGAATATCATCTACACTAAGTTACATATTCACCTATCAATAATAAAATCAAATCACAACCTCAAATATCCATCTATCACATAATCGACTAAATCCATATAATCATGTAATCATTCACAATCCATAAGCAATAAACAAATAATCATAACGCATCATCCATATACATCAACAAATCATATAACTTATAATGTATAACCACAAGTCCATCATATACTCAACAATGAATCACATATATACAATGTAAGTCAAATATGTTTGTGAATACATCCAAAATGATATACAATCTACAGCATGGTCATCCATGTGCCAAAATACAATAATATACATAAACGAGTCATATGCCACTCTGGCTATGAGGTGGTGGCGGTGGTGGTGCTTGTGGTATCGGCAATAGGTGTATTGAATGTGTCGATGCCTTGGACCTAGAAATTGTGCGACTACTTTCTTGGAATGAAGGTGTCCTCTGCCTTGGTGCCACAACTTGTTCATATAGAGACCTCCAGTACTATGTCTCCGCACCGGCCCTTGTCAGCTATCTGCCCAGTTGACCCAATTCCCTAGAATTTGGAGTTGTGTCTCGCTCAACCTACAAGGTTTGCATATCCTCATCCCTCTGCTCTAGTTGTATTTGTAAATCAGTCATCTGATCATGCACTAGTTGTAACTGAGTGACTTGGCCCTGTACTGTTGCAATCTAGGTGTCATGCTGACTGTAAGGTAGTAATCTAGGCATCTCGTTGGGTGAGCTATGCCTGAATGGCAGTCTATTGTGACACTTGTGTCCTCAAAGTTGCAAGCTCGATAAGGTGCACAACTGTCTATGCCAATAAGGTCGCCATCTGACCCTGAGAGTTGGCCATCTGTAACTGCAAGTCTACTACCCATCTCTTCAGATCTGCAATCTCCCCCATCCTAGTTGAGACCTCTGCTTGTAAAATGTCAATCAATCTCTGGTCTTCAGCTCATTTCGCTAGCGTGGAGGGCTTTGCTTGATCCCCCTGTAGGTTGTACTAGTGCCAGTATTGTTTGTATTAGAACCTATAATACTTGTGTTTGGGGTAGACCTCCTCCTTCGTCACCTCCTTGTTCGTCTCCTTCGTCACCTCCCTAACCATCTCCCCTCCATCTCCATCTATCCTCTGCCATGGCTATGAGCCTACTAATGCTCTCAAATGTTGCCTCCGCCCAAATCCTTGCACTGCCCGCCGAATCCGATCAGCTAGTCTCGAGGCATGTCCTGTAGGTCGAGTCAATCTAGGAGGAACACGCTGAGACCACCATCCATCATAATCTGTTGTCACCCCAGGGTCTGCTATCACCGTCTGATAGTCCCAGGCCGTCACAACTATGCTATCAAAATTTGTGATAGCAATCGTGCTAGTAATGGGCCGCCCTCATAATGGTCTCTCTTTGACAACATAGGAAAATACATGTGGACCTTGGGAAATTCCCTGTCGTTGATCGAATTGATGAACCTTGTCAGGGCGGTGCTGCTCTATGATGGTATCATGACATCCTGTAATATAGCACGTGGTCATGATAAAACCCATGTAATCTCCATCCTCTTCACCCCCACTGAATACCTCTGTAAGACATCCATGTAATCTAGTCAGTTGTCAGCTCATCAATGGCACGCCTATAGAAGGGTAAGTCACCTGCATGACCTCTTTGAGTCCCCATAATAATCTCCCATCCATAGACTATTGGCTCATATTGTGCTTGTACCTGTCGTGTCCCCATGGACCTCCTATCACTACGTGCTCCCAAGCTCATATCTACAACAATGTCATGTCGCCAATGCTAACTTTGCCTCTATATGTAGTTAGATGTAAGCCCTTGTACAACTGAGCTAACACGACTGGACCCTAGCAAATACATGTTGTCACTCGACCATGTTGGCCACCACATCGCCAAGACCAATGGGGACATATTGCCCACTCTTATCAGCTAGTAGGATGTCGTTGATAAGAGCCATCATAGTCAGGGTCAACTGATCCATCCTTTGGCGTTGATATAATATGTCTACGTCCAACTGTCTCGGATACAATCCATTCTCATGTGATTAATTAAATGCATAATCATGACCATCAGGGCCCGAGATTGCCAATATAACCAGTTGCCTTTGATGGGGATCCTACAAATCTGCCACACGTCCTCAACTGTGACCATCATCTCTCCTGTGGGTAAGTGGAATGTGTTGGTCTCGCTTAGCGCTCGACTAACACAGTGATCAAGGCTCTGTCTGTCTGGATTAGTGGCATCCATGCCATGTGATATAAACCAACTACCTCCAGTGCGTCGAAACTCGTGTCATCCAAGGTATGAATGGCCCGTAGGACTGCTAATCGTCGACCACGTGACTCAATCAGTGGCAGATCCTCTTACACAACATCCACAAATCAATCTGTCAGTTTGTTCCTTGTTACTAACTTACCTATAATCCATCTAACTCACTTTCCCTAGCCTTTAATCATTCACTAGCAAATATATCTTCTTACTAACTATTCCCCCTAAAAAAATTCGCATCTCCCTCTTCCAATCTCGCACCTCTTGTGGTCGATATCGCAGCTCTTTAGCTGTGACATCTTTTTGCTTGGCTCCTTCTAAATCCGTGGCCCACTTGTGTGAAGTTGCACCCCTAGATGAACTTGCGTTTGTAGAGACGTGAATCTGCTTTTCCCTAAATGTACTAGTAGCTTGGCTCATTTTCATGAGCCCATGATTGTTGGCCCAATCCCGCATCTCTATAGGGTGGAATTGTTCCCGTGCCCTAGCAGTTCCGCAGGTCACTTTTGCGAACCCACAGCTACTCGAACCCACGTTTCACTTGAACCCGTGTTTTCCTAGCCCTACCCTTGCGATCCTATGACTAATCCTTATGATTTCGCATCTACCCAGAATGAACTCGTGTTTGGCGAAAATAAACTCATGTTTCGCCAAATGTAGATTCGTTCAATTCCTTAAACCCCCTATTAAATGCTCATAAATGCAATACAAAACATCAAATAACAAAAATAAAGGTAACTACCTGGTCTCCACTGTTGTCCAGACGTTGGTGCTCTCGAACTCGTTTGATGCAGTGACTTTCACATGGAATCCCAACCATCTTTCTCGCATGGACTAGAGCTTGAATCTCACTAGGGCTAGGTGTAAATGACCTAATTTTACCCCCCATCCTCATATTTACTCCCCATTTTTACCCTCCAACTTCATTCATCATGTCTATTTCTTCCTGTTCATGTTCTATTTTCCCCATTTTCGTCCCAGCTAAACTCGCCCTTCATTCAATGCCCTTTTTATCTCGTCAGTATAATTCTCAAAGTCATTTTAATATGACATTATCGTTGTTTCATCAAATTTTTCTAACTTCTCGCTTAGGGAGAACTACATTGGCCTGAGGTCTCTTAAGACCATGTAGGCAACGCTCGGCCACTTGCAGTGTCGGAGAATAGCTCGGTCGCTTGCAGTGCCTGAGAACAGCTCGACCGCCCTATTCCCTTCTTCCCCGTTGTTCTCTGGTCACTTGAATCCCGTCGTTTTATCAAAAATGAACTTACACTTTTGAGTCACACCTGTCGAAACATTGACAAATGTCTCATTTTTAGGGTTATGACTCTCCTGACATGAATCCTTGCTTGGATACGCCTAAGGCTAACACCCTCTTGTCAATAGTCGTCAAACATCCCCTTTCAACCGTAACTCTCCTTGGCATGCGTCTTTGCCTTGGACACATCTAAAGCTTGCGGTCCATCATTCTTTTTACCAACAACTCTCCTTGGCACGCGTCCTTGCCTTGGACACGTATTAAGCATGCGGCCTATTATCCAATCCAAGCCTACAACTCTCCCAGCATGTGTCCTTGCCTGGGATACGTATAAAGCTAGCAAACTTTTATCATCATCCCTCAAGGTTGCTTCCCATTTTGAGGCATGTCTAAAATCGTGACATCGTCATTTTCGTTCCCTTACACGTCTTTGCCTAGGGCATCGTCTATTTGTGCTCATTGCTATGGTCGATTTTTCTTCATCGCATCTCATCTCCTCTTTCTCATGTCCATTTGTCCATCTTGCCCCTCATTTCCTCTTTCGAATGGCCATCTGTCACCTTCCTCCTTGCATGTCCCCTCGAAGGGGCAACATCCGTCCTATTGCACTAACATTCCTCCATGACCGTCTTTCTTCTTTGAAAGACCATTGCTCTTTTTACAGTCGCCATGCCCTTACAAAGGGGCAAAATATATACACCTAATTTCGCTCGCTCCATTATTATATGTAACATCGCTTAACATTATGCTCATTCCATCTAATAATCCATTAATTAATCTATTTACTCTATTATTAATTCTCCCTAGCTAAAAATCTAATATGCCCTACATTCCACAACCGTTCACTAACTTTACCCCTTCCCACATGCTAATTAATCCCCTTATTACACCCTTATTAACTTACTAACACTCCATTACACAATTTTTGGAATTTTAAAATCCAAATTTACCTACCCCACTAACCTCTCCTACAAATTCCTCCTTTAATTACCCACTAACTATGCTTAATTAATCGTAATGGGATCTAGAATCTCCTAAGATGCCTAGAGCCTCACACCACCCCTTCTAGCCTTTTCCAAGGAATTTTTAATTCCTTGGTTTATTAAATGAATTATCTCCCCTACGAATTTTTAATTCCTACATTATTTCTCCACCCTTGATCTTACCATCCACAGGATTCAAATCTGATTATCCATTCCTTTCACCACCACCTATTTAATCACCCTTCCTCCATGCACAAGCCATGAAGAATATATGCAATTACTTGCTGCCAACTTGTCTACTTCATCTCCATTGCTGCAAGTCTTGAGCTATCCAAGCAATCCAACATTCAAGCTGTCAAGTGCAAGTATCTTTTGTCAAATTGGGGCACATTCATTACATTTGGAGTTAAATTGTTTCCATAGATTGAGGTATGTTGCTCCTATTTCAATTATTGTTTGCATCCAATTTACTTTCCTTGCCCAATTAGGTGTTTAGAGTAGATTTGAGATTGATTTTCAGTCACTTGGCATGTTATTTGGTGTTATTGGCATTTGATTATCAATTTCAGATTTATCCTGATACAATGACAACAATAATAATGAAGACAATGATCGTGATGATGGTCAACCAAGTCCTCTAGCACCAACAACTGCGATTGCTACACAATGAATACCCAAGTGGTATACCAACACTATACATGATGCAGAGTTGAATGGACTCCTAGACACTTCAACTTCAGGCCAAGAACTTGCAACATTGCCCACAATGAGGTGAACTAAGCCTTCATGAGTAAAGTTCGAAAAGCCCAAGAGTCAAATGTTAAAATAATATTTATGAACCTTACCTAACTTCCAGCGAACGACAGGCCACCAATAGTATTTAATTCATCCCCTTTCAAATTTCAATTTTGGAGCCCATTTTGTTTTAGGGGGAAAATCTATGGAGTAGGTAAGAATGTCAAAAAAGACAAAAAGGAAAAGAGGAGAATGTATTGAAGCAGACAGAATTAAGAGCAACAACGTCCTGCAGTCTGTATAAGACAAAAGAAAAAGGGAATGTGCAGGAGAGAGGAGACAGATCAGCAGAATAGAAATGCACGCAGCAGCAGCCTGAAGAAGAGCAACAGATTGAAAAAAGGTAAAACAGAGCAGTTTGTAGCAAAGGAAGAAAGAGAGAGCAACAGCTTGAAAAATGAGATAATAGAGCAGTCCGTAGCAAGGAAGGAGAAGCAGTAAAGGAAAGTTTTGATGTTTTTTTTTTTGGTATGTTATTTTTAACAGCAATAGCTTTATGTTCTTCAGATATATAAATATATGCAAGTTTCATTCTCTCCCTTGTTTTGTTTCAATCTTGTATTGTCTATTTGCTGCCCAATTGGGCCTATAGATTTTTGTGATTTTCTCTCTCCTACACAGCCAATAGTGTTGTAAGGTTTTTTCAACATCAAAGCCTTGGAAAATCGCCATGGATGTAGAGTATCAGGTATCAGTAATATATGGCAACCTATTGATCTTCCAAAAGGGAAGAAGGCCATTAGCCATAAGTGGATTTTTAAGACCAAGTACAAGGCAAAGGGTAGTCTAGACAAGTACAAGGCAAATGGTAGTCTAAACAAGTACCAAGCAAGATTTGTCGCAAAGGGTTATGCTCAGAAGGAAGGCATCGACTATGAGGAGAGTTTTGGTCCCACAACCAAGATAAACACCATCGGAATGGTCTTTGCAATGGTTGCACAATTTGAATGGAAGGTCCATCAAATGGACATAAAAAGCTTTCTTGAATGGATCTCTAGAAGAGGTCTATAAGACCCAACTAGAGGGAGTTGTCACACTCGGCTAAGAACAATAGGTGTGTAGACTCATGAAATTCTATTTGGTCTCAAGCAGGCTCCTAGAGCCTGGTATGTCAAGATAGATGAATATCTTGTGCAACATGGATTCCATCGTTGTCCATATGATCCAAACCTTTGCCTCAAAGAGCAAGGGGGGAACCCATAAATCTTATTGTATATGTTGACGATCTCATCATCACTAACAATGCAGTGGAGATGATTGATGCAACAAAGAATGATCTTAAGAAATTGTTCAACATGATAGACCTCGGGCTTTTACACTACTACCTTGGTTTGGAGGTATGGCAAACTCAAATGAAATATATGAAGACCATGCTCGATAAGTTTCCGGATGATAGATTGTTAGCTCATTGCAACATTCATGGAAACAAGATTGCAACTTTCTTGATCTGATCCATTTCCTCAGGTAAATGCCACTCTCTATCGTCAGTTGGTTAGGAGTCTCATTTACTTAACCTACACCAAGGTAGATATCAACTATGCTTTTATTTATCTTTCATGGTTCATATAGGAACCAAAGTTACATCCTTGGAAGGAAACAAAGTGAGTATTGAGGTATGTATGTGGTAATATGGAGCATGGCTTGGAGAACAAGAAGAATGATTAATCATTTTTGATTGGCTACATGGATGGCAACCATGCAAGATCCATCGATGATGGAAAATCCACATTTGTAGTTGTTTTCATTTTGAGATCGGGTGGTTTCATGGGGAAATAAGAAGCAAAGCATTGTTTCTTGATCTTCCATCGAAGCAGAATATTGTGCAGAAGGTGGAGCTGTTTGCGAAGGGACATGGTAACATCATATACCAGCAGGGGTGAGAGTGCCACAAAAACAACCAATGATCCTGTACTGGGACAATCAGGTTGTTCTACAAGTTGTTCATAATCCAGTATTCTATGAGCACATGAAACACATTGAGGTTCAATACCATTTCATATGTGAGCATGTTCAACAACACAATATCCAGCTCTAGTTTTGCTCCACTCAAGATTAGTGTACATATATCTTCACCAAATCACTTGCATGTGTGAAGTTTGAGGCATTTCAAAATTCTCTCTTGCACTCTTAAGACAATGATGTAATAGGGGGGAAATGTTGGGAAATAAGGTTATTACACCATAGTAATGGTGAGATAACTACCTAGGGGCAAGTAGTAATTAGACAGATCAAATATATCTGGTTTGTTGGGTGGTTACAAAACCCAACACCCACATAGAATAGATATTGTTGGAGTTTTAAATATATTTTGGATAGTTTTAAATATCCTAAATTATAGGGTCAAAATTTGGTGTTTATTATGCATAAATATGCTTGAGCTCAATAATGAAATCAACTTGGAAATTTACCTAATTGTTCAAAGTTTGGTGCCTAAAATTTAAATAATAGACACGTAATTTGTTTTTTTAATCAAAATTTGTACTTGTTGCATAGTTTTGGATTGTGCACCTTTTCTCCAAGTTGCGAGTTGTTCTTGACCCTTTGGCTTTTTTGAGTTTGTCTTCAAAGTCACGCTACTTTGAGGAATAACTACCTTTAATCCATGTAAGGGCAATTTTTAGAGTTATAAATTATGATGCTTGAATTAATAGACAATATTTATTCATCCATCATCCTACATAAATAGTGCCCATCGAAATGGCACAACATTCAACTTTTTTGGTATTGGCTAACACTACCCTATTGTTATGAATAACACACAACCGTCATCACTGTTTCCTCAAAGCTGTCTCAGTTTTATTTCTCTGTTTTTTGCATTAAAACCTATTCATTCTTATGGTTTGAACTCATGCAGCATGTCTACCACATAAAGCAGGTAATGGGATAAATAGTTTCGAACAATTGAATTTCCTTAATCTTCCAATATTTGAAGATTGTGATACTAAATCCTGTTGAAAATATCTGATATACGGATGAAGTACCTTTGATCTGCAAAAACTGATGGCCTTCATAAGTTTAAGCAAACTTTCTTCCCAAAAAAGCCGGTGTGTTTGGGAAAAATTTGTCAACACCCTTAAAGCATTTTGAGATTTTGGGAAACTATCTTAGTATGTGCCAGTTAAAGATTTAAATTTTAATGATTTAATTAATTTAAAGAATGTGCCGAACATTACTGAGACTATGCATTCAAATTCTAACAGCTAAAACTCTCATCAATACTAACACTTTCTCAGTATAATAAAATATCTGCATGCAAGTGCTTAAACGTGATTGTGTTTCTTTTATCTATAATCCATTTTTCCATTATATTTTGATGCTTTGGTTCTTGATCAATCTGAGAGATTACCTGATGAACAGTCATTTTATTTAAAAGAATGGAAGAGTCACTGTACATGCATTATAAATGACCTTTTCTTAGCCTTTATAATTTATGCATGTCAGCTTGCAAAGAATTCCCTTCATGTGCATGGACAATGATTTTGCATTATTTGGTATCGATTCTAATATAATATCTGCAAGTTCAGGTACCAATTATCCCGGGCCATGTCTATTCAATCAATGACTCACTTTCTGCAGAGGATGCAGCAGAGGATTATGCATTTGGCCTCAGACAACTAGTAAAGACTCGGATAGTTGATGTGGCGAAGATTAGTGACTGCCCAAAGTTTGACCTGATACTCTTAGGGATTGGTCCTAATGGTCACATTGCCTCTCTCTTCCCCAACCATCCTCTTATCAATGAAAAAGAAGCGTGGGTTGCTTTCATAACAGACTCTCCTAAACCTCCTCCAGAGAGAATAACATTCACTTTACCAGTAATCAACTCAGCTTCAAATGTTGTAATGGTTGTCACAGGAGCTGGTAAAGCAGATATACTTAAAAAGGTTCTTGGGGAGGAGCTGTCTTGTGACTCACTGCCAGCACAAATGGTTTCCCCACAGGATGGAAATCTGGTTTGGTTTGCTGACAAGGAGGCAGCGTCAAAGCTAGCTGGTGATTTCTGCAGTTGATAACTTATACCAATGTCGGCTATTTCTGAAATATTGGTTTTTTATTGAGATAATGGAAAAGTTTAGACCTTGCACTGTCTTGGTTTATTCTGTCAATCTTTTGCCCCGTGTTGACAATGACTAATAAGACTCTGATTTTATTGTTTTCTTCATACTGGGTTATGGATTGGCTGGGAACAATACTGATAATTCGTGGGTGCCAGAATGTTCATTGTTTTATCTTTTGGTGTTGCAGCTTATAGTTGTGTTGAAATTGAAGTGGTTACGGCTGAAGTTGTTTCTTTGTATTTTAGGCCAGAGACTGCCTATTTGCTCTCTATATATTGCATTTTTGGATTACAGTATCTATATCAATGGATATGAGATAATGTGAAAATTTGCTCTTAACCAAATAATAAGGGATTCTTTCAACATGATACAGTCCAGGATGGCTAGAGGAGTATACCATCTTGTGTGTCATCATTGCATTTGGTTCTGAAAAATAACAATTTCCTTTCTTTTGGATCCTACAGGTTGAGCATCCTCTATTTCTGTCAAACTCATGTTACATATATATTATTTTCATAGGTTAGGAATGTGTTTTGCTAACTATCCACCAAGTTCTGCAATTCGTGGGTGGAATATAATGGGTACCTTTTTCCTTTTAACATTTCTTGCCTTGTTCTACTGCTTCAGGCATGTATAACTAAAGCCCGGAAAATATGAATTATTTGGAACCTTGGTTAAATTTGCTCCACTTAATTTGCTGCAAATTAGAAAGACCAAAGTTTTGAGTAATGTTTATTTTGATGTGTGGTTTGGTAAGCTATTCAGTGGTTAAAGAGTGGCATTTTTACAAATGGAACGTAGTAAATGCAATCCCTGCTTACACCAAATAATTGAGAGTGTGTTAATTCAAAAAAACAGTTTGGGAAGAAAATAATAAAACAAATTTCTAAATTTGATCGGTATTTTTTGCAGTATTTTATCCATTGGATTTCTTCTGAATGTTGAGATCTTGAACAGAATTTTGTTTTTCCCTGCCTGCTCAGTACCTGTGATTAAGAGTGCATTGTTCTTTTATTAGAGCCAATCAGAGGCATACTGTTTTCTAACTATCCACCAAGTTCTGCAATTCGTGGGTGGAATATAATGGGCACCTTTTTCCTTTTAACATTTCTTGCCTTGTTCTACTGCTTCAGGCATGTATAACTAAAGCCCGGAAAATATGAATTATTTGGAACCTTGGTTAAATTTGCTCCACTTAATTTGCTGCAAATTAGAAAGACCAAAGTTTTGAGTAATGTTTATTTTGATGTGTGGTTTGGTAAGCCATTCAGTGGTTAAAGAGTGACATTTTTACAAATGGAACGAAGTAAATGCATTCCCTGCTTACACCAAATAATTGAGAGTGTGTTAATTCAAAAAAACAGTTTGGGAAGAAAATAATAAAACAAATTTCTAAATTTGATCGGTATTTTTTGCAGTATTTTATCCATTGGATTTCTTCTGAATGTTGAGATCTTGAACAGATTTTTGTTTTTCCCTGCCTGCTCAGTACCTGTGATTAAGAGTGCATTGTTCTTTTATTAGAGCCAATCAGAGGCATACTGTTTTCTTGAAACTGATATTGGAACTCACTTTAATCAAGATAGTGTATTGAAGGACAGATAGTTTGAAAGGAGAAATGACAGAATACAAACAAACAGTGAAGGGTCACAGCCCATGTCACTGAAGTTGTTTAAACAACTGGGAGAAAATCAGATTTCTAGTTGTCATGGGCCTGAGTACCATTTACCTGAAGGAGCATAACAAAATGGTGCTGACTTAAGAATTGCTTTTATATCAACTTGGTTTGGCACAACGGATGTTGATGTTAGTAGGGCAAAATCTTCTAACATTTATAAGAAGTCCTTTCCAGAACCGGTACCATCCACTTAAGCAAAAGCTACAACTGTCTAGAACTATGGCCGTCATGTGGTCAAACCAATTTCATGAGAAGGGAATGCACAAACTCTGCTGTATACCCTGTTTCAACAGATTGGCACTCGACACTGTATTTGTTGTTACACATTTTACTAGTATATGCTATCATGCGCAAGAGTCTATTGGCCTTTTGGGTCATGAATTTTGCTAGATGCATTTTCATGCATGGATCATTGTTATCAGGCTGCACTCTGATTATGGGATTTTGGGGCTTTCAGGACGGCGTTTTTTGATTAAAGTGGGTATCTGTTTGAAGACATTACTGGACAGGACACAGTTATGTATCTTTGTATATATTAATGACAATGCCTTCAATTTCAGCCGAAATCACCTTTTTAAAAGTCATTTATAAATTGTTCTTTTGCCATTTGAATTGTTGCTTCTAGGTTAGCATAATTAGTTGCCTGCATATGACTAGAAATCAAAGATTTTTTTATATTGAGATGGAAGACATGTACAAGAAATATATGTCCAGACAAGCTACATCATCGTAATGTATGTCATCATCTAGGTTAAACCCTTCGGGCAAGGCAAACCCAGTTGTTGGGTATGTAGAGGTGAAGGGTTGGGCTTGTACCGTTCACAGGCGGGAGAGGAGATAAAAGTGAAGGATTTGCCTTGTCTCGCCTGCGATTTGGAGAATTCCCCATGTCAGTGAGATTGCATGCCAATGTGACCATTGTGCAAACAAATACTTGGGGTGGAAAACTATTGTGACAATTCAGGGAGTTCCTGTAGTGGTCAGGATTGGAACTCAAATTAGTATGTACGAAATGAATGTTTGCATTTGAGCCCTAAGCTTCACTAAATAAAACAAAATAGAAATTCTGACGCTTTCACAACCAGCCAAATAAAAGTATCATAGTTTCATTTTATACATCACATTCTAACATCATCCTAGTTAACACGGTTGGAATCAAGAATTAAGACTCTGGAAAGGCTTATCTTGGACTGTAGGAGAAGCACTGAAGGTACTCCTACAACAACAACAGGTGATATAACTTCATCAGGAGCAACATTTTCCACTTCAACAATATGTTCAATCCCAACTTCAAATTCTGATTGCACATGGATAAATCGAGCTTTGGGATTCTAAGTTCCTTTCTCTTTCCCATCGATTTCAGTAATCAAAAAACTTATACCAAACCTGAACTTTCCCTTATAGCTTCGAAAGCATTCTCATCTAGCAATTGGGCTTCACATATGATTTTCTTCCCCTGCACACTAGATTCCATGTTCTCTTTAAAGTCATCAGTCTTACAAAGGCATGAGGGGCTTTTGTGTCCAAGATTCTAATTGAAATGAGAAATTTTGCCTTCCACAAGCCTTGAACATAGGCAAATTAGACGAAGGTTGTGACTAACACCAATTTCGAAAAGCCAATCTAATTGTATAGGTGGATTCCTATCAGCAACAGTTGTTATACATGCATGTCCCCATGTTGCACTAAAAATGGTGACAACCGAAGCCCCACTATACCACTAGAACCTATTGTCTTAACAGGTTGACCATTGAAGCACATAGTAGAGTTGTTAGTCTTGGTTTAGAGCCACATACTTCCTATGTAAATCATTGGTTTGCTTTGCCGTAATGTTTTCTTGAGGGGCCATCTGTCCAAGAGCTCTATTCTGACCCCTTCGCTGAAATCAAACACACAGAAATCATCTACAAAGGCGGGTGCAACGATCTGTGGCAGACTAGACTGACATGGTTAACCTGGACAATGCCAGCAGATAGTGGATAGTACTAGTTTCCACATGTATCTGATTTTTTCGACAATGTGTGCACAGGGTTTCACTGTTTGTTTCCTGATCCAAGCAGTTACAAAGCTTACACAGAGTTATTTTGAGGACTGTGACACAGGTGGTCAGTGGTACAAATAAAAAAATTAAATGTCTCATCTCCCCTCTTTGCTTGGTCATTTCTATATTTATTAAGTGCAATCAAGCTCTCTTCAATTTTTAGACTTGTATGGTTTATGCTCTATCTTGTACAATCCGAATTTCACTATAGTTATGTTATTTAGTTCACAATAATCTAAAAATAAATAAAACAATGCCTTGTACAAATGGGATCAAATATGATGACACTATGAGGCTCTTCTTTGAGCATGTGTGGGTCCACTTCGGTTTACCCCAAAACATTGCTTTAGACAGGGCAACAAGTTCCTTAGCAATTTTTGGTCTCCATAGAGCTATAATTTGCTTGATAAGTAGACACAATATTTCCATCATTATCTACCCATTTGCCCTTTGTAGCCGGTGCTTTCTCATGTTGTCCCGCATCAATTTATTCCCCAAAATTATCAGGGATAATAGGTGTATTCCTCCACTGGATCTTGACTGTTACAATTTTTCGCTGATCATAAGTTACTTCCTCAAGTTCCTCTTTATTTTCCCCTATTCCAACAAGGACTATATCCCATTATGATCTATGGGAGCGGTATTACTTGTTCCTTCATGAGCCCAATGGAAAGAATTGTGTTTCAAAAGTCATCCCCTGACCTGCCCTTGTTTGTTGTTCAAGAAGTTCACCTTCTTTCTCAGTTTTTTCCCTGCTCTACCCCTAGCCACTTGCTCTCCCATTCCAAAAAGTTGTTGGAAGAGGTCTCTTCAATATTCTTTCTAACTTCTTGTCAATTTCCTTAATAGAGGGAGAACTCACTAATCAAGTCATCTCATATATTTTTCGTGTAGTTGTATAGACTTTTGCAAGGCAACATATGTAAAGATCAGCTTGTCATGGACTTTTGATTGCATGGACTTTTGATTTTCTATTATATTACATTTATGCCAAGATCAACTTGTCAGAAAGATGATTACATTATTAAAGCAATGTGGCAAGGATTTTTGAGCTCGGAAAAATACTATGAAGTCCTTCGAAAGTTGCCATTTATGTTGTGCTGATTTTTTAAAAATAATTGTAACTTGAAAAAAAAATCTCTTATCTAGTGGTCTCAAGTCATTGTCAGGATCACTCGTTCCCACTTGAGAACTAATGGGCCCCATCGCAACCATGTTCTAAACCAATGTGGAAAGTTTTGTTGAATGTGACTCTTGGTTAGCCATTTTCCTTGGTGAGAAAATTGCCCTACATTGATCACTCGACATAGGGGAATTTACTGATGTTTGGTATCTTTTGCCAATGTATCTATGACATGATGAATCATGAATGGCATTGAACAATTAGGGTTTAAATCTGTGACTTGCGATTGTTCAACAATATTTGAAGTGTTGAGATAAAATATGTGATCGGAGTAGTTCCACATTCCACACTGGATGTAGCCCAAGATAGGGTGGAAAGTTTATCTCAAAGGCATTATTCCTTGCTTTCTTAATGATTGTGTATCCCTGTATTAGAGTGCCCGAGATTTTTGTTTCGGCCGTTCAAACATTCTTTATACAAATGTAGCCATACATTATCACCAACCTAGAATTGGGGAGGGACTTGATGTTGGTCATGGTGTTGTTTGTGTTTATAACTAGTTTTTTGTAGGATTTCATGCCTTCTACTTTTAGATTTTTTGGATTCATTTAATAAATCTGGTGGCCTTTTCGAATTCTTTCTATGCATGGTGAGATCCTTCCTCTATTACAATAGGCGATGCCACATCAATAGGGGATAGTGGCTAAAACCCAAGACAAACACACAAAATTCTAGGTCTTGTGGAGGCATGGAGGGATTGATTATAACTATGTTGGATATGTGGTAAACTATCATCCCATGTTTGTGGATGTTTTGAGTTATACATCCAAATTAAATGCACCATCATATAGTGAACCACTTTTGTTTTCCCATCTGTTTGTGGATGAAAAGAGGTGTATTTGGTCAGCTTGGTGTCATCATGGACCATAATGTAGACCAAAAAGTGCTAAGGAACTTGTTGTCCCTATTTAAAGCAATGTTTTGTGGTAAACTAAAGTGGAC
Organism: Torreya grandis; assembly: GCA_037957365.1. NCBI lineage: Eukaryota > Viridiplantae > Streptophyta > Pinopsida > Cupressales > Taxaceae > Torreya > Torreya grandis. The sequence continues at coordinate 559,570 of JARHVA010000418.1, forward strand.
CCATACATGCTAAAAAAAGAGCCTCATAGTGTCTTCATATTTGATCCCATTTGTACAAGACATTGTTTTATTTATTTTTAGATTAGGTGAACTAAATAACATAACAATATTGAAATTCAGATTGTACAAGATAGAGCATAAACTATACAAGTCTAAATGTTGAAGAGAGCTTGATTGCACACACTAAATATAGAAATGACCAAGCAAAGAGGGGAGATAAGACGTTTAATTTTTTAATTTGTACTAGTGACTCCCTGTTTCACAATCCTCAAAATAACTTTGTGTAAGCTTTGTAACTGCTTAGATCAGGGAACAAATAGTCAAACCCTGTGCGGACATTGTCAAAAAAGCTCAAATACATGTGGAAACTAGTACTATCCACTATCTGATGGCATTGTCCAGGTTAACCATGTCAATCTATTCTGCCATAGATCATTGCACCCGCCTTTGTAGATGATTTCTGTGTTTGATTTCCCTCAATTATGTGTGTAGATTCTAATTGTGCTTCTCCTTGCCTTGAAACCTTAGCTTCACTTTTGACACCAAATTGACTTGAAAAAGTGGTTAAAAAATGGTCTGGACACACCCAAGCACTCCCCAATAAGTGCTTGAGTGTTGCCTATGTTCCAATATTCGAAAGAGGGATCAAAATGCACATAGTTCTCCCTTGTAAGTGTATGTGTGCTCAATCATGATCCACTAGAATGTAATGTAATGCTTTGGCTTTCGACACTTAACATGCAACTTTGATCTTGCATTTGTATTCAAACTGAGAAATATATTGGAACTCTCTTACAACAATGTATGCGTCCTTGCATGATATTTTTTTTGAAATAATCTATATCATTTAACAATTTGAAATTAAAAATTCAAGGAACGAATACACCTATGAGTACGTGAACCACGATGTCATTTAAACTCATTTGGTGAATGTCATGTGATGATCATGCCCCAAGGAGATGTCAGTGTTAAAAACATGGGTTGATAAGTAAAATGCCTCAACCCTCGTTGAAGACAAAGTAGTGTTATAAATTGAGTGATACAGAGCCTCAACTACACTACTCAAAATATCATCACAACTCTTTTGGTGGAACCTCGAAGCAAGTTTGTACGCAAATTGAAACTCTATATTAAACGTTGCAAGAAAATCTAGGACCTAGAGTGATTACGTAGTTTTATTGATCCTCAATATAGATATAGAAAATAAAATGCCATAATCTGTTTGTCAATTTGCTCAATCTTATAAATTTGATAGAATCTACTCAGTTTGATAGAATCTGCTCAATCTGACCCATATAATCTATCTCATAATGTCATAAAATATCTCAACTATTTCTCAAAATCATGTAGATTGTCCCACACATGACTCAATATGTCAAATTTATCTTATATGAATCACATACTTTGACCCAAATGTGAATCATATGTGTATCATGGCCTGAGTCTCTGTGACAAGTCCATTGTATGCCCCCCTTGTGAGGTGAGGGATGCCCACTCATCTTAAAAGAAAGAGTTACACATGTCATGTGTTATATATAAAATGTTATCATGTAAAACATGTAAACATGATAAATTATATTATCATATAAAGATTTGATCATTCAAGCATGTATGAAACTTGTAATCCAAGGCGATGTGCATACAAGTATCATGTCAAGTAGATATATCAATTAGGGACATAATAATAAGTAACCCATAAATACATGAAAAAATCATGGCATCATAGATAATAGAAATGTGCATGATAGGCATCATGACACCTAGCTCAACAACAATCACAAATGTAACCGCACATATGCACACATTATCATGATCATGAAAAAATCAAGCACTCAAGACTTGACTCTAATCCGACATAGACATGACATGACCATGACATAAATTAGAGGATCCTTGACACAAGTGATGCATGATGCGAAAACACACAATTAAAACACTCATACAACACACAAGATAACACACATCAATCATCACACAATGTAATAATTAACGACAACAAACACACATTGATCAAGCAATGTTAGTCCACATAATCAATCAAAGTCATCATTGAATATATAAAATAAAAATATCCATATAGAATAGCACCCTAAAACGTATATGCAAGATGAATCCATGTATAATATACTATGATCAATGGATTGATATAACTTGATAAGTGTGCAAATATTCGCCCAATGTAGGCATGCCCCTAATGTAAAAAGATAGCCCTTAGGTGTATAGAATGTCTTGCATATGCATGTCCATGAATCATATGTAACCTATATTTTGCATCCCACTCATGCATATTGTGAAAATCATCTGCATAGAGAATGGATATGTAATTCACCATATATATGATAAATAATATCAATCAATCATGTAACTCACAAAACATGTCATGCATAAGTCTTGCTTTTGAATATATATTTTTTGATTTTTTTAATTTTTTTAATTTTTGAATTGAAATATGCTTCTACTAACCAATGTTCCCATCAATGAGATGCTTACATGTGGGTCTTTGATTGATTGATTCGAATGCCACATGCCATGCAGATGTATCATTATCCAAATTGAATAATTGATCATACGATGTGAAATATCCTACATTTTCATCATAGTCAACATGATCATATCCATAGTAACTAATCGAGTTTGCTATATGATAGGAGAATGATATGGTGTTTGCTTTGGAACATGTAGAGCAACTTTTAAAACCAACTTAGGATGTGGAAAACTAGGTAATGTCTGCTGAACTTGAATAGACTGTTGATGTAATGAATGTTGAAGCACTGTTCTTCGAGGAAGATCAATTACCTATCTCTAATTTGACTTCGTAGGATAAACTTATACATGTTGTATAACAAGCTATGGTAGAGGTGGTGGAGCAAATGTCTTTGACTAAATGGGATGTTGATATTATTATACTATACATATTAATGTATCAAAGATGGTATATCTTATGTATCCATGGATGACCTAATAACATGTCGAATGCCCCTATATTGGGTATAACTAATAACCAAGTATCAACTATTGTAGGCTCGACCATAAGTGGCAACACAATGTGTTTGAGAGGGTTTCTTCTCTTTCCACTGAATCCTTTCACTGTAGTAATTGTACCAATTAAATATTTATGCATGTACCCAATATTAGTAAGCAATGTCATAGTACATATGTTTTCACTTGACCTATTATCCACCATAACACTATTTATATGACATGAGTCAATGAAAGCTCGCAAAAAAAAGGCACGTTGGTAAAATAATAATCAATAATCTCATACTCGTTGAATGTGATTGTAAGTCTTTGTACTTATGTATATTTAATTCCACTAATAATAGGATGAACCTCCTTAGTTCTAGAAGCACAAGAAGTCAGAGGAGGATGTGATTTGTAAGTCATATTCACTTGAAGATTAATCTTGGTTTGTTAAGCCTCATGCTTTGGAAAATGATTGGAAAAGATCTTAAGCTTTGTATTAGGTTGTGCAACCAACTCATTTGTGCGTGTATTAACATCATTGACCTTAATAGTATTGTCGTCAATTAAATATTTTATTTTATGTCTCAAACCATGACATCTATTAGTAGAATGTCCCATGCATCTATGCAATCGCAATATGCATTGGTATTGAACCCCTTAGGTTGTTCCTTTGTCATATCAACCTCCATTGGCGGAGTGAAAGATATGATATTGAGATCAAGAAGCTTCTATAATACCTTATGAAGGGGTCATGTAACCATGTAAACTTCCTTCTTTGAGGAGCCAAAAGGACAAGCTTATTAATAGGTTTTTAAACTGCATTAACTGTTGCTTTAGATTCATTCTTAGTATAATTTGCCTTATATTTGAAAGTTGGTTTTCTTTGAAACTTGGCATTAGAAGATGTTGGAGGATTAGACCCATAATTTAGCTTATTCATAGCAAGTAGCTTGACTTTATGATCTTTAAACGTATGGAACATGACGTCAAAAGATTGAAAACATTTGAACATAACAGACTCATGGATATAAGCAAGTAATCTTTGCTTGGATATGTATTGTAATTCATTAGCAGTTATAACATTTTCCATTTTAGAAAATAATCTTATAATGAAACACACAGTCACTAATCGACTCATTAGGTCATTGCTTGAGTTTTTCAATTTGAGCATGACACCTCACTAATGTTGATAAAAAAGTGTGCTAAGAATTCATCATGCACTGCTTGGAAGGGAGGTCATAAAATCATAACAAGGAATAGTCCTTAAGATTTTGTGGAAACAAATTAGTCAAGAATTTATCATTAGAGGCATAATCTAAACATGTTGCATGGAATACTCAAAGATGTTTCTCTGGATCACCTTTACCAGCATAAGGTGTAAGCTTGGTGCAATGAATCCTTTAGGTAAAGGATAAACAAAAATATTTGGGGCCAAAGGGTTGTATAATAATACTTGCGAATTAGTTGAATGACCCACTATAGAAGAACCTTGTTCCAAATTGGAAATCTTATCTTGAAGATCGAGAATAATTTGCATAGTAGAAGATTGAGTAACAATAGATGATGTCACATTAGTAGTGATCCTAAAAGGCACAAAAGTATGTTGTGTAGGAATAGCCATATAAATATGATGATTAACCACACCATGGATGGGCATGACATGTGTGTTCATATATTTAGACATATAAATAGTAGAAATAGGAGTAGTGGTTTGAACACCTATTCTAGAACCAATACCTCTAAAAGGTAAATCAATATCATTTAAGAGTCCATCATGTTGTTCCTCAAATGTGGATACCTTAGCATGATTTGTATTCTTAGCCTCTAGGATTATATTCAAGATTTTATCCAAATCATAAGGTTTATTACTAATTTGATTTCAAAAATTAGAAAGTGCTTCTACTTGTGCATGATATACACCATTAAACTCATCATGATGTATTCTAACATGATATTCATTATTATGCTTATTATCATATTCATAAGCATTTTCAAGTTTATGAATATCATTATTAACATGCTCCTCTACATCTATGTGTACTTTATCAAATTTTGCTTCAAAAGAAGAGGGAACTTGCATTTTATCAATTTTAGATTGCACACAAACATGTGGTTAGATCAAAGAAATCTATTTATAATCAATTTCAACACCACTTAACCTAGCATGATCTAACCTTCTTAGATGGTGTACATATACTCATGAAATGTCAAGAAAGGTAGGGCAAAGTGCATAGATTACTACTTATTAAGGGAAAATAAAAAATTAGATCTGAAACCCTAAGAAGGAAAGATAAAACCCTAAGGGAGAAATACCTACAGTTTTATACACTCAAAATAATGTTTGGGTTGACCATAATTTATTTATTTATTTTTAGATTTAGGTGATTTAAATAACATAAAAACTATTGAAATTCAGATTGTACAAGATAGGGCATAAAATATACAAATCTGAATGCTGAAGAGAGATTGATTACTCTTATTAAATATTGAAATGACTAGTCAAATAGGGCAGATAAGGAACCTACCTAATTTTATGATTTGTACTACTCACTACCGAGGCTAGTCCTCAAAATAATTCAATGTAAGTTCTATAATTTTTTAGATTAGGAAATCGACTGTCAAAACCTATGTGGATGCTACCAATAAAACTCAGACATCTGCAACAACTGGTACTGACCATTATCACCTGGAACTATCTAGGTTGATTACGCCAGTCTATTCTGCCATATATCATTGTGCTTGCCTATGTAAATGATTTTAGTGCATTTGATTTCCCTCGGTCCTATGTACAGATTCTAATTTTTCTTCTCCTTGCCTTGAAAACCTAGCTTCTCTTTTGACAACAAATTGGCATAGAAAAAGGGGTTAGAAATATGGGTTGGACCCCCAACCACTCCCTACTAAGTGATTGAGTGTTTCTTACATTCAAATAATCTAAAGAGGGCTCAAACCACAAATAGTTATTCCAACTAGGTGTATGTGTGCTTAGTTTTGATCAACGATAATGCAATGCAATACTTTGGATTTTGACACTTGACAACATAAAACTTTGACCTTGCATTTGTATTTAGACTTGGCTTTGGGGATGCTCCTTTGAGGGTTTTTTTAAATATGTATGATTTTTTAATAATGTTTGAAGAGACTGTCAATGAATTCCTCAAGCTTGTGAGGACTTGACAAGATGGGTGTTAGACAAGCATGGCCTTAGGCTTGATTTGTATTTATAGATGATTCTTTGGTATTTGCATCCCATATTTGACATAAAAAATGTGCTTAGGCCAACCCAAGGGAGACATTTGATTTTGAAAATCAGCCATTACGGATTCTAGGACACTACCGATGAAGATGGATTCTTATGGTAACCGTGAGCATCCAAACGTTGTCAACACTGTACAAAAAGGGAAAAATAATGATCTAGAATATGGTGATAGTATACTTAGGATAAAAGAGTGTTTTGGCATAGACTAAGGAGATCCTTTAATGAAATTAATTCACAAATAAATTAGAATATAAGCAATAAATCACAATATGAATGAAATAGAGTAGAATATACGAATAGTCAATGAGCCACTTCAAGGAAGCAACCTCCATAATCTTACAATAAGAACATAATTCAAAATGATGATAAAATAATAAACACTACCTCCTGTAAATAGCCTAATTATGCTATGGCAACAACCTAGGATGACCCTACTAATAATATGAAGCTATAGAAATGATCGTATGACTTAATTAAAGGTTATGATAGCCACAAGTAGGCCACACATATCCAAATACATGTTATAGGATAAGGTCATAGCATGCTGATCCCTTTCAGAGCAACATGGTCCTCAATTTTGATGATTGTTAGATACTTTTGCAAGAATGCTTCATCCTTCCATGTCGCATCTTCACTAGCTAAATTCTTCCACTTGACTAGATACTCTATAATCTTCCTCATATACAACCTCTTAGTGTGTTTTTGATTTATTCCCTCAGGTTATAAACTGATTATTACCTCCTCATCAATCTCTAGTAACTCTTTTTGGGATGAAAATATTTGTCCAATGATCTTCAAGCAGAAAGCATGGAAGTTTGGATGTATTTTTGTTGAGTGAGCAAACTCCAATTTGTATGCTACAATGCGAATCTCCTGTAAGACTTGATAAGAGCCATAATACTTAGGTGAAATATTTTTATCCTTATTTTTCTATTTTAATGACATTTGAGTATATGGTTGTAAATGTACAAAATTCCAATCTATGAACTCAAAGTGTCTTTCACTACTATGTCAGTCTACTTGTAGGTTCATGTGATTTTGTGCCATTGTGAAGTTTTCTCTAAGACTAGAGAGTACCCTATGTCGGTGTCAGATGTGTTATTTGATTTTTCAAACCTTAGGTTGTACCCTCAAAGATGAGGGGATGGTACCCATATGGTGCCAAAAATGAGACATTTTATATGAGGTATGGAATGAAATGTTAAACCACCATTCTGCTAGTATCAACCCTTGAACCCATCTCTCCTGTTTATGTGAAGAAAAAATTAAGATAACCCTCCAAGCACTGGTTGACGACCTTATATTTACCATCAAATTAAGGATGATAAGATGGGATAAGGGATAGTTGGGTAACAAAACATGAGAATAACTTTGTCCAAAAATTAAAAGTAAAGATGGGATAATGATTACTTACTATGATCTTTAAGGCCCCATGGAGCTTTTGAATTGTATCCATAAATGCTGTTACTACTATACTTGCTACAAATGGCTATTGTAATGCACAAAATCAAACATATTTGGTGAGTATATCCAAAAAGCCATGCTGACATGTTTCCCTTTAGATTTTGGTAGCCCCATGATGAAATCCATGGAAACCTCCTCCAACCTCTAGCTAGGAATAGATATAGGTTGAAACAGACCTGGGGTATTGATTTTTTCCCTTTTATTTTGCTAACACACCATACATTTTGTCGTAATATTTTGGACTTCCCATTTTATTCCTTCAAAAACAAATATTTCTTTACTCTATGATAAGTTTTGAAGAATCCCAAGTGCCCATCTATTTGATAAACATGAAGTATTTTAAACACCTTCTACTTAAGGGTTGATTTTTTTCAGAGGTACAACCTATCCTTATACCAACGAGCATCCCATTTCCATACAAATTTATTTGAGATGCTTAGATATTGTTAGAGTTTTTGAATAAGATCATGTGTAATAACTTCATTCTCCCACTTTGATCTTACTTCATCCACCCACTCGGTCTGTAATATGGACATGGTGCACAACATTTCCTATGTGGATTCATCTTTCCTAGATAGTGCAACATCCACAACATTCTCCTTTCATTTCCTGTATACAATCTCAAAGTCATATCCCAACATCTTAGTGACCCATTTTTATTGTTATTTTGATGAAAACTATTTTAAGAAGTATTTTATACTACCAAGATTTGTCTTCAATTTAAAGTGTCTCCCCAATCAGATATGGTTGCCATTATTGTACTACATAGAGGATGGCCATCATTTCATTCTCATAAATAGGCTTTAGAAAAATCTTACCTTTGATTTGGCATTTCTCAAATGCAATGGGTCATCCTTATTGCATGAGTATTGCTCCCAAACCATACCTGGAAGCATCACCTTCTACAATGAATGTTTTGGTGAAATATGGATTAACTAGAATTAGGGTGGTGCACATGGCCTCATTCAACTTATCAAATGCTCAGGTCACTGCCTCATTCCAATGAAAGGTGTCATTTTTCAATAAGGTTGTGAGTGGTGTTAAATGCTCCCATGCTTTAAAAAGAAAAACAATAGTAACCTGTGAGCCCCAAGAATCCTCAAAGGTTTTTTAGGGTTATAAGAACTTTCTATTCTACCATAGCCTTGGTCTTGTGATGATCCACCTTGATGCCCTCATGACAAAACATGGTCCAAATAATCAACCTCCTTGAATCTAAAAGTGCATGTAAGAGGCTTGACATAAGATGACATTGCTCAATAATATCAAACCCTGATTCACATGATGCAAGTGTTCCTCCCATGTTTTTATGTATATGAAAATATCATCAAAGAACACCAAAATAAATTTGCATAAAAATGGTTGAAAAATGGAGCTCATTAAACACTGAAATGTATATATGGTGCATTAGTGAGGCCAAAATGCATCACATAAAATTCATAAGGGCCCTCATGGGTTTTGAAAGTTGTCTTATGCATGTCCTCATCTCTAATTTGAATTTTATGACACCGAGAACAAAGATTGAGTTTTTAAAATTAAAAAACACCATGTAATTCATCTAGAGAATCACCAATTACAGGACTATGGAACTTATCTTTTATTGTGGATTTTTTGAGTTCTTTATAGTTAGGGCACATGTGCCATGTGTCATCCTTGTTACCCAACATCATGACTAGAGAGGAATAAACACTTTGACTATGATAAATAATACCTACGTCTAACATCTCCTATACCTTCTTCTCAATCTCACTCTTCTAGACATATGGGTAACAATGAGGCTTGTTGTTGGGTGGTTGACACCCTAACATTAGTTGAATGGCATGATCATGATCAAATTTGGCATACCACCAAAAACTACTAAATGTTCCTCCACAATAGATTGTAGATATTGTGGTGTAAACCCCTTTAGTTGTTGTGACTCTATTTGAAAAAATGACCAAAAACCCATCCGATCCATTTTTTAAAAGATTATGCATCAGATGAGAACTCATCATGTGTGTTGACTTTTCACGTAACCCACATAGTTTGAATTTTCTAGTCCTCAGACTGGAAACACATGAATACCTCTTGGAAATTCATCTCAATTGTTACCAAGGTTGTTAGCCCTTAGAATCCAAACATAATGTATATCCACCCATAAGAATGGAAAACATAAGGCTATATAGTAGATATTCTCCCATCAAGAGTTTAATACTATGGATTTCCTAGAATATCTGATTGCGCCACCATTTGCAATTATGACCTGAAAGTCTAGAGTTAGTTTGACAAAATAGTTTAGGCACATAGATAATTTATTGTTGATGAAGTTGTGAGTACTTATCAAGTAAATCAATAGTGTCACCTTCTATTTTTTTATAAAACCCACTAGCTTAAGGGTTTGTAGAGTGCTAACTCTAGAAAGTGCATGGCAAGAAATAATTAGTTGGGTTTCTTCTGATTCCTCCCTTGGCTCATCATCAACTTCCCATTCTACTTCTTCCTCCTCTTCTTATTCATTGACACCTTAAATGTAGAAAAAAATATTTTCTACACATTTATGTCCTTGATTGTATTTGCTATCACAATTAAAACATAACACTTTTGACATTTTTTATTCAATTTGTTGAGGTGTCAACCTAATAGGCTGAAGGAATGATGCTTTCAGAATGCTAAAATATCTAATGTTAATGAATGTATACCTCGTATTAGAAAATGAATTTTCCTCTGCCCTACATGCGATGATAATAGAATCATAGACATTAAGTGGATTATACATACATACCTCATTTTGAATGTGGTCTTTGAGACCACCAAGAAATAAGCCATTTAGGTTCTCATCTGTAATCATCTTCACACACATACAAGTTATGAAATTAATGAATATAATATTTGATTGAGCTTGTTTTCCATAACTTTTCTAGATGGCTAAGGTAATTCTCCATGACACTACTAGTATAGTGTGTTTGTGGATCCCATGTAAAAACTGACCAAGTGACAATGAGATCTTTCTTTTTCTTTTGAGCATACAACCATCTATACCAAATGATTTTTTTAGGTTCTAGATATATGGATCTGATGGTAACCTTCTACCCACATGGGATTTGATGTAGATAAAAAATTTTCTCCAGTTGGTTGATCCAATTGAGTGGATTCTTCCCATCAAACTTATGCATGCCCACCTTTGGTAACATGTTCCATGACCCATAATTAGTGCTAGCCATGGGTTGAGGTACATAATTTGGACCAATATTTGGTTGTACCTTAGATCCAATCTGAGTTTCTTATGAGGTTAACATCTTGTTGATATAATTCATGAGAGTATCCATTTGCATGATGATGGGAGCCATATCTCCTTTCAATTCATTATGCATATTCTTCATTTCAAACTTTGTGTTGTTCATACTACCATCCATATTGTGCACTTTATCCTCCAACAAAGAAGACATCATATTAAAATCCTCACCTGGTTTGGATTTTGATTCTATCTCCCCTTTGTGAGGAGTTTTCCCTAGTGTAAATGAAATCTTTCCTTGACCTCTAGTTTACGGCTTTGTCATGTTGAGGCTTGATAGTGCAAAAAATGATTTTCTCATTTGACCAAACTTTGAACAAATGGATTTGGACTTAGGTCAGCTTCAAAATCAAAACTTAAAATAATAGACCCATATTATATTTTTGAATTCTTTCCTAAAATGTAATGAAATTAGAAAAACTCCTTAAAATATGACATGCAAAATGAAATTAATAAAACCCTAAAACTACAATAAATTGATAAAAAGTGATCACCAAACCTTGTTTTATTAATGTAGTGTCTTTGAATTATTTTCCAACTCTAGTAAAAAATTGTAGAATAATTTGTAATAGATTGTCAAATATAAGAAATTCTCCAAAATTAGGGTTTCACCCATAATTTTCCTAAATCGAAGCTCTGATACCACTTGTAATGAAATTAATTCACAAAAAAGTAGAATAAAAAATTAGATCAAAGTATGACTAAAATATAATATAATATATGAATAACCAATGCAACACTTCGAAGGGGGACATCTCCATAATTTTACAATAAGAACAAAATTCATAATGATGATAAAATACTAACCACCTCTTATATATAGCCTAAATATGCTATGGAAGCAACCTAGGCTGACCCTACTACTAATATGAATATATAGATTTGATAATTTGTCTAAATCAAAGGCTATGATAGCCAAAAGTCATCCACACATATCCCAAAGGCTAAGGGCATATCCAATCCTGAATATGCTTGATAGCAAATTGAGTTGACCAAGTCGATTGATGGATAAATGGATAGGGGAAAGCATGGAAAAGAGTCAAATGTGTACAAAAAAGTCATGTATGTTTAAGGTATGTAAATTTTTTTATTTTAGAGTGTATAATACCAAATTTATGTGTCTACAAGAACCAACATGGCCAAACTTGACATGAAATCCATAGAGTCTGACTCCCAAGGTTGATTAGGGATCAATAGAGGTGTGTAAAGTCCATGCTTTTTGTTGCTTAGTTTTTCTGTTTCACATGTTGTGTTTTATATAATATAACTCTTGACACCAAGATGAATGTTTGGCCAATATAAGTATTTATAGTGTAGTGCCATTATTTATTCCACTCTGATGTGTCACAAAAACTTGAACTAGTGCACCTCTAAAATCATCTTTTGTTGCTCTACTATCATAACATGTAGGTGTCCTAAGTGACACATAATCCCTTCATGTAGATGGTAGTTTTTAATTCATCATCTCATTTGTTTCATATATGGTGTAAAACTTAGGATTAATACCATACAACATGGGCCATTGAGAAGTATCGTGGCCACATGAATCCAGGATTGTTGTTAGTGTTATGATTGGAGGGTGGATAAATTAGTATGTAGCCTAATTAGAAATTTCTTGTGCATGATGTTAAGTTGAAACTGTTGTAGGTAGGTATAAAAATTATTATGGTGATCATTATGTAATTTTTCCTAGGTTTGCATAGATTGTAGAGGTTTGTGATTTGTATGGATGATGGTTCCATTCCTAGAATGTAGTGCTTCCATTGCCTGCACGCTTGGATAATGGGATAAATTTATTTGTCATATGTAGGATATCTATGTACCATATATATGAATGTTTCACTATGGTATAAATTAAATGCATATATTATGTGAATATTGCACTGAGTGCATATTTTGAAGCATCAAATTCAATCTCAAGGGGGTGTTGTAGATATGGTAAGGCAAGGACTAGTTCTGAGCAAACTCTCTCTTTTAATTCCTCAAAATCTTGTTGTAGTGATGTGTTTGAAAAAAAACTTGGCCCTTTACCCCATTTTCTTAGTTCAGGGGCCATGCAATATGAGAGAATCCACACATGAACCACTAATAAAAATTGGCTAACCTCAAGAAGCTTGTGAGGTATGTAAATATTGTCGGTGTTGGCCATTATTTGATGCTTTAAATATTTTATAGGTCAACATGTACACCATCCTTATCTATGATTTATCGTATATAATGTATAATTTGAATTGTAAAATAACACTTATCCCTATTTCCATATATATTTTGAATACACAGGGTGTTAAGAACTTTTTGAACATGATGCAAGTGCTCCTAGTGAGGTCCAATTTTTTTAGTGCTTTATTTTATACTTTCCACTACTCTGTTCTTGTTCTTACAATGCATGATGCATTTATTTTCAAGGCACATGATACCCCTTATGATATTATGATATCAAGACAATTGATTTTATTTGTTTGATGTTCCTAGTAGGACTAGTTTTAATACATTTCACAATTCATATGAATGTTTTAGATGATATTCCTAGTAGATCTAGATGATTTCACCAATATTACTTGTATGCATATTTTGATGATCTTGCTAGTTAAGCTAGCAAATTTATACCATGTTGTTTGAATATATGGGTGCTTAAGCATTGGAATTTTGATGTTAGATCATTTGATACACTAAGACAACGTAGTTTTTGAGATGATTTTATGTATATATTGCATACTTCTAAATGTTACTTGAGATTGTTTCCATTCAGTTGGTTTGGCTATCATAGAATAGAGAAATTTTATGTGTGCATTGATGTACATGATTATAAGAGGTTAAGCAAAGGAACTGGAACCATGAAAAACATGGGTTTACCATACATTAGTTATGTAGTTTTCCTAAATGACACCTTGCTTAAGGTCCCTAGTTGTGATATAGTTGTTAATATTGGATTTTGAAAAAAATGGTAGAAATGATTTTTATATATTTTGAGGTGAAATTAGAGCTATTTGACTAATATGTAAGACTAGGAGAATTTTTAGGAATTCTAGAAGATTTTTAGGACATGTCGTGTCCTTAGTAATGGCCTTGAAAGAGTAAACATTTATTTAGTGTTGGGAGACTCATGCTTGCCCATGTGCCTAATAAGAAGACTATAGAACTTGTAAGAGGAATTAGTGCTTATAATAATTTTTGTAGAAGGGGAAAAGGAATGAAAAGGGAAAAGTGTCATCTTCCCATTAGTCAAATAATCAAAAACTTTCCATATATAATAAGGGAAATCCATCACTGTGGGAACCTTTTGGCCATTATTCAAAATTTGGAGGATAAACTTGAAGGAAATAGTGAATCCCTTGTAACAAATACTTGGATTTCCATGGCCTTATGGATGAATTCCTTTATTATCTATTTTTTTGGTTGGTCCCTTGGCTACCAAGTGTTTTACAACCCTCTAAGGGAAATGGAGATGTACAATACCTCATCTTTTATTGTTTTTTTTACAACGCATTAATTATTTTCAAATTACAAAGTTATGATTCCCAAATGGCAATATCATGTAGGCATGCTTGTGTGCTTCCTTGGAGTAGGGATTGAGCATGGGAAACTAGATTCCAAAGTCCTCCTACAAGATTCATATCAGTTGGGTTTGGGAAATAAAAAAGGTATCTTTCTCTAAGTCCTATTATAATGGAGAAGGGTTTGGGAAAATATGAGGAATAACTAAGTCATCCTCCTCTCATCCCATTGATTGAATAATTGGAATCTTGTCCATTTAGGTGATTCATGAAGCTCTTAAGATATTTTCATTTTTACTTTGTGTTATCCAAGTGCTGTTTTTTTTTCCCATGTGCTTCATGATTGGGTCGAAGAAAGAGCCTAGATTGTAGGAAAATTTGTCCAAGTAAATCCACCTAAGAATATTTATCTACCTTATCTTACCCAAAAAACACTTTACCTTACCCTTATTTGGTATTACACATGTTTAGAGTTGGGAGTCCTATGCTTGGGGTATGCTTAGGGAATCCTCCCAATGATTACATTATGAATGGGAGACACACCCCTCTTTGGCTTGGCCTTATCGGTACATTTGAGCATGGATCTTGGTGACTATTCCTATATTTATGTTTATACATTTTATTTTTGACTTTTGGGGCCCTTAAAAATGTAACTATTTTAGTTGTAAAGTGATTGAGCTTGCAAATTGTTCATATACTCTTCTTGTGCCCTTGATAAAAGAAGGTAAATTATAATATATGAAATTTGTAAATTTGGTGGAATATTTTAAAGATAATTAATGTTTCTAATATGATATATTTTTGGTCTAAATATAGTAGTATAAAGATAAATTTTCATTTTTTCCTTTAAGTGTTTGAGATGGATTGTAATCCCTTAGGCCCTAAAGGGCTAGTATGCTTTAATTTTTTTTAATATATTAAGACCTAATTAATCTTCACTAAATCAATTTTAATTCGTAGTGGTCTCCATCATGAATCCACATCATTTTGTGAAATCAATTTAGGATCCATGGTTTAATTTTAGAATTTTTTTGAAGTAATAAATCCTAAATCACCTCAAAACCCTTCATAAAATGTGTGTAATTTCACTAATTGATGCACCAAAACATAAGGTGCTAAAAATCAAATTTAATTTTATAGTGAAGAACACAATTTTATAAACCTATAAGAATTTTTTGGGGACATTTTGGATTTGTTTATTGCCCATTATGATTTTTTGAAAAATACTTCTCTATATGGAAACCTCCCTTTACATAGGCCCTTTATTTGTAGGGCAAGGCCTTTCTTTAGAGGGTAGGTCATGGATTTATTTGGTGGTTGCACATATGACTGTGCATATGGATATTGAAGGCCAAAGGGGTTAGTGAGAGTAAAAAATGACTTTTTAAAAAAAACCACATTACTTTTAAACTATTTGTAGTATTTTATAAGCCGTGGTCTTTTTTGTTATAATAGGAAACATTGTGTTGAATTGGACATCAAAGCCTTTGATCGTGGGTGGTTATGTGTTTAGTGGCCAATTTATATATTGTCTTAACTAGTATTAGGTGGTGGTATGTGTCTTGTAGACTGCAGTCTTCTCTAAACTAGACAATATATATTTTATTTCCATGATTTCTCTTTTGACTTTGTTCAATATTTTATACACTTAATTATATAATAAATTATAACTTGGTTTTTAATTTTAGGCCAGGCAAATAGAGTTAGCCCATATGCATGATATTTTTCAATCCTATCTGGGGCACTTAGGTGACCCATGGTGGGGTGACCCTAAAGGGACCCCACTTAAAATTTCATCCTCTTCTATATGGAAGAGTCTCAAAAAATTAAAACTTGAAAATAAACTAGATTCAACCTTTTTATTAAAGGGAGGCACACCTTTTGGGAGTTGTTAGGTGGGTGGAACTTAAGGGACCCCATTTTTTTTGTATTACTATTGAATCAAATTAAAAATATAAATGTAAATTTTAGAACTAAAATAAAATTCTTATCCCTTTTGGTTTTAAGCTCCGAGCAAATATTAATGGTCACCGGAGGTTCCGAGAAACTTTTTTGAATTATTGTCTTGGTAGATTTGGAAGCTAGACAAAGATCCTAGGAGGACCCTTGCTTCCCAAAATTATTATAAAATTAATTAAATCACTTCAACCTGAATTTTGGAGTTAAGGAATTGGAGTTGACCATAAATGGCCACAAGATAAGCTTCATCCCTAAACACCCTTTTTGTCTGTGTGTGATGTTGAAAAATCATAGAGATATTTTGTGAGTTCCATTGGACTCGAAATTCACCCAACATCAAGTTTTCCCTATAAAATTATAATTTAGAGACATCCTTTGGAATTGTTTTTAACATGTAGTCCCACCAAGGGTGGACAATCAAGGTACCAAGGTACAAATGAAAAAGATTAAAAGTTTGTCCTTTCCTCCCAAACCTCATTCTTATTTTCGTAGATTTATTTTTATCATCCTTGTTTTAATGGGGGAATATTTATAGGAATTAATAAGGATATTTATGGTTTTGGATTTGACATGATCTAAGGGTTAGGAAAGGCTAGATCCAATGGTGGAGATTGAGTGATCCATCTTCTAAGGGCCAACCCAAGATATTTTATGATCCTTTAAAGGTCACATGAGACCTTGTTCAGTGTATTATAATACCATATGAAAATTTATCTAAAATTGGAATTAAAATTCTAATTTTTACTTAAAAAGTATGTATGTAGTCCTAATTGGCTGCAACTACATGTGGTCTTGTTGGAATACTTTTGAGCATAGGAGTGGGTTGTTAAAACCTAGACCACATGAGAGACTTTATCATATTAACTATGGGTTCAAACTAAGACCTCGATGGCCATGGGGTCAGTTAGGTTCGTAGAGGTCATGTAGGCCATTTGGGCCATAATGGGTCAGTTAGTGCAAGCAAAGTTAGCATGGGTGATGTGATAACCACAGGACCTCCTATACATTGGTAACCATACCCAAAATTATATGTGGTGTAGGTAGTGGATGCTTGGATCAGGCATGTCAACTTGAATGTGCATTGTACATTATTAAAAAAATTAACCTTTTTTATTTTTAATGCATTTTTGGGCATGACATTTGGTGCTAGAGCACAATTTCAACACTAGTAGCTTTAGGTAACTTAGTTTTTTGGTTCATTACTTTCACTTTGACTTGACATTAATCTTGACCTTGTGTTGTATGTCTTACAAATATGATAATTACTAAAAATGATGTCCATGTTGATCCACCTCTAGTCTAACAAGACCTAAGACCTTAGATATTTCAATCCATGCAATAATTTATTGGTGTGTTACTAGAGAGGTTACCCATAGTTTAGAAGGTTTTAGAGAGACATTGTCCACAACCTTCATGGAATGGAAAAAATTTAGTAGAGGGTGAAAGATAGAATAATCATATCCTAACACAAAAAAGGAAAAGAGTGATATAGAGAGACTTAAATCTCATAACCACTTGCATTAGTGTGTGGAGGGCAATAGAGAAAATTCTAAGCATAGAGAAGAGCATAGGGAAAGGTAGGGATATGACCACCCTCATAGGCTACCACTTGTAGATGTGGTAAATGACCTGATCAAACTTCATCCACCTAACTTTGATGCTATCATTGGGGGATATGTTATTGATGCATGGGTAACAAGTATACATGTATGCTTGTCTATTTATGATTATGATTCTAATGGTAGATCTCATATGTCCTGTCACCTATTGAGATATGTAGTGAGGATATGGTGGGAGTTTGAGGAGAAAACTCTATCTGATGCCAACTACCCCTACACGAGACTTTTTTAAGGAGTATTTCATGAAATTTTATATTTTAGATCACTAAAATTAGAGGAAGGTGGATGAAATCCTTAAATCTGACAGGGGAACAATATAATGGAATATTATGAGTCACATTGATTCCTAGATTTACTAGAGCATGTGGGGTACCTAAAAAATGAGACTATATACATGAATTTTTTTATCAAACATCTGAATACAAACTTGTTTATATTAGTACACATTCTCTCCCTGTAGATGTTAACTATCACATTAGAGAAGGCATATGTTGCAGAGAATGATTATTTAATCTATTGTCCTATCTTTTTGTAGTTCATTGATATATTTCCTAGTGAGTTCCTTGGGATGCCCCCACCTCTTGAGATTTATTTCAATATAAATCTTATACTTGGGACTGAGTTTTCATACATAACACCATATTGGATGACCATACCTAAGCTTTGTGAGATAAATATGTAGCTAGTGGAATTTTTGGAGAAGGGTCTTGTACATCTTAGTGTTTCCTCTTGGGCATCACTTGTTATCTTTGTGAATAAGAAAAAGATATCCATTAAAATATGTATTAATTACTGCTAGTTGAATAAAGTAACGATAATGAATAGTTACCCATTTACTAGGATTGATGAATTATTTGATTAGATGTAAGGAGCTAGAGTTTTCTCCAAGAGAGATTTGAAGTTTGGGTACCATCAACTTTAGATTGTAAAATTAGACATTCAAACATAGTATGCGCATTATGAGTTTACAATCATGCCTTTTGGTTTGAGTAATACCCAAATGGTGATCATGCACCTCATGAATGGATTTTTTTGCACCATTTCATGATGATATTCCTTGAAGACATTTTGATCTATTCAAAAAATTAAGAGTAATACAAATATCACTTACGAAAGGTATTTTAAGTACTATGAGAGAATAATTTGTAAAAAAACTTAGGAAATTTTGCATTTACATAGTTGAAGGTGTAGTATTTGGAGAACATTACTTTTTGGGAGGTCATCTTAGTCTATCCCTCTAAGATTCAGTCTATTTTGGAGTGACCAACACCCATGGATGTCTCATAAATATTTAAATTCATGGGCTTGGTGGGTTACTACCTCTAATATGTGGATAAATTTTATTGTGTTATGAACCCCATCAATTCTCTTTAAAGTAAAGGGAGACATTTGTCTTACTAAAAAATGTGAACATATCTTCCATTTTTTGAAGGAACATCACACTAGTACACACATCTTAGTGGTGCATGATCCACATGGTGATTTACATGTCTATACTAATACATCCTTGGGTGGTTTGGGATCTATCATCATGTAGGAGACAAAATTGGTTTCCTATGAGTCTAGGAAACTCAAGGATTACGAGCTGAACTATTTGACACATGACATTGAGTTTTCAATATAATTCATGCTTGTTTGAGATGGTGACACTTCCTTCTTGGTCATCACTTTATGATGAATGAAAACCACTTGAGCCTAAAATTTATTTTTAGTCAACCTAACCTTATTCCCATTAGTGTCATTCAATGAATTTTTTGTGTGAGTATGATTTGTGATTTTAACACACATAACACAATGGGTTTCCAAGTAATTTATGAAATGTGTGATGCATGGAGAAAGTTTGATACAAAAAACCATGGCTCATACTCAAAATTTTAAAAATAAAAATAAAATAAAAATCAATGAGGGTATAATTGAGGAATATACTATAGGTATAGAGGAGGTGGATGAGTGGGAGTAGTCTATTTCCAAAGATTATGTTTCAAATTTGGGGAAACGAATAACTATAAAAGAAAAGGCCCCAAGTTCCCTAATTGTGCACATTGTGGATATGGAGATAGGATAAATAAGTGTCAAGATCTTTGCCAAATGATCTTATGGAGGTAAATCCCTAAAAGTCACAAGGATGATCTAAATTTCACAAAAAGGATGTTAGGGGGAATTTTAGTAGGTTGGGAAATCAGGTCCATAAGTAAATATCATTTTAAGGAGTGGAGTTGAAACACATGAAAATAATATGCTTGCTCAACTAAAACAAGGTTGTGCATAGTCTAGAGGTAATGGTTGTAGATGACCCTTGCATGCCATTCTAGAAGTTGATGTTGGGTCAAGCTAAATAAATTATTGAGAATCTTCAATCCAAAGTTTAATTTTCATGGTAGATGGAAGCTAAGATCAAGGAAACTAGAGAAAAGGTCATAATATGAGGAAATGGAAGAGTTGTTTGAGATATATTTATTACTAAAACATGAAGTTGTGTTACTTTTGTTGAAGACTTGGATCAAGAAAATTATGGGGGAGGTACCTAAGCAAGAAAAGGAACATGAAAAATATATTATAAGTGTAAATAATGTTAGGCATGACCAATAGTTAACCATTAATCCAAAGATTACCGAGTGGTATTTAAAAAACATCTTGGTGGATACTAGAATGAAAGTAAACATATTGATAAAGGATGCACGAATGAAGATGAGCAGTCCAAGTTTACATCCTTTAACAAACAAGTTGTTCAACATGAACGAGATTCAATCTAAGCCACTTGGATTCTTTAAGGGCACATACTTATATATAATGGGAAAAAAAATTTGCTACAAACTTTAAAGTGATAGAGTAGGTAGGAGTTAAGAACTATACAAATTTGGTGGGAAGACTTTGGTGTCACAAAAAATAAGAAATGCAATATAAATAATGTAATACAAGATTTGAGAATGGGGAACAATGTATTGTGATAATTATTGATGGATAAAATGGACATGTGTATATAGGAAGTGTGGATATTGATGAAGATATTTACAATATAAATAATATCACTACGTAAAAGAAGGAATATTCAAATCCACATGATGATGGGAGCTTGAGATAACAAAGTGGGGTATCAATTTTGGCCACCACTAGCATGGCATGTGAAATATGCATCTATATCCTTATGAAGTGAATGGTAGGAAGTTCATAGGAGTTCAAAGGAACCACACAAATTCATTAATAAGTGGTTTGATTAGATGCAACGTGGAAAGGGTTGGAAGCAAGAAGTACAAGGCATAAAAATAAAATGGGTTCCATGTGTATGATAAGTTCCAAAATGATAATTTAAGATAAGTAGAGGAAAGTTTAGATAAGATACCAAAGTATGATGGTTAAATGCATAAAAGTGTATGTTCAAGATCTAGAAGCTTGTTTACCTAAGGAGGTGAAGCATTTACCAGTCCTTATTCACACATTGTGTAACAAAAATGTGTTATGGTGGGAAATTAATGGTACACACATAACTGTTTGAGTCAAGGTTGAAGAATCTATTCACATAAGATTTGAGAGGATAAATATCACAAAGGCTTTCTAAATTATGAAAGAGACAAATCCTAGTAAAATTCTAAAGGGATGTGAAGAAATTTGGTCCATAAGTTGATTTGTGCTTCCCATATACTTGTTGGTTCATGAAATTTATGACACTCCAAATATGTGTACCTATACATGGTATATACTTAGTGAGACCCAGTGAGAAAAAACGGACCGAGAAACAATTAAAGACAACTTCATGTGGAATATTAGGTTCCTCACAATTAAGCCAAATCTGGAAGATCTTTTGAAAGTAATAGAAGAGTATATTTTATTTAATGATGCATGAATGAAAGATATGATCCAAGATGTAAACAATAAGGGATATTATATAATTGAATAATTTTTGATGAAGGAATAAAAGTATATTAAAAATCAAGCAAAAGACACATGCAAGGGTTGGGAAACACACACATACAAAAGGTTGACAATTTGGAGAAAGTTTTTAGAGTCAAAGAGAAAAAATATTTAGATGAGGAATAAGATCATTTCACTGTAGAAACATACATTGGAGAAATAAAAGATGAAAACATGAAATATGGTAAAGATAAATACTATAATAAACCTTTGTAAACAAAAGAGGTGAATAATGGAATAAAATATGAGTCAAGAATTTTTATGATTGGAGATTACTATTAAAATGTGAAATTAGCATAGATAGTTGAATTGATCAAATAATTATGAAACCTATTTTTTAAGAACTATATTATGATGAAAGGAATTCATAAGTCCTTAAGGATAATGGAAATTAAATATTATGGAGTTACAAGACCGGTAAAGAGAAGTCCATACATAATATACCCCAATATCTGCTCAAAAGTTAAGGAGTTTGATAAAATGTTGGATGCAAAGGTGATTTATTTAGTAGAGGAGTCAAATAAGGTAAGTCTGATGGTGATTACCATCAATAAGGTGGAAGAATTAGGATATGTGTGGAGTAGAGGGTGTTGATTGACACATGTATTCAAGATCTGTTTTGTACTATATTTACAAAAGAAGTGTTGGAAGGGGTATTAGGATAGGAAATTTATAAGTTAATTGACATGTTTTAATGGTACCATCAACTTAAAAATACATAAAAATACAAGGAAAATCCCACATTTTCAGTCAAATTGGACTCTATATAATGTAATTCATTTTGGGTTGAATAATGTACAAACATATTTTATATGCATTATGGTAAAGACATTACATGATTTTATTCACATGCTCCTTCAATTATATATTGATGATTGGATGTTCTATAGAATTTGAAATACTACTATGATAATTTGTGCCTAATATTTGAAAGGTGTAGACAACTGAAAATTTTGCTAAGTTGAAAGAAATGCATGTTTGTAGTACTATTTGGGATACTATTAAGACATGACATTTATAAGGAAGGCATGTTAATTGACCTAAATAAGATAGATATTATTATGGAATTGGAAGCCCCACATAATAAAAAATATATGAGTGCATTTTTTGGGTCATTATGGGTATTACCACAAGTTTATTTGAAACTATATACAATTTGCTAGGCCATTGGAAGAGTTTTTGAGAAAGGATGGACCATTTGAGTGGACAAGTAGGATTGATTCATTTAAGACAATGAAAGAGAAGATTGCAAGCACACAAATCCTTCAATTTATAGATTAGAAGATGTATTTTCATGTACATGTTGATGCTTAAGGTACAACTGTTGAAGCTATACTCATGCAACTGAGTTAAGTAAAGATATATCACCTCATTTAATTTATAAGTAGGAAGTTTTTAAAGGTTGAAAATAATAATACCATTATACAGAAAAAATTCGAAAATGGTGTGTTACAAAATTTAGGAAATATAATATCACAACATCAATTTCTTTTCACTAACCCTGAGGCTTTGAATTATTTTGTAAATAAGCCTATTTTACATGGGTATGTATATTAGTGGATTGTGTTATTATAAGAATTTTAGTTTTTAGTTGTTGTGAAGCCTATAAGAATGAATGTGCGATCCAATACTTTATCATACATTGAGACTAGTGAAGCCATACATTTCATTGCGGACGAAATGAATAATTCAGAACTTTATTGGATTCAAGGTGTTTTCAAGGGGATGGAGAAATAGTAGTATTTTTGACATTAGTATTAACTCCAAGGGAATAAGTTGATTGTAAAGCAAAAGAAAAAACTTGTCATCAAAGTTTCACCTTACTAACTCATTGAAAGTGATTTGTACAAAATGGGAAGAGATGAAGTTTTGTGGAGATGCATAATGAAGCATGAGCATGTAAGAATAATATGCTAGTGGCATGAATGAACTAGGAGATGAGATTATGTAGGATAATAAAATATGCATAATATCCTCTTGTTAGGATATTGGTCACATAAATTACACAAAGATACTAAAGAATACATGTATAAGTGTTATATTTTTGAAAGAGTGGGGAAACAAAACAAAAGGGATGAGATGTTGTTGATTCCTATTATTTAAAAAGAACTATTTTAGAAGTGGGTAGTGGATTTATGGGTCTTATTAATATGATTATGTGCAGGAGTGGCATACAATAAATTACCACTGTTATAGACTATCTCATCGAATGGGGTGATGTTGCACCAATAAAGAATTACAAAGTAGAAAATACAATAAGGATTCTATGGGAAAACTTAATTTATTGGTATGATTGTCCTTTAATTTTATCCTTTGATAGAGGATGCTATTTATTTATAGAGATGGTAAATATTTTATTGGAAGCATTTATGATTATGCATCATACGATAACATCCTACCATCCACAATAAAATGGTATGATGGAGGATATTAAAGTTATTTTTGACACTACACTCATAAGATATGTGATGTAGGAAGCTAATTGGGATGATAAAGTATAAACAATATCATAGGCATATAAAACCACCTAAAATAAATTTAATTGATGCACACCATTTCAATTGTGCATGGTAAAGAAGTAATGTTACCGGTAGAGTTTCTAGTTCCATCTTTATGCAATGCATTTAAATATTGGTACCTAAGAATATATTCAAGAAAGGATAATGGAGTTAACTAAATTTGATGAAAATAGGTTATTAAATATGGAGCTAGTGGATGAAAAAGAACAAATTAAAAATATGGCATGGTAATGATATAAAGAACAAAATTTTACTGGTAGGCACATAGGTTATATTATTTGATTCACGTTATGCGGCATCCAAGATAATTTCATTTTAGATGGGTGGGATTGTATATCATTTATAATGTCTTGGGAATAGGCGAATGCAATTTTACCTAACATAATTGTGTAATAAGGAATGGGTCATAAGGCCTTTATCCATAATAAAATTATACGATAAAATATTCTCACACTTTATATATATATATATATATATATATATATATATATATATATATATATATATATATATATATAATTTTAATTAACATACATTTTTTTAATATTAATAAATGTAGATAGTCATGTAAGTCTAGTCAAGCAAGTTGAATTTGGGATCCTTTTGAAAACTTATCTCAATTCAAAAGTAATTTGGATTGGACATTTTTTTCACATTTTATTTCTTGTTAATAAGATAATTTTTCTCCAAGTTGAAAATAAAAAAGTTACAGGTAGTTAAGACATAATTACCAAAATTATGAAATATGCAAGGGGACTTAACACATATTTACTATGGGAGAAGAGGTAAGTTGGTTGTTGACTAGATAAAGTTTAAGATATATGTGTAAAGGTAAAAGTGAGAAACTGTTGCATAAACACGGGAAGTTTAAACATAATTGGGAAATTGTGCACATAAACAAGAAGTAATAGTACATAAGTAAGAGTGGAAAATTGTATATAGGAAGAATGCACGTGACATAATTAGAAATATTCATATTTAAAAGGAAGAAATGGCACAAAAGGATGATGTAATGTTTCCTTTGGAAGATAATTAATCAACTGATCATGGGTAGGTGAAGGAATTAAATGCATTATATATATAAAAGAATGTTGAGTGCATAATGGAAAATCATTTTAAATTTGTGATTTTGATAGTAAGGAGTGTCTACAATTTCAAAGGGAAGACCAGAGAGAAAATTAAAGTGGTTTTCATAATTTCAAGAGTAATTTAGGGCCTTTGAGAGTGGTTTGAAGTGATTCAAGTTGAAACAATATTGAGAAAGACACACGAGTTGTGGAAAGAAATGTCCAAGGCATCAAATTGAAGTTACAACAACATAGAAGTGTCACATCCCTTTTTCCCTGATACAGATGGAAATTATTAGTGTAGTTAATGTTACACACTAACATATAATTTATTAACCAAATTTTTATTTTAAGGATATGGATAGATAGGTAACAGAATAACAAGTGGATTTGTTAAATTTATTCATTGATGTTATTACCCACTCTAAATTATATTGATTAAATTCAAATGAATTTGACTTGTTTTGATCAACATCAAATGGAATTGATTACTTATTTTCATTAATGTAAAATGAAAATAACTTGCATGTTTTGACTAATGCCATACAAAATTGACAACTTAATTTGATTAACTCTATATGAAATTGATTTGGTTATTCTGATTAACATCAAATGGAATTAATGTGCTTATTTTGATTAACATCAAATGAAATTGAATTCTTATTTTGATTAAGGTCAAATGAAATTGATTTGATTATTTTTATTAATATCAGATATGTTTGATGTGATTTTACTGATCATGTTTAACAAATTGATTTGATGTTATATTAGAAATGATTATCACATTATGTGGATATTTCAACTTGGTTTGGCCACTTTATTTTTTTTGAGTGTGTGATTACAACATAAGTTCTTCCCCTAAGTAAAGGGAGGGAATAATTAGGGAGAGATTGATAGATATAGTTACCGAGGACAAGAAAGAGAAGGATTGCATATACATGTTTGAATTTTTTAAGTGACCATGAACCCAACTCTAGAGCCCTTGATACCCTTGGGGATGGTTAGGTAGTCTCATTGTGACTTTTGTATTGTTTAGTTTATTTGATTCACATGCTTATGTCAAATAACACGAAGTGACATGCATGTCTTAAAATATTCCACTTTTCAATATTTGGATAGCCTTATTGTGTGATTTCATATGAAGTTATTTATAGTTCATATATATAATTTTGATGAATTTTTAGTGTGAAAAAAATCACACATTGACTATGAACCAACATTAAGTTGGCAATACCATGCAATTGGACTTTACTAAATCATATATATGTGTTTTATGTGTACAAAATAATATTCTAATTAAAGGTTTGTGGAAGTCACTCATACAGTTTGATAATATCCAACTAACCACTAGATTTATATTAGCAAAATTTTAAGGACTAAATTCAAATTGTATATTTACATGA
The DNA here is from genome assembly GCA_037957365.1 of Torreya grandis. Classification (NCBI taxonomy): domain Eukaryota; kingdom Viridiplantae; phylum Streptophyta; class Pinopsida; order Cupressales; family Taxaceae; genus Torreya; species Torreya grandis. Next base: position 586,498 of record JARHVA010000418.1, read on the forward strand.
AACTATGGGTTTAATTATAGTTCATTTAGTTTAATATAAGTTATGATTAGTGCATGATTCCTATACTAAAATATTAATTTTATTGAAGTATGAATTCTATCATTAGATATTGAAAATTGTTGATTTATTATATCAAGGCAAGTTTATATAAAAGTGTAAAAATTATACATGAGCTTTAAATAGTGATTGAAGTATCAATCAAAAGAGTTTGAGACATTACATGGAGCATTGACTCATAATAGGTAAATCAACCACTAATATTAAACCAAATAAACTCAATTAGAAGTGATTTAAATAGAAATATTGTAAATGAAGTGGAATAATTGGCATATGAGGTGGATGATTGCATGACACCATTGGAGGTGGTGAAAATTGAAGCAAGTCACTGCCACTCTATTTTAGGGAGAACGATGAGAAAATACTATTTTGGAAAAATAGTAACCACCAACAACTGAGGGAGGAAATATATAGATACACCTAAAAATAAAATAAGTACAGACAAAGAGAGAGAATATTTGGACGAGGGTGTGACAAAAATGAGAAAATAAGCTAGAAAGGAAGGACACACTGGGACATGATTGAGATGAAGGATAAAGATAATCTCACATTCATTTATTGCATAAGGCTAAAGGTAGGGTCATAATCCACTTAAATTATGAAATGAAAATACTTCTTGAATTAATCTCATGAGATTATCTTCTTCTAATAACTTGAATTAAATAATTTTTTTTAAAAATCATATTAGCTATGGTAAAGGCATCATTAGTCTTGAGTCAATGATATTGAATTCTCTATGTCACTTTAAATAAACTTAATGACTATTGTGAATATATAATAATATCTCCTAATATCATCCTCTACCTATAACCTTAGAAAGAACATGTATTAGTCTCATTCTTAAGTTTTTAAATATTATATCCTATTACCTTAGAGCGGCATCTTGAGGAACAATCATGAATTGAGATCTTTTTGTAATTCAGTCAAATTAAATTTTGAGTTGAATACTAGTGTGAACAATATAGACATAAAGACAAATCCCTTGTTAGAATCATAAAGTCTTAGAGTATGATTTAAAACCTAGATGGGTTAATTGACTAAGATTAATATCTCTTCCTTCTATTATTTGTTAATTATTTGAGTCAGATATACCTAGGTAGGTCAATGTTTTATCCTTATATCATTATTTAATATTTTAATAGAAACTTTCATGTGCATATTTTTAGACACTAGATATGAATCATATATCACCTCAGTACTTTACACTTGGAAAATCCCTATCATGAATGTACCCTTCAGTTATGAGACTATCCCACTACCGAAAGGATCATGTTCACTATCTCTTTGTGAAAAATTGATTATCTCTTAGTCTAACCACTATTATTCTAATGAACATGCCTTATATAATGTGTAAAATTATATAAACTTGATAATTATCTTTCTTTGTTAGTTTTGGACTTGTACCTATTTTATAGCTTCTTGGACACTTGCATCCCAACTAGATGCTTACGTCAATGCTAGTATCCATTTTTAAAATAAGTGTCAAATGCAAAAAAGTCATATGATTTTCAAATGAAACATATTATTATAGTTGGCCTTAGTTATTTAGTGTGATTGGTATATATACAAGATCAACCATCATTCATTCCTTACCTAGAAAAGACCTAGTACATACAAAAAAATCACAAGGCAACTAACCAAGAGCACTCAATCAAGGATTAAAGTGATAAAATATTACCTATTTCCATATCAAGCATAGGATAAATATCACCATAAGTCTGAATTTATGAAGGAACATCCCGTGAGCTATATTTTCCAAGTAACAAACTAGGTCATTCTATGTGCTTACTTATCACACATTACACCATCATGCACACACAAGCTAACACATAGGGGATAAATACATAAGTATGAGGCCTTTTTCATAGTATTGACTATGTAAGCAACACCCATTGATATAGGGGTCCTTGGGGCAACTCAAGACCATGTGCACACTAACCCATTTTCACACAATCACTCCAAGGGTGAGGAAGCAAGGGTTTGATCATTTGACAAAGAGTGATAACCTCTACACATGATATAAAAACATTAGATTAAAGGTGATGAAAATACTATAAGGATTGAGGTGGTTGCATCTATATCTAGTCACTATTCTGTATTGGACACTTGTGTCCAACTCAGACAACAATATTGATTTAACCATCCAGATCTGACACAAGCATTCAAGTTCACTGAATGCAAAATTATAGAATCTAATGACTGTTCTAGAATCTTAATCCAATCCAATTCTATCCTATTTTAGCCTATATCTACATATACATAGTGAACCAACTAAGTAATCTTATTTTTAGTTTATTTCAATATCAATTAATAGTTATACTTTCTATTTTTGGCATATCTCATTATTATAAATATAGAATATTATTTATTCAAGTTTAAAAATTAATTAGCCTAATATAGATATGTTTATCACCCTTATGCTTATTTATTTCTATATTCTTAACCCTAATATCCCTTGTACTTCACATTCTAAAATTTTAGTGTTAAACATTTGGTGAACTTGACCAGGGTTTTCTATTTTTCTATGCTTATTTTTTCTAATTTTTGACTTCAAAATTTTCAAATCATATTTCCCTTATTATACTTATGCTCAACATGGATGCACCTATAGGCTATTTTTGCCTCAAATTTCTAATTCAAGGTACGGTTTGATATTATGACTTTTTAATCAGATCTGTCATCCAACAAAATAAACAAATCCATCAATATAATTAGAGTGTTTTAAAATGAAAGCAACATTTAATCTCTCTTTTTAACTCTTTTTTAATACAATAGAGCTAGTATCCCAAAACCAACATGCATACTATCACCCATTTGTTTCACCTACCTCCTATTTGAGTGACAACTACCATCCCACACCCATTATTCACCCAGACTTATATTGGATTCCATAGTCCATGTTGTCACTACACAAGAAGGAAAAGATGCATAAACTAATATGTCACTTTTTAGTATATTGTAGGTGCATCATAAGCCTAAACTTGTGATAAAGCCTAAGGGATATGCCATTATTGACCATTTGAGAAACACACATGCTAAGATCTCAATCCTTGAAGTTCTAAATAAATATGCTATATATAAAGATATATTATATGAAGCATTGTGTGATAACCAAGTTCCAAGTGACAATAAACTAGCTTACATTGCAAATATTATGCAAGATCTCAAAAAAAATTCAAAATTCATCACCTTTGATCTAACTAATTTTCCATCCAATGATATTATTGACCAACACTTTCCTTTGTTCATACAAGTGAGTATGCTAAACAAAGGAATAAAAAAGGTGCTCATTGATAATAGATAAGGCCTAAACATTTGTAGCACACTTTTTTTAACCACCATGGGCATTGATACCAATCTCATCCAAAAATAATTTATGCATATAAAAGGGTTTGATAATTTACATAGCCCTCCAGTTGGCCAAATCACATTGGATGCAACATTGGGGCCAAAAATGGTTCCAACTACATTCTAAGTCATGTCTCAATACTTAAATTATAACTAATTTTTGGGTCACCATGGATACACACAATTGAGGGCATACCATCTAAATTACATCGATGTGTAGAATTCATACATGAGGGAACCTTATTGACAGTTCCTACCAATGGTGAACCTTTAAATTTTTTAAAAATGATACATTTTGATATATAGGGCATATCTAAAGTGGTGACACCCAAATAATGTATTCCACTTTAGAATATAAAAACTCATGAAAAAAGCAATTCAAGCATAATGGCTCTTTTAACTCTAAATACAAACAAGACACTAACCACAAAGATGCACATGGATGCCCATCAAGAGCAAGAACAATTACCAAAGGAATCAATAATACCAAAACCAAAATAAAATCAAACATTTGAGCTTCCTTTAGTAGTCAACACCAAACAACAAGACGTCCATGCTTTAGATTAATATGAAAATCATGATGATTTATCCCATGATATGATATATGAGAAATTACAAAAACTAAACTTTGATCCACTTGATCATATTTTGCATAAAATATTTACCCCTATAGGTCTTAGCACATATAAGCTAAATTCACCTTTGGAGGATGAAAACTCTAATCAAAATAAGGGTAAATAAAAAATATAAGATGAGCATGTAAATGCTTGTTATTCCATAGACCCCTCTTGGCTACAAACATTGAGTCAACCTTTCATGGGAAAAATATAGAGACATCATATAAATAATCTGGATATCTCTCGTGAGAATTCATGAAAGATGTTACAAATCATAGAAAACCAAGATACTTCAGATACAATAATTTATATGTTACTCGAACATAGGATGATATGTTTACCTCCTAAGAGACATAGATAAAGAAACAAACTTCTTCCTTAAAAGGGATTACCATATTATAACCATCATCAAATCATTAGCCATAATACAAAATCAAATTTATAAATATAATAATGTAAGACACATACAATTTGTGCCCAAGAAAGGAAAAAGACATAATACTCCTAAAGGTTCACAATAAAACCACCCTTCAAAGTGACGAAGGCACAAAGATTTGATTATTACTACTAATATTGATGGGGTCTATTGTCAACATCTCAAGTTTGATAGGAACAATTGGGATATAATTTCTAGCACCACATTTCTTTAATAGTTGGGACATAATACAACTGAATTAACATAATATCCATTGATGCTAAAATATTTTTAGTACTTACACCTACCAATCACATGTGGACCATAGGTAGTCCCCATAATCATATGGATATTTGATTAGGAACCACATTTGACATTAAAGTTTAGACATCATTGGTTTATCGATTTGACTATAACATTGAATACTACATATATGTGTATCAGCTTTACTATTAGGATTAGGGAGATTTGCATACACCATGATGGATATGACCATCCCCCATACTAATGCCTTTCAGAAAAAAATACAAAAAAACATTGATGAGGTCACAATGCATCGCTATAAACAAAGGTTTTAAAATGTATCAAGTGATCCTACACATTTTGATGATGAATACTTCTTTGATTAGTCCTTTCAAACATTCCAAAAATATCACAAAAAAAAAAAAAAAAAAAAAAAAAAAAAAAAAAAGAAAATCAACATTTTTCATATCTTATTATTTCATGGGAATCTATATTGTTAGTTCCATGTTGGTAGATAGCATATAATTTCTTTTTATACATACACATGTTTCACGCATCTTTTGAGTGTGATATAAGCATACCCAAACACATGATATATGCAAATACAGATGTTGGACCTTCCCTCTACTCACATCATTAGTACATTGGGGGCATCGACTTATTTGATCTCAATACACTTAATTTATATTATTTTATGATCACTTTCCATTATCATGTTTGAACTTATGTACTTACACATGCCTTTATCCATGCGTAGACCTTTCATAGTGTTCTTGATATGCTATGTACTTAATTTTTTTTGCTAACACATATATCTAGGGACTAGTATGATATGATTATGTTGGTTACTTATGATTCCATGCTTTCCTTTTTTCACTTCCTTGATTTTGTACCTTGCATGCTATTTTATTATATTGGATTGCTTGTTTAAGCATTTGAATATGCTCCATTGCTTGCATCCCCTGTGACTTTATTTGCCTATTTTGACATTTGCATATGCCATAGTTTGATGTAAGTGGACATTTGAACATGTCTTTATATGCTTTGTGGACATTTGACTAAGTCATGTCCCTATGCTTTTTCAACATTTGAACATGGCCCTTGTATGAGGTCTCTTTAGACTATTACCTTTTATTTTGATTTTAAGTGCCCTTGTGTGTGTTATTGATTACTTTATAAGCTTGTACTATTACTTTATAGACATTTCTATGATTTACATCATGCATCTTAAGAATTGATGTGATCACATACTATGTTCCTCATTATTATATCTACCTAAACATGCTACTCTATATGCTACATGATTCATACACATATTTTATAGTTATATATCCTTTTGAGGTAAGGTAACTACCTGATTATACTTTCCTTCACCTCAAAAGGGAGGGAATATAAGTGGTGGCATGTCATACATGCATGGCTTCCACACTTTCATAGTTTCATATTTTAGTGGGGGCATGTCATAGAGGCATGGCCTCCACACTTTCAAAGTTTTGGATTACAGTGGAGGCATGTTATGGAAACATGTCCTCCACACTTACACTAATTATTAGATTCTCTAGATTCAATGGGGGAATATCATGGGAACATGTCTTTCACACTTAAAAATATAAAATTGGCCAAATTTTATAGTTATATGACCCATATACACATTTTTGGTAGCATTCTGTACATTACTACCATTTTTATACCTAGGTTTCAACTTGAGACATATATGAGGTACATATGCCAGGTAAAAAAACACATTAAATTGAAAAATAAAATCACCTTAGATTTCAAATACTAATACAGACATTTATCATGCCTTAGATGGAATTTTATGGACTTTATTGATCCAATATATTGCAGTAGTTGGTTCACCTTTGGCAAGGTTGAGGTGATTAAATCAATAAATTTTACTAATTTTATAAGTTAGACTTGATTGAATCATCTAAATTCAACATATTTATATGATGGAGTGATTAAATCATCCACCCTCACTAGATATATACTGTGATTTGATTGGATCACTCACACTCATAAGGTTGTAAGTATGATTAGGTTGCATGATTGAGATGAGCTCAATGGCTGTGAAAAATCACCTTTTCACCAAGGTTTAGGGTATATTTTCCTCAAAAATATATATATATATATATATATATATATATATATATATATATATATATATATATATATGTTTGCAATTGTAGGTTTACAAATTGTCATAATCTCAACTCTAATAATTCATAGGAAAACATCTTTTCAAATCAAATTGCCAAAAGCCAAGATGGTTGCATTGATACACAGGTGTACTCATGACCTTGCTCTCTTTAATTTTAAGGATTTTAAATTATTTTAATTCTAGATTATATGCCATAACATGATCTTGGTTGTAGGTCAATCACTGACAAATCATTCAAGTGGAACTCACACAAAGGTAAGGTATGTCTTTATTAAAGGTAAAAGTGGGTTTTAAAGGGATCCTACTTGTACAAAAGAACCATGCTCATGGTAGCACAAAATCAATAAGAAAACAAAATCACCTAGAAACCATGGATATCAAATATACACACACATTCAAAACACAACATTAAAACATCACTCAAACAACCGATGCTTAGAATTCAAAAGAACAAGAAAGAATCAACTATTAAATTTTTTCTATTTCTCATATGCCTTGGTCCACTCCTCGGTCATGCTTTTGAAATTTATATACAGGATCATGTTGTTCTTCTTATCCTCATTACACATGGTGATGCCGATAAGTTTCTTGTTAGGTCTGATCTCTTTAGAAGTATCACTCTTAGTGTTGAACAACATAGATAGGCCTTCCATGATTTGTATAGCATTATTAACAATGACCTTACTAAAATTGACAAGAAGATTCAACTTATCCTTGAGGTCTTTGTTGTCCCTTTCAAGGGTGTTAATTCTATTAGTGAGGGTGTCAATAATCAAAGATAACTCCACCTCCCTTTCCTTGGTGAAAAATAGTCCATCTATCTAATTTATCTTATTAATATCTTGCTTCAAGTGAGTATGGTCCTTCATGAACCATCTAAGGAATGCTTTATGCAGATTAAATTCATCATCCAAATGATCCAACTTGCTTTGTATCTTGACATAATCCTCCATGGTGTTTGGATCCATAATGGTCAGATTATTGGAAGGGTGTTCGCCACACTTGGATTCAAGCCCATCTAGTATACCTTTGCTGCCTGACCCAATTTGTATCACCCTCTCTTTTTGAGGAAGAGGATACTATTTTAAGGAATCATCATGATGGAGAGCCTTATGATGGATGCAGGGTTCAATAGGACCACCCACCAAATTTTTTTCCTATCGAATAGGATTCTTGAATAGAGGACCCTCCTAAAAACTAGAAGGAGAAGGCTCAGATTACTTCTTGGGTTTAGGCTTATGAATGTTTCTAAGAACTCTAGAGGAATCCATAGAAGGAGGACATTGTTGAGGTCTTTGCACATTGACCATGCCCTAAGAAGTAGGATGAAAAGCCTAAAAAATTACAAATAAGGAAAATGACCGCTTAATGCAATGGCTCCTTATTTTTCTTACCCAACTTCACCTTTATAACTGACTGCTCCATTGAATGAAGGATATAGAATGGAATAGTAATGGAAATTTTATGCAAAGACAAGGTGTGTTAAACACACCTAGGTACACATTTATTTTTATTTAAACTAGTAATTTCATTACTAAATTAAATTGGGGGGGAATGTAGACACTAAATCTAAATTATATAACACTTTTGTCTTGTACACTTGGTAAATACATATCATGGCTATACCCTTTAGTTATAATACCTTCCCATTATTCGCATACACTATCTCTTTGTGCCAAATTTATTATCTCTTAATCTAACCACTATTATTATGATGACCAAGCCTTTTATTTTGTGAAAAATGTTATAACCCTGATAATAATCCTTATCTACTAATTTTGGATCTATACCTATTTTCTAGATTTTTGGACACTTGCATCCTACCCAGATGCCTACATTTGTGCACACCTCAAATATGCACACCTCAAATAGTTTTAAATGTGGTAACCTTTAATGTTTTAGGATCCCTGTGGAACTAGGTTCCACTCTAGGGCATAATTGTATATATGTGGTTAGAACAATCGGGTGGTGGAATAACAAGTTGAGCATATAGGTCTTTCAACCAGGTTTATGGGTGCATGTGTAGATTCTAATAAAAGGGATAAATGACTAGGTGAGTTGGATGGGTGGAAGATTATTCTATGGTGGGTAAATCTCAAAGAAACTTTAAAAGAGGGAAGGGTAAGGTAGAAATAAGGATTTTATGCCTCTGAATAGGAATTTCTTAGTCTATCTCTTTAGTGGACAAGTATCTCAAGGACTAGTGTTTGCTGTTTGGAACTTTTGAACACTCATGAACAAACACAACTAGGAGTCTGGGTATTCATATATAGGGTGCTTAATTATCTCAAATGAAGGTTGCTCTTTTTAAGGCTGTTATTGCATACCTTTATACAAGAGTTTACAACTTTAACCAAGAAGTTACCTAGGGAAGTTATGGCTCACACCTAGAGATACTATACCAAATAATATACTTCTACATACTTTATATTATCAATTCAAGTTATGATAACTATCTAAATCAATGAAACATATCAATATTCAATAGTTGTTACAAATCTAAGATTAACATTCATTAATAAAATAGTCAAATTCATCCATAACATTTACACACATCAAAATTATTGAATCAAATTACAAACAAAGAAACTTAAAATTTATTAACATAGAAAGAGAAGAAGAAAAAACAAACATAGTTGCATGATAATAAAATCCTTGATTTTTTCCTATATTTCATTCAAAAACTTTGACCATTTGAAAAAAGGGTTCTACATGTATATATAGATCTTGGGGAAGGGGTCGCCTCATCCTCCAAGATTAGAACACTTTGTTTACATCTAAAAATACTATAAGATAGTCTTGGTTACATATCAATTTCTTATAGATATCATAGTCATGCAATGTATGCATGCTACTAAAAGATTAGTTAATTATAAAACACATGCAACTATGACTTAACTATTTAGTTATGACCATTACATGCAAAATGTAAAAAATTAGCCTATATCTAAATTGGATCTTGCTTGACTTGTCTCAAAACTATCATTAGAATTATAGTAGTAATCATGGTTGACAATGCAGTAATTGGAGTGGCACTTGAAGATGCACCAATTGATTAAACGTTGGTTACCATGGGAATAGTAGTATGAGGGGGTGATGACATGGCTATTGTTGTTGTTGTCACTATAGGTTGAGTCAGTGTAGTCAAAGTAGCAGGTGTCATTTATTGATCTACTTTATTATTTACTTTGATCTACTTTCTTCTTTACATCCAAGTCCTAATATTATTTGTATGCCTTAGTGTGCTATGATCTAATTAAGTTCATATCTAGGAGGTGTGGCCTAGTCACCTCCACTTGTCTCCCCTATTAGCTTATTATGTTATGCATTGGTGAATCTCAAGCCAACCCTAAACACTTCCACCTTTGTCACCTTCTTCCTCATTATGCTCAATTTGGCCTCAATGTCTTCTAGGCTCAAACCTTTCAAACTCTACTTGAAGCTATTAGAGGCTTGTTTAATCATTTGATCAAATACAACCTAAGTCACTAGCCTGCCTCCATTATCTCAAATGGTGGCCAATTCCAATCTTAAAAAAATTTGATCAACCTCTTTCTCTTACTCATCCAACTTATTCACTAAAGCTTCAAAGGATAATATCCTATCTCAATCTTCTTGCATTCTTATTAATGCTAAATTCAAAGCATTAGATGCCTCAAATGGGGTCATCAAGTCCAAATGGATGAATGCCTTATTGGGGGTATATAACACCATGAAATTTATCTTAATGTCATCCTCTTTGTGGCTTCTAAATAATTTGGTTATATTATTAACATGAGGAGCCAGAATGACTCTCAAAGAATAGATAAAATCAAGAATTCCATATAATCTAAGAGCAACATCTTGTACATCTTGCTCAATGCCTTACAGAACCTAAATCACTTATTTCTATTCTCTAAGATTTTTTAGCTCCTCTTCGATCTCTTGCCTAGCCATTTCGGTCCTTTGATGTATGGAAAGATGGATTTTGTATGAGTCTCCATATATGACTTCAAGTCCTCAACATAAGGGGATTGACCATTTTATTTGTTCTAACTCTTACTTAGGGAGTACACTTTTTCCCTCTCCTCCATGATTAAGGTTATGCCTAAACTATCTTCAATTTTCTTCTTCCTCACCCTTTGTACTAATGATGTGGCTTTATCAAACAACAATCTCACCATTGGTGATTATGTTATCTTTAGATTGGACCTCTTAAAAGCTAAGGCTCCTAATTCATTATCCCAATATGAAAGAGTGAGATTTGAGGGATTTGAGGGCTGAACTTCTTCTTATGCATGTTCTTTAGGTTCTTGATCAATTTATGTGGAAGGATTGGGCATTACTAGCCAAATGATCTTTGACCTATCTATGTTTCCATACTATGGCATTGGATGGACAATAAAGATTGGCTTTCTCCTAGGTTCCCTCTTGGTAGTAACTACTATGGTTATGGTGGTTGAAGTGGAATAAGGGAAGGGTGAACCCAATTTGGTAGAAGGAGATGTAGCTGGAGTGATGGATTAGGAAATGGATGGAATGGACAAAGTTAATGTTGATGGGGTGGATGTTAATGGAATAGAAACCAAATGTATGAAAATGATAGTAGTGGAGGGTAGAGTAGGTGTAGTGGTTGTGGGTAGGTTCATAGATGGGTACAAGAAAAGTAAACTTGAAGAGACTTCCTACTGAGGAATGAATGTGGAAACAACTAGCTTAGGGGAGATGGAAATTATCGGTAAGGACATCAAAGGGAAAAAACCTAAAGGAACTGTGAGCAAGGAACCCATGGTGGATGGTTCACCTATGATAGGTGCCTTAGCCTTGAGTTCTTATAGGCTTAATACATTTTCCTACTGTAGCTCCTCCTCATCCACCTCTTGTGTTGGAGGGGTCTATGGTCGGTCTCCCTTAGGATTCCTTTGATATGTCTTTATGGTTCTGCTTTCCTATGGGACTATTGACTATTATGGAAGAGAAGGGGTAATAATGCTTCATGTTGGGGCTGAAGTAGCCACTATTTCCTCTTCACCAAAGGAATCCAAGTATATAATCCTAGTTTTTACTCTTTGTGTACTGCTTACTACTTGAGTTATATCTTTAACCATTTCTTGTTTGACCTGAATCGATTCAATTATTGAAGTTTGGGCTGGGACCACTTGTTCCTCTTCTACATGTGTAGAGGTAGGTAGTTATTCTTCCTTGGTTTGTTCATCCTATTATCTAATGAGTTATGCCTTCACTACCAACTACTATTGGTCCTGAGGTTGGGATTGAGACATTTGGGGATATATCCCCTATCCTTTTGGTGCCTGTGATGGTCTACCACTCTAAAAAGTCAAGGATATCCATCCTCTAGGAGGTAAAATCCTAAACTTTGATTCACTGAGTGTAAGTGATGGCTTTGATTGAATCAATCTTATCAAGTCCTCACTTAGTCCTATAGTTGTGGCCCTTTCCTTGACCTCCTCATCATCCTTGGCATTTAGAAAGAGAAAATCATGATCCATTGGCTCATGCTTGTAGGCGAGGCCAAGGGTATGAATTTTATTTTGGACCTTGCCATGAGGATCCTAGTCTCTTTGAGGAAGGGTAGGCAATGAATATTCATTTTTGGCATTCCTAGCCTCCTTTAATTGTCTATGAATTGTGTATTTTAATTCCCCTAATGGTGATGTTAGATCTATGGAAGGTGGATTTCTTATTTCTCATCAACTCCTCATCAATGCTATTCCAAATTTGATACACAATTTCTTGCTCAACTACCTTGTCTAGAATGAACTTTGGGAGTTGAAGAAGATCTACCTTTTGGCCCAACACCATGATAACCATGTAGTCCTCATAAATCTAGTAGTCTCCTACATTATTGGCAAGTGTCAGGGCTATGCTTGTGGAAATTATTAGTAAAGGCTAGCTATGGAGTGTCATCTAGACTTGAGGATAGAGGTCCTCAATAATCTTTGTTATATTCCTCACATATGAATATATGTGCACAAAACTATAATAGTCACAAATACTATTCTTGATCACTTTGGTGTTGGGATCTCACAAGAATACGTTGTGTCTATACATAATTCCCATAACCACATCTAGTAGATAAGACATCATGTAGAAGTTTCCATCTAGTGGCCTCTTATCCTTATATAGAATTTTCTCTTAGAGGTGTGCACTGATCACTTTTCCAAGTGCATAGGTGTGCTCTGAGGTAGTTAGTAGGTCCAATAGGGGAACCCTTTCTAGGTGAACTAAATAGATACTAGCATGGCCAAAAATTCTATTCAATAGTGCCATCTCCACACAAATTTCCATTCTGAAATGGGTGATGGGGATGGGGCTCTTGACATGTTATTTCAAAGTGAAACTTTCTTTAAGGAGAATCCACCTTGATAGCACTTGATCTGAATTATTGGCCTTCTTCTATGTGATGAATGTGTGCAAGTCAAAAGTAACATCCATAGTGTATAAGCTCAAATACCTAGTAAACACCTCTCCTATAATAAACATGATAAAAATGTTGTTGTATAATTAATGAAGATATCCTCCATCTATTATTATCAATTTGAAGAAGAGGCCATGTATTATATCAATACATGACATCACCTCTGGCTTTATGGTTGCATAGTGTAGGGCTTGACATTTTAAAGGGAGTAAGTCCTTCACTAGCTACTTATCTTTAGTTGGAATTTCCTCTTTGAGTGAAAATAAATCTATGTTCTCCACTGCTTCCCACAATTCTAAGTAATTAGGATATCATCCATTGAATGTAATAGCTTCAAACACAATGTCCAAGTACTTTGTATAATCTTTGATTGGGAACCTAGATAGTGTCAGGGATCCTTTGTAAGACCTAGATGATGATGCCATGGTGGTTCTATCGAGTACTAATATGCTCTAAGATTTTGATAATAGAATATGTCACTAAACTAAATATCATAGAGTAGAAAATTACTATGATAGAATTTAGGGATTTTAGGATTTTTTGAGGTTTAAGTTTACTTGAGCTCAAAGAGGAATAATGTGAACCCAGCTATGGGCTCAATGTAAATAGATATTCTGCATTGATTTCTAGTTTGTGCACCATTACTCATTAATGTATATGAGCTTCACACCTTCATTTAATTTGAATTTGACCACTCAATCTTAGTGTACATGCCATGTAGGACACCTTGTCATTCAGAGTGCTACTGGTGTAACCTTTCATCCTTTTCCATGTGTCATTAAGTAGTCCAGTCAATAGAAGTCAAAGTTTGCTTTTAGGCCAAAAGAATCTAGAGCGTAGAATGTCTTTTGAAAATATTTTCTCCCAAAGTTCTTGAAACAAGAGTTTCCAAAACAAAGTTACCAATGACTAAGGTTTCCAAAGGAATCCTTCTGATGAAAAATCTCTAGAATAAAGTTTATGAAGCAAAGTCTTTGAAATGAAAATTGTCGACATAAAAGCCTCTGGAAAGAAAGTTTCCATAGAGAATCTTGTTGAAGTAAAGAAACTGACATAATCCTTCTAAAATAAAGTTTCCCAAGACTAAGTCTTCAAAACAAAAGTCTTCAAAGAGAAAAGGATGTGAATAAAGTTGTCGATGAAAACTTGTCAAAGTAATTATTGCTAAAGTGAAAATTTCCAAAACAAAGCTACCGAAGTAATGCTTCCACAGACCAAACTATCTAAAGTAACTTTTTGATGAAATCCCTCTGAAATAAAATTTGCCGATGTGATGTTTCCAAAGACTATGTTTTTGAAGTGAATGTTTTTGATGAGAATGTTTTTGACAAGAAACTTTCTCTAGAGAATATTTTCCTAGAGAATCTTTTCAAAAATAAATTTTTGAATGCAAGCTTCCAAAATGGAAACTTGTTGATGAATGAGTACTCCAAAATAAAACAATCTAAATACCTATCATGCAATGCCATTCTTTCCATCCTTTTCATTAATAGGTTAGTTAAAATATGTCTTTATAAATGAAAATATATACCATAATATGAATCAATGTCAAAAGCATGAAATTTATATAGATAATACAAGTATTATAACCCTAAAAACTCATAGCTAACCCTCCAAAATATTCATTATTTATAGAAAATAAAGGGGGTCCCCACTTTTTAAAGAAAAATATAGGGTGGGGTGTGTTGAATACAAAAAATGGTGACTCACAAGGGTGAATACTCTAGAGTTTTCAAGAACCCAGAATCTATGGTTTCACAATCCCAATATCAACCATAAATTTATCCTGAAATAAATGACTAAACTAGAAATGGGAAGAGACTCTTAATAATTTTGTGCAACATACTAGCTTTACTTACACCTCGAGTCTATGTGTGAAAAGTGTCATTCTTTTCCTCTTATTTCAATTTTTTAGGCAAATACATAAGGGTGAGCCATAGGTTTCAATTTGATTGGATGTTAGGTGTATAGATGGGGAGGTCAGGCATTTCTCTACTACCAACCATGTGTCCATAGCCCTGATAGAGATACCTTTGATCACCCATTTCTACTTCCTTTATACTTTTCATGATGCATTGATCTTATTTCATCATATAGGTTTTGAATCTTTTTTTAATTTTCTTTTTGATTTTTTGGATTGTGCCCTTTATTTTATTCTTTTGCTTTATTTTCTTTTAGAAAGAGGGAAAAGGTGACCACAATGAGCTAGTCTTAGATAAAATTTTGGTTTAATCAAAATGTCCCTATCAACTCTTTCCCATGTCCATGATTATTACATTAAACAAGTATTAATTTTTTATGTGCACTTGACCCAAGGGAGTAAGGAGAGTTTTCTAAATTTACATAGAACTATGGGAGCAACTTTCACATACCTAACAAAATCATTAGCTTTAGGGCATATTCATGGCTAACTCTCTCATTGTTGACCTAGATTAAAAGTTATAAACTACTGTATGCATTACCCATTGATTTAGATTGGATTCAAAACACCTAAAACTATGTTTGATTATACCAAGATTGATCAAAATTTAACTATCACAAAATCAAAATAAAATTACTCTAGAAAGTAGGAAAATCATTGAAAACAGAAAGGTTACTCTAGAAAATGCAAAGTAATCTAATGAAAGAAAATGACTAAAAGCAGGAAATTAACTAACAAAGTAAATCTAATCTATTCTTAAATCTACTAGAATCTCTTACTGTTACTTAGATATCTCTCTAAATGGACCAGCCATGGAGTAATGCTTCAAAAGTTGTCCATTCACTAGATATGTTAGATCATTACCTAGAATATCCTTCAAACAAAATGCATTATTACCCAAAATTTTTGAAATTTGGTAGGGTCCTATCCATAGTGGGGTGAACTTATCATGCATTCATTTTTTCTCATGGGATTTATCCCATAGCAACACTAAGTCAGAGATCCAAAAGGCTTTGAATTTCACTTTCTTGTTAAACCATCTCTTGACCACATCCTGATGCTTACTGAAGCTTTGCAGTGTTTTATCTCTGGAGACTTCCATTTTGATGATGTCCATCAGTCTAGAATTTATTTTGTCATTGGGCTCCATGTATTCTTGCATAAACTAAAATGTCAATAATTTTAGCATGATTGGGAACATGGTCTATTTCCCATCTACCAGTAAATATGGTGAAGCTTTTAGGACTTATTTATACCTCATCCTATTTTCCCAGAGTGCATACTTTAGTAATAAGTGTCACTCCCTTAGTTTATACGTAGTTGACTTCTTGATTGTGTCTATAAGGTTCTTATTGGTTGACTTATCCAATCCATTCCATTATGGGTAATGATTTGAGGATGATATTATTGTAATATGATATCATATCATGGGCCCACTCAATGAAATTAGCTAATTAAAATGGTAGGCCATCATCATAAACCAAAGATATGGGACTGCTAAACCTAGTTGTGATATGTTCTTTAAGAAAAATTATCACATCTTGGGCTCTAGAGTTCTTGGTGGCTACTTCCTCTGTCCATCTAATACAATAATTTTTAAAAGTGAGCACAAACTTGTGTCCAACTAAGGAATTCAAATTTATAACACCAATAAAGTCTAGGCCCCATTGGGAAAATGACCTACCTTTATTATAGGCTGTAGCAACATTACTATGTGCACCTCTTTTTTTCCAAAACTTGGTATTCATGGCACATCCTCACATGAAAGTGCACATCCTTGAATATTGTCGAACAATAATAGCTCATTCTGAGTATTTTATGTGCTATAGTATTTCTAGGTGGATGGCCGCTACTTATCTTTTGATGGATATTTTCTAAAATTACCTAAAAGCTTATTCATGTGACACACACCTTAGATAAATGCCTTCGTAATTCTTTATATAGAGGACTCCCTTCCTAATCATATAATGAAAAACCTTGAGTCATAAATCTCTCTTTTAAGTTCTTGGGGGCATTTCTAGTGAGTAGGAACTAAATAATAACTAAATACCAATCTTCTTGGGAGACTTGTGTCTGAAAGACATCTTTAATAGTGATGCATGGGCTTGGTTCAGACATCAATTAAACTATACCTTATCTACCAATAGTCTTGGATGGTTTGATTTAAATATCAAATTCTTGTAATTTTTCCATCCATTTACCTCCACACTCCCCAAATTTATTCTGTCTAAGCATGAGCTTGACAACAGGATCTAATACTATGGCAATAGTCTTATTCCAGAGAATAGAGTGCCTAAATTTTTTGACTGCCTTGATGAGAGACATGATTTGCTTGTTAATCAAGAAATAATTAAGATCTGCATCTTTCAAGTTAGTAATCATAAAATACAATCATATGTTCACTTTCTTCCCTTTTCTATGTAAGCATGACATCAATAATATGTTCTGAGGTGAATGAATACAAGAAAAAATCCTTGGTGAAATTAGGGCTTACCAACATTGGGGCTTGAAAAATAGCCTTCTTTATGTCTTGGAAGGACTTCTTAGCTTTAGGCATACACTCCACTTTGGCATTCTATTTAAGCATTGCCTTCATGATTTTAACAATCTTTGTGAATCTTGATATAAATATCCTTACACAATTTATCTTTCCAAAGAATGATTTGAGCTCCTTTTTGCTATTTGGAAACATTAATTTTGATATCCTTTGAATCTTATCTATGTAAACGGTGATCCCATCTATGATAATGATGTGGCCTAGTAACTTGCCTTTGGTAGTGATAAATATACTTTTCTTGGGGTTAAGTGATACCCTAAACTTTTTGCACCTCTCAAAAATAGACCGAAGATGGTCAATATGACCAACTCTATTTTGAAAAAAATAGTGAGATCCTCCATATATATAATTATGCACTTCCCTATTAGTACATAGAATGCATCATCCATTGCTCTTTGAAAATTCATTTTAATGTTGATCAACCGAAATAGCATTCACTTATATGGATAGGTTCCCCACTTAGTAGTAAATGATGTTTTCATCGTATCTTCTGATTTGACCAGTACTTGATTATAACCTAAAAATCCATCCAAAAAAGATATCATCTCAGATCCATTTATAATTTGTATTAACTCATCGAAGGAGGGAAAGGGATAATTATCCTTCTTCGAAGCTTTGTTCATATTTCTGAAGTTGATGCAAAGTCTGATCTCACCACTCTTTTTTTTTACTAGAACTAGATTGGCCACCCAAGCCAAATGTCTAATAGGAAATACAATCCTAGCACCTAATAGCTTTTCCAATTCCTTCTGAATTAATGGTTCCAAGATAGGATTAACCAACCTTTTCCTTTATCTAAATGTTTTATGATTAGGATTGAGTAGAATTATATGAGTGATGACTCTAGGATTGAAGACACTAAAGTCATAATAAGTCCATGAAATTACATCTTTTTACTTGATAATCAGTTCTTTGACTCTTTTCCTTTTTTTAGGTGTGTTTCTTAAGATAATATTGATGAAGTGTGCATTTTTTTATCACCAGCATTTTCGTAACTAAATTCAAATTCATTAACCTTTAGCTACCTCTATATTTGGGCTTGAAGATCTATGTCAAAGGTCCTTTCTAGGATGACTATTTCCAATGGGAGGTGATTTTATTTCATCTAGATGACACCTTCTTCATCCAATTATTCATGGTCTCTATGATTTATTTCTTCATCATTAATTATTTTAGATTTGAAGTGTCCTGAATTTATCAAAAATCAGACAATTTGATGTTCATCATCAAATACCTAGAAATTTTCAATGTTGTCTGGTACTAAAGGACATGGTATCAATTTAATGGAGAAATATATATTTTTGAATCCTATAAGGGTGACAAATTCACTACTAAAGTAGCTAGTGAATTGATGGTTCCATTCTATTCTCTTGGGATAGATACTATATTGAAAGCTTGAAATGATTTTATTAAATACTAGGCTCTATGCTTATACTTCTTCAAATATGAAAATTTACATTGATATTTATTTCTAACCTGGTTAACTATAAGTTTATAATCTTTGTATACCAAAAATTCTTTGACATTATTCTTGAGGACAAATTGTAATCCTAGAATTAGGTCTTCATACTTCATTCTATTATTGATGCATGGGAATTGTAACTTGTATGCTACCAATAGTTTCTTTCCTTGTGGATTGATCATCTCAATACCAACACTTGATCCTTGCTAAGATTTGGCTCCATCAAAATGGAGGGTCCATAATTGGGAAGGGCCCAATTTTTTTTTGGTACTTCATACTTTATGGTAAATGTTTAAATTTCAAGATTATGAGATTTATAATTTACCTCCTCATTAATAGTATTGTATTCCATAATAGGATGCTTCATTCTTGGATCTCGATCGATTCTGATCTGGTTGGCTATGCCTCTCTAAGGCAGCAAAATATGGAAAAATTTTGTGGAAAGATATACATGTAACATTTTTGACCAATCTCTGCTTAACAATAACTCGTAACCTTCAAGAATATCGACTACCAAGATGTCGATAATCATTTGTACTCTATGCTCTTAAGCAACATAAATTCTTACATAATTTAGTTCTCCCAATACAGGCACTACTATTTTATCAATCTATGACACAGTCCTCTTAGAAGGATTTGGTGTTAAACCAAGCTTCTAACATATAGAATTTGGCATCACTATTGTTGAAGCTCCTAAAAATACCAAGAAATTATGTATATTCTTGCTAAAAAGTTGAATGGTTAGCATGAAAGGGGGAACTTCTAGATTAATTTTGTATATAACATTCATGTTGGTTATCTTAGACTTTTATACAATAACCTTACCTATGATGGACTTATATAAGATCTCTTTTTGCTCTATGATTTGGGATAGCTCATGAAGAGTAATGTTGGCCTTGATTTTATTCATATCCTCAATAATATTTTATCCTCCTTTATTTTATTCCTCTCTATGCTGAGGATGATCATTCCCTTTAGGGGAAGAGGATTATTTTTAGCCTTGGGATTCAAAAGGATAATCATATTATTTGGAGGAGTAGAAGTAATAAATGACTACTTATTCCTTAGATTATAATTATTTCTATTGAACTATTAGAATGCCTGTAATTCATCAAAATTATCCTCTAGGATATTTTCATATTCATTAGGGAAGGGGAACTCAAAAGTTTCAAAGATCATAAATGAACTAGAAGGGGCAAATTTATGAACTAGATCTAAAGGATTCATCTTTTGATCTTGCCTAATCATCTCTCTTTGGAAAAATTTAAAGGCTACACAGAACTCTATGCAATCCAACTCTCTATGCTGAGATGTATTATGGACCCTGCACCAGTTTGGTAAAGTTGTTTCCATGATATTGATATCTAGCATCTTATTGGATTATTACTATTCTACATTTTTGATAGGCCTATTGTATCTTGGAAAGGCAAAATTTTGATTGTAATGCTAAGTATTTGTATTTCCCATCCTCTTTTGCATATTCAAAAAATCATTGCTTAGTTTCTGAACCATTCTTTGTATAGAATCTAATTTATTTTTATTGGGGTCAGAAACCTAAGCTACTACTGCATTAGTGTGAGCTTGATGTTGATTCTATTGATTATTTATTTGTGTATGATTGTTTAAAAAATCATATTTTTGATTCGTTACTTGTTATGTCATGGGCGATAAAGTGTGCGATTGGTTCTGATTGAATGTGAGAGTGTTTTGATTTGCACTTGTGATTGTATTCAAGGATGGATGTCCATTGTTGAATGTTTGACCTCTTGGATTATGAGGGCTAAGATGTGGATTGAGCTTCTTGTTGATGTTGATAGCTTCTTAAAATGCCAAAGCTATGATATTGGTAGAATTAGCTCTTCTCAAGAATATAATATTAGTAAGATCCAAGGGATTATTGTATATTTCAAGTGTTGGATTCTCATATGGATTATAAATGGTGTTTAATTAGGTGTGCATCTTCTAGAATCTTGCATTCGATGCTCGAATGGACTCTTTAGGCTCCCTTTTCATGCTGGTAAAGAGTTGATATACTAGACTTGGATTAGTTACCTTTAAAAATTGCACAAGGAATGTACTTTAACACTCATCCCATGAGGTGATATAATTTTACTACAAATTGAGATACCAATCATAATAAGAATCTTGTAGAGTAAATGGAAAATTCCTGCATGAAATATCCTCACAGATAACATTCATTAATTTCAAGGTGGCCTTGAAAGATTTGATATGTTTTTTTATCCATCTTCCCACTTTAGGGGGAGAAAGTAGGAAGGTACTTCTCAAGATTCCTTGGTAGGTCATGTTGGTCCCCAGGGATGGTAATGGAAAATCCAATTAACCAAGGTTGAGCCATGGGAATATTGATAGGAGGGATGTTCCTTATAGGTTAAGGTATTTATGGTCAACATACCTCAAGGATGACAGGTATGGATCTAGGCCTCTTAGACTTTGATAATGGTGAAACCAAAAGGTTGGATTGGTCCTTAGACCTTGTTAATCTCCTAGGTGTCTCCATAATGATGGGTCCCCTATTTATTGGGAAAGAACACAAGTGTGCCCTCCTTCTAGAACCATATTTTTTCTCTTCTATTTATGTAGGTTTCATGTACACCTTATAGAGTTTTAAATTAGGTAACCTCTAACATTTTGGGACATATGTGGAACTAGGTTCCACTCTAGGGCACAAGTTATAAGTATGTGGTTAGAATAACCAAGTGGTTGAATAGTAGGTTGAGCCTATAGGTCGTTCAACTAGGTTTGTGTGTGTATGTGTGGATTCTAATAAAAGGGATAAATCACTACGTGAGTTGGATGGGTAGAAGATTGATCTATGGTGGGTATATCTCAAAGAAACTTCAAAAGAGGGAAGGGTAAGGTAGAAATAAGGATTTTATGTCTCTAAATATGAACTTCTCAGTCTATCTCTTGAGTGGACAAGTATCTAAATGACTGGTATTTGTTATTTATAGATTTTACACACTTGTGAATAAACATGAATGGGGGTCTAGGTATTCAAATATAGGGTGATTATTTATATCAAATGAAGGTTGCTCTTTTAAGGCTTTTATTGCATACCTTTAAACAAAAGATTATATCTTGAACCAAGAAGTTACCTAGGATAGCTATGGCTCACACCTAGAGATACTATACCAAATAAGATACTTCTACACACTTCAGATTATTGATTCAACTTATGAAAACTATCTAAATCAATGAAACATATCAATATTCAATAGATATTGCACATCTAAGACCAACATTCATTCATAAAATAGTCAGATTCATTCATAGCATTTGCATAGATAAAAATTATTGAATCAAATTACAAACAAAGAAATTTAAAATTCATTAACATATAAAGGGAAGAAGAAAGAACAAACATAGTTGCATGACAATCCAATTCTTGATTTCTTTTGATATTTCATTCAAAAAATTCAACCCTTTGAAAAGAGGGTTCTACATGTATATATAGATTTTGGGGAAGGGGTCACCTCATCCTCCAAGATTAAAACACTTCATTTACATATAAAAATACTATAAGATAAGTCTTGTTTACATATCAATTTCTTACCAATATCATAGTCATGCAATGTATGCATGCTTCCAAAAGATTAGTTAATTACAAAATACATGCAACTAGGACTTAACTATTTAGTTATGACTGTTACATGCAAAATGTACAAAATTATCCTTTATTTAAATTGGCTCTTACTTGACTTGTCTCAAAATTGTTATCAAAACTATAATAGTACTCATGGTTGATGATGTAGTAACTAGAGTGGCTCTTGAAGATGCACTAATTGATTAAATAGTGGTCAACATGGGAAAAATAGTATGAGGGGGTGATGATATGTCTATTATTGTTGTTGGTTTTGTAGGTGAAGTCAGTGTAGTTGAAGTAGTAGGTGGAATTTGTTTATATGCTTTCTTCTTTACATCCAAGTCCTAGTAATGTTTGTATGCCTTAAAATGTTATGCTCTGATTAAGTTCATATCTAATAGGTGTGGCCTAGTCACCCTTCTTGTTTCCCCCATTATATTATTATGTTTTCCATGATGGATTTGAAGCCAAACCTAAACACTTCCACCTCTGTCAGCTTCTTCCTCACTACACTCAATTTGGCCTTAATATCTTCTACTCTCAAACCTTGTAAACTGTAATTAAAGCTATCAGAGGATTGTTTAATAATTTGATCAAATGTAGCTTGGGTCACTAACCCACCTTTTTTATCTAACATGGTGGTTAATTCCAATCCTCAAAAAATCTACTTGGCTTCTTTTTCTTGCTCAGAGAACTTATTCATTAAAGCCTCAGAGGATAATACCCAGTCTTAGGCTTCTTGCATTTTTATTAATGCTAGATTCAAAGCATTAGATTCCTCTAATGGGGTCATCAAGTACAAATGGATGAATGACTTATTATGGGTATACAAGATGAGGAAATTTATATTACTATAATCCTCTTTATGGTTTATGAATAATTTGGTTATGTGATTAACATGATGAGCCAAACTGACTCTCAAAGAATGGATAGAGTCAAGAATTTCATATAATCTAAGAGTAACATCTTGCACATCTTACTCAATGCCTTGGGGAAACTAAATCACTTGTTGTTTTTATTTAAGATTTTATATCTCCTTTTTGAGTTCTTGCCTAGCCATTTTGGTCCCTTAATGTATGGAAAAGATGGATTTTGTATGGGTATCCATATATGAGTTCAAGTCCTCAATATAAGGGGACTGACCCTTTTTGTCTATTCTACCTCTTGCTTAGGGAGTACACTTATTCCCTCTCCTCCATGATTAAGGTTCTACTTGAGTTATCTTCAATTTTACTCTTCCTCACCCTCTATATTGATGATGTGGCTTTATCAAATAATGATTTCACCATTATCAATTTTTTTATCTTCATATTGGGACTATTAGAGGTTGAGGCTCATAATTCCTTAGCCCAATATGGAAGAGTGAGCTTTGAGGGATATAAGGCTGAGCTTCCATGTGTGCATGTTATTTAGGTTCTTGCTCAGTTTGTGTGTAAGAATTGGGCATTACTGGCCAAATGATCTTTGACCAATTTATGTTTCCATACTATGGCATTAGATGGATAATAAATACTTTCTACCTCTAGGGTACTCTCTTGGTAGTATCTACTATGGTTATGGTGATTGAAGTGAAAGAAGGCAAGGGCGAATCTAATTGGGTAGGAGATATAGATGGAGTGATGGATTGGGAAATGGCTAGAATGGACAAAGTTAATGTTGATGGGGTGGATGTTAATGGAATGTAAATCAAAGAGATAGAAATGACAATAGTGGAGGGTAGAGAAGGTGTAGTGGTTATGGGTAGGTTCATAGATGGGTGTAAGAAAAGTAAACTTGAAGAGACTACATACTGGGGAATGAATATAGAAACCACTAGCCTAGGAGAGATGGAAATTATAGGTAAGGACATCAAAGGGGAAAAACCGAAAGGAGCTATGAGCAAGGGACCCTTACCATATGGTTCACCTGTGATAGGTGACTTAGCCTTGAGTGCTTATAGGCTTAATACCTTTGCCTATTATGACTCTTTCTTGTCCACCTCTTATGTTGGAGGGGTATGTGGTTGGTCTCCCTTAAGATTCCTTTGATATGTATTTGTGGCTCTGCTTGCCTGTGAGATTGTTGAATATGATGGAAGAGAAGGGGGAATAATTCTTGGTGTTGGGGCTGAAGTAGCCACTCTTTCCTCTTCATTGGAGGAATCCAAGCATATAATCCTAGATTTTACTCTTTGTGTACTACCTGGTGCTTGATTTATATCCTCAACCATTTCTTGTTTGACTTGAATCAATTTAATTATTGAAGCTTGGGATGGGAGAACTTGTGCCTCTTCTACGTGTGTAGAGGTAGGCAAGTGTTATTCTTTGGCTTGCCCATCTTGTTCTCTAATGAGTGGTAACTCCACTACCAAATGATATTGGTCTTGAGGTTGGGCTTAAGCTATTTGGGGATATAGCCCCTCTCCTTCTGGTGCTTGTGATGGTATACCACTCCAAAAATTTGAGGATCTTCATCCTCCAAGAGGTGGAATCCTAAAATTTTATTCATTAAGTGTAAGTGATGGATTTGATTGAATCACTCTTAGAAATTCTTAAATTAGTCCTATAGTTGTGGCCCTTTCCTTGACTTCCTCATCATCCTTGGCATTTATAAAGAGAAAATCATGATCCATTGGCTCATGTTTATAGGTGAGGCCAAGGGTATGAATTTTATTTTGGACCTTGCCATGAGGATCCCATTATATTTGAGGAAGGGTAGGAAATACATATGCCTTTCTAGCATTCCAAGCCTCCTTTAATTGTCTGTGAATTATTTATTACATTCACCCAATGGTGATGTGGGATCCATGGAAGACATCCTTTTTTTTTCTCGTCAACTCCTCATCAATGCTATTTTAAATTTGATATGTAATTTCCTACTCAGCTACCTTGTCTATAGAAAAATTTAGGAGCTAAAGATGATCTACCTTGTGGCTTGCCACCATGATAACCATGTAGTTTAGATAAAGCTAGTAGTCTCCTATGCTGTTGGAAAGTGTCTAGGATATGTTTGGGGAAATTATTAGAAAAGGATGATCATGGATTGCCTTCCAAACTTGAGGATAGAGGTCCTCAACAATCTTCTCTATATTCCTCACATATGAATACATGTGCATAAAATTATAATAATCACAAATCCTACTCTTGATGAATTTGGTGTTGGGATCCCATAGGACTCCATTATGTCTATACATAATTCCCATGATTGCATCTAGTGGATAGGACATCATGTAAAAGTTTCCACCCAATGGAATCTTATCCTTATGTAGAATTTTCTCTTGGAGGTGTGCACTAATCACTTCTCCAAATGTGTAGATGCGCTCTGAGGTAGTCATTAGGTCCATTAGGGGAACTCACTCCAAGTGTATGAAATAGATACTATTATGAAAAAAAATTCTATTCAATAGTACCATCCTCACATGCATTCTAATTTTTAAATGGGTGATGGGGATGGGGCTCTTGACATGTTCTTTTAGAGTGAAACTTTCCTTAGGGAGAAACCACCTTAATAGAGCTTGCTTCAGATTATTGACATTCTTCCATGGTATGACTATTTGTAAATCAAAAGTAACATCTATAATGGGTAAGCTCAAATACCTATTAAAATGCTTCTCTTGAAATATTAATGACAATAGTGTTTTTATCTACATAATGAAGACATCCTCCATCCATTATTCTCCCTTCAAAGAAGAGGCCCTGTAGTAGATCAGTGCATGGTATCACCTCTGACTTTGTAATTGTGTAGTGTATGGATTGATGTTTGAAAGGAAGTAAGTCATTCACTAGTTACTTATCTTTAGATATAATGTCCTCTTTGAGTGAAAATGAATCTATGTTATCCACTGCTTCTTATAATGATGAGTAATTTGGATATTGTCCATCGAGTGTAGTAACTTCAAACACAGTGTCCAAGTACTCTATAGAATCCTTGATTGAGAACTTGGATGGTGCTAGGGATCCTTTATAAGACCTAGATGATGATGCCATGGTGGTTCTATTGAATACTGGTATGCTCCATGATTTTGATAATGGCATATGTCACTGAACTAAATCTTATGGACTAACAAATTCTTATGATAGTAGTTAGGGCTTTTGGGATCGTTTGATGCTGAAGTTTACTTGAGCTTGAAGATGGAATGATGTGAACTCAACTAAGGGTTTAATGTAAATATATATTATACATTTATTTCTAATTCATGTGCCATTACTCATTAATGTTTATGAACTCGTCACCTTAATTCAATTTGAATTCAACCTCCCTATCCTAGTGTACATGCCATGTAGGATGCCTTATCATTTGGGGTGCCACTAATGTAACCTTTCATCCTTTGCCATGTGTCATTATATAGTCTAGTCAATAGAAGTCAAAATTTGTTTTCAGGCCAAAATAATCTAGAGCATAGAATGTCCTTTTGAAACATTTTCTCTTAAAGTTCCTGGAACAAGAGTTTTCAAAACAAAGTTATCGATGACTAAGGTTGCCAAAGGAATCCTTCCAGTGAAAAGTCTTTGAAATAAATTTTTTGAAGCAAAGTCATTGAAATGAAAGTTTCTAACATAAAAGCCTCTAGAAAGAAAGTTTCCACAGAGAATCTTCTCAAAGAAAATTCACTGACATAATCCTTCCGAAACAAAGTTTTTGAAGACTAAGTCTTTGAAATAAAAGTCTCTAAAGAGAAAATATCATGAAGAAAGCTATCAATGAAAACCTGTCGAAGTGAAACTTTCCAAAACAAAGATGTCGAAGTAAAGTTTATGTGAACCTAACTTGATGAAGTAACTTTGTAATGAAATCCCTTTGAAATAAAAGTTGATGACATGAAATTTTCTGAAGACTATGTTTCCAAAGAGGATGTTTCTGATGAGAATGTTTTCAATGATAAAATTTATACATAAAATATTTTTGAAAAGAAATTATTGAATGAATTTTTTTGAAATGTAAATTTGTTGATGAATAAATACTCTAAAATAAAATAATCTAAATACCTGTCATGCAAAGCCATTATTTCCATCCTTTTCATTAATAGGTGTTCCCAAATGAAAAGATATACCACAATATGACTCAACATCAAAAGCATCCAATTTATATAGATAATACAAGTATTATAACCCTCAAAAATCATAGGTACCCCTCCAAGATATTCATTATTTCCAAAAAACAAAGGGGGTCCCCACTTTTCAAAGAAAAATATAGGGTGGGGTGTGTTGAATACAACAAATGGTGACTCATAGGGGTGAATACTCCATAGTTTTCAATAACCCAAAATCCATAGTTTCACAATCCCAATATCAACCATAAATTTATCTCAAAATAAATGAATAAAATATAAATGGCAAGAGACTCTTAATAATCCTATGTAACATACTAGCTTTTCTTACACCTCGAGTCTATGTGTGAAAAGTGTTGTTCTTTACCTCTTAGTTTAGGTTTTTAGGTAAAGACACAAGGGTGAGCCATAGGTTTTGATTTGATTGGGAATTAGGTGTATAGATGGGGAGCTCAAGTATTACTTTGCTACCAACCAGACATCCATAACCTTGACAAAGATATCTTTGATTAATTATTCCTCTTTTCTTTGTACTTTTCATGATGCATGATGCATTGATCTTATTTCATCATGTAGGTTTTGAATCCTTTTTTATTTTCTTTTGGATTTTTGGATTGTTCCTTTTATTTTATTTTATTTTATTTTTTGCTTTTCTTTATTTTGGAAAGACGGAAAAGGTGACCATAATGAGCTAGTCTTAGCTAAAATTTTAGTTTAATCAAAATTTCTCTGTCAACTATTGACCATGTCCATGATTATTACCTTATACAAGTATTAATGTTTTATATTCACTTGACCCAATGGAGTAATGAGAGTTTTCTAAATTTGCACATAATTGTGGGAGGAAATTTCACATACCTAATGAAATCATTAGTTTTAGGGCATATTCATGGCTAACTCTCTCATTACTTACCTAGATTAAAAGTTTTAAACTATAGTATGCATTACCCATTGATTCACATTGGATTCAAAACACCTCAAATTGTGTTTTATTCTACCAGGATTGATCATAATTTGACTATCACAAAATTAAAATAAAATAACTCTAGAAATTAGGAAAATTATTGAAAATAGAAAGGAAACTCTCAAAAATGCAAACTAATCTAATGAAAGTAAATGATTGAAAGTAGGAAATTCATTAATAAATCAAATCTAATCTAATCATACCTCTATTAGAACATATTATTATTAATTAGAGACCTCTCTAAATGGGGTATCCATGAAGTAATGCTTCAAAATCTGTCCATTCACTAGATATGTAAGATCATTACCTTGAAGATCCTTTAAATGAAATAAATTATTACCAAAAATTTCTAAAATATGGTAGGATCTTGTTCACATTGGGATAAAATTGTCATGCGTTCCTTTTTTCCCATGGACTTTATCCCCTAGCAACACTAAGTCATAAATCCTAAAGCTTTGAATTTCACTCTTTTATCAAACCATCTCTTGACCATATCTTGATGCTTACTAAATCTTTACAATGCTTTATCTCTAGAGTCTTTGATTTAGATGATGTCCAATAGTCTAAACTCTATTTTGTCATTGGGACCCATGTATTCTTACATAAATTGATATGTCAATAATTTTACCATGATTGGGAACAAAGGCTATTTTCCATATACTAGTAGATATGGTGAAGCTTTGAGGGCCTGCTTATACCTTGTTCTATCTACCCAGAGTGCATACTTTAGTAAGAGGTACCACTCCCTTGTTTTATTGACAATTGACTTCTTGATTGCATCTATAAATATCTTATTGGTTGACTCAGCCAATCCATTCCCTTGTAGGTAATGATTTGAGGATGAACTTATTATAATCTGATTATCATGGACTCACTTAATGAACTCAATTGATTGAAATTCTAGCCCATTATCAAAAACCAAAGAGATGGGAGTGTTAAACCTAGTTGTGATATGTTATTTAAGAAAACTTATCACATATTGGGATTTAGAGTTCTTGGTGGATGCTATCTCTATTCATCTAGTGCAGTAATCTATAGTAAGCACAAACTTGTGTCTAGTTGAGGAATTTAGATTTATAACACCAATAAAGTCTAGGACCCATTGGAAAAATGACCTATCTTCAATTACAGGATATAGTGGTATTGATGTGTGTACCTCTCTTTTTTCCAAAAATTAGAATTCATGGCATGTCTTCACATGTGAGTGTGCATCCTTTAAGATTATCGGCCACAAATAATCTATTCTAAGTATTTTATGTGTTGTAGTATTGCCAGATGGATGGCTGCTATTTATATTTTGATGGAGATTTTCTAAAATTTCCTAAGCTTGTTCATGTCACACATACCTTAGATAAATGCCTTCATAGTTATTTCTATAAAGGAATCCCTACCTAATCATATAATAAGTAGCCTTGAGCCATAAATCTCTCTTTTAACTTCTTGGGGGCATGTTATAGTGAGTAAAAATTGAATAATACCTAAATACCAATCTTCTTGGGAGACTATATCTGATAGACCTCTTCAATAGTGATGTATGGATCTAGTTTAGTCATCGATTAAATTATGCCTTGTCCCCTAATGATCCTAGTTAGTTTGATTTTAATATAATTTTTTTGTAATTTTTCCATCCATTTACCTCTACACTCCTCCAATTCATTCTGTGCAAGCATGAGCTTGACAATAGGATCCAATACTATGATTATAGTCTTATTCCTAAGGATGTAGTGCCCAAAATTTTTGACTACCTTAATGAGAGCAAATATTTGCTTATCAATCATGGAATACTTAAGCTCTACATCTTTCAAGTTAGTACTCATAAATGCAATCATATTTTTTTTTCTTCCCTTTTCTACATAAGCACACAACAATAGTATGTTCTGAGGCTAATGAACATAAGAAAAATCCTTGGTGAAATTAGGGCTTACCAGCACTGGGGCTTGTAAAATAGCCTTATTTATGTCTTGGAAGGATTTCTTAGCTTCAAACATCCAATCCACTTTGGCATTCTATTTGAGAATTGCATTCAGGGGTCTAACAATCTTCATGAATCATGATATCATTTTTCTTATGAAATTTATCTTTCCAAAGAATGATCCGAGGTCTTTTTTTCTATTTAAAAACTTTAATTTTGATATCTCCTGAACCCTATCTAGGTCAATGGTGATCCTATCCTTGGTAATGATGTGGCCTAATAGCTTACCTTTGGTAACACCAAATATAATTTTCTTGGGTTTAAGTGATACCCCAAACTTCTTGCACCTCTCAAACATATATATAAGATGGTTAGTATGATTAGCTTTGTTTTTAGAAAAAAATAGTAAGATTATCCATGTATATAATTATGTAATTTCCTATCAGTACCTAGAATGCATGATCCATTGCTACTTAAAAAGTCACTCTAGCATTGATCAACATAAATGACATTTACTTATACTCATAGGTTCTCCACTTCATAGTAAATGTTGTTTTCATTCTATCTTCTGATTCGACTAGTACTTGATTGTAACCTAAAAATCCATCCAAGAAAGTCATAATCTTAGAGCCACTTACCATTTGTATTGCCTCATCTAAAGAGGGCAAAGGATAATTATCCTTCTCCAAAGCTTTATTTATATTTATGAAATCAATGTAAAGTCTAATCTTGCCACTCTTTTTCTAGTTGGGACTAGATTGGCCACCCAAGTCAAATGTCTAATAGGAAAGATAATCCTAACACTCAATAACTTTTCCAATTCTTTCTGAATTAATGGTCCAAGATAGGATTAGTCAGCCTCTACCTTTGTCTAAATAGTTTATGACTAGGCTTGAGTGGAATCATATGAGTGATGACTCTAGGATTGAAGACACTTAAGTCATCACAAGTCCATGAAATTACATCTTTATACCTGATAATTAGTTCTTTGACTCTTTCCCTTTCTTCAAATGTGCACCTTAAGCCAATATTGATGAAGTGTGAGTTCTTTTCATCACCAATGTTTTCTGAACTAAATTTAGATTCATTAACCTTCAACTACCTCTATGATTGGGCCGAAGGATCTATGTCAAAGGTCCTTTCCATGACAATCATTCCCAATGGGAGGTGATTCTCTTTCATATAGATAATGACTTCTTCATCCAATTTTCCATGGCCTCTATGATTTCTTTATTTGTCATTGATTATTTGAGATTTGAATTGTCCTGAATTTGTCAAAAATTAGATAATTATCTAGTCATCATCAAATACTTAGAAATTTCTAAATTTTTTTTACTTAAGGACATGGTATAAATTCAATGGATAACTTTTAGTTTTTTAACTCATGTAAACATGCCAAATTTGATATTGAAGTGGCCAATGAATCAATGGCTCCATTTTATTCTCTTGGGATAGATACTATGTTGAAAGATTCAATGATTCTATTAAATCCTAGGCTCTATGCTTATACTTATTTAGATATGATAATTTACACTAATATTTATTTTTGACCTGGTTAAATACAAGTTTTGAATCTATGTATACCATCAATTCTTTGACATTATTCTTCAGGGAAATCTATAATCCCAAAATTAGGTCTTCATACTCCACTCTGTTATTAGTGCATGGGAATTAGAGCCTATATTCTACCAATAGTTTCTCTCCTTGTGGGTTGATCAATTCAATGCCAATAACTGATCCTTGCTTAGATCTAGCTCCATCAAAATGAAGGCTCCGTAATTGAGAAGGGCCTAGAATTTCTTCTAGCACTTTATGCTTTGTGGTAAATGTATAAATTCTATGACTAGTAGATTTATAACTTACCCCCTCATTGATAGTATTATATTCTATAATAAGATGCTTCATTCTTAGCTCTTGATCGATTCTAGTTTAATTGGCTATGCCTCTCTAAGGTAACCAAATATGAAAAAGTCCATGGAAAGATATCTATTTAGCCTTTTTGACCAATCTCTACTTAAAAACAACCTGTAACCTTTAGGAATATAGACTATCAAGATGTTGATAGTCATATATACTCTAGGTTCTAAAGTGACCTAAATTCTTACATCATTCAATTCTCCCACTTTAGGTACTAATATTTTATCAAGCTATGACACAATCCTTTTGGAAGGCTTTGGTGTTAAACCAAGCTTTTGACAAATAGAATTTGGTATCACTATTGTCGAAGCTCTTGAATCTACTAGGAAATTGTGTAGATTCTTGCCAAATGCTCAAATGGTCAATAATAAAGGGGAAATTTTGGATTGATTTTGTATATAACATTCATGTTAGCTGTCTTAGACTTTTTTGTAATAGACTTACCTATGATAGACTTCCATAAAATATCTTTCTACCTATGATATGCAATAACTCATGAAGAGTAATGTTGGGCTTGATTTTATTCATATCCTTAACAATATTACATCCTCTTTTATTTTGTTCCTCTCTATGTTAAGGTTGATCATTCCCTTTAGTGGGAGGAGGATTATTATTAGCCTTGGGATTTAGAGGGATAACTGTATTATTTAAAGGAGTAGAAGTAGTGAATGGATACCTATTCCTCAAATTATAACTATTCCTATTGAACTATTGGAATGCCTACACTTGATCAAAATTATCCTCTTGGATATTATCATCTTCATTAGGGAAGGGGGACTCAAAAGTCTCAAAGACCATAGTTGAACTAGAAGGGCTAGATTCATGAGGTAGATATAAAAGATTCATTATTTGATCTTGTATGATCATCTCTCTTTGGAAAATTTCAAACACTGCACAAAAACTATGCATTCCAACTCTCCATGCTGAGATCTATTATAGACCGTACACTAGTTCAATAAAGTTGGTTCCATGATATGGATCTTTGGTAGCTAATTGGATTGTTGATGTTTTACATTATTAGGAGGCCTATTGAAAGGCATTTTGTATTTTGGAAAGGGAGAATTCTGATTGTAATTCTGAGTATTTGTATTTCCCATCCTCTTTTGCATAATCATAAAATCTTTGCTCAGCTTCTAAACCATTCTTTGTATAGAATCTAATTCAAATTTTTTGGAGTTAAAACCTTGAGTGACTATACATTAGTGTGAGCCTGATGTTTATTTTTCTAATTATTTCTTTGTGTATGATTGTTCAAAAAATCATAATTCTGATTCATTATCTATTACATCATGTGCGATAGAGTGTACAATTGGTTTTGATTGAATGCAAGAGCATTTTGATTTGCATATGGGATTGTATTCAAGGATGGAAGTACATTGTCGAATCTTTTACCTCCTAGTTTATGAGGGATAAGCTATGGATTGATCTGCTTATTGATGTTGATAGCTTCTTTAAATGCCAAATCTAGCATCTAGGTAACAACAAATCTTTATAAGAACATAACAGTAATAGGATCTAAGGAATTCTTGTATATTTCAAACATTAGATTCTTATTTGGATTATAAGCAACATTCAATCAACTGTACATCTTCTAAAATCATGCATTGAAGGCTTAGATGGACTTGTTAGGCTCCCTTTTCATGCTGGTAAAGAGATGATAGATCAGACTTAGATTAGTTGCTTATCCAACTTATGCAAGGACTATACTTTGACACTTATCCCATGAGGTGGTGGAATTTTCCTACAAATTAAGATACAATCATAAGAAGAATCTTATAGATAATGGAAAAAACCTACATGCAACATCCTCATGGATAACATTCATTATCTCCAGGTGGCCTTGAAATATATTATATGTTCTTCAGTTGTCCTCCCACTTGAGGGGGAGAAAGTAGGTAGACACTTCACTAGATTCCTTGGTAGGTCATGTTGGCCCCCAAAGATGCTAATGGTAGATCCCATTAACTAGGGTTAAGCCATGTGATTATTGATAGGAGGGATGTTCCTTATGGGTGAAGGTCTTCAGGCTCAATGTATCTCAAAGATGACAGGTGTAGGTCTAGGCCTCCTAGATTTTGACAATGGTGAAACCAAAAGGCTGGATTGGGTCTTAGAACTTTTTAATCTCCCAAGTGTCTCTGTAATGATGGGTCCCTTATTTATTGGGAAAGCACACAAGTGTGCCCTCCTTATAGTGCTAGATTTTTTTAATATTTTGTTGATGTGGGTTTTATGCACATCTAAAAGAGTTCTAAATGAAGAAACCTTTAACATTTTGGAGTCTATGTGGAACTGGGTTTCACTCTAGGGCACGAGTTATAGGTATGTGGTCAGAACAACTAGGTGGTAGAATAACAAGTTTATATTGTAGGTCATTCAACTAGGTTTGTGGGTAGATGTGTGGATTATAATAAAAGGGATAAATCGCTAGGTGAGTTGGATGGGAGAAAGATTAATCTATGGTGGGTAGATCTCAAAGAAAATTCAAAAGAGGGAAGGGTAAGGCATAAATAAAATTTACATGTCTCTAAATAGGAATTTCTTAGTTTTTCTCTTTAGTGGACAAGTATCTCAATAAATAATATTTTCTATTTACAACTTTTGCACACTCATGAATAAAAATGATTGTGAGTCTAGATATTCAAAAATAGGGTGTTTATGGTCTCAATTGAATGTTGCTTTTTTTAAGGCTATTGTTGCATAACTTTATACAAGAGATTACAACTCAGACTAAGAATTTACCTAAGGTAGTTATGGATCACACCTAGAGATACTATACCAAACAAGATACTTCTACACACTTTAGATTATTGATTCAACTTATGCTAACTATCTAAATCAGTAAAACATATAAATCTTCAATAGTTGTTGCACATCTAAGACTAACATTCATTCATAAGATAGTTAGATTCATCCATAGCATTTACACACATCAAAATTATTGAATCAACTTAAAAACAAATAAACTTCAAATTCATTAACATAGAAAGGGAAGAATAAAGAACAAACATAATTGTTTGACAATCAAATCCTTGATTTCTTCCTATATTTCATTCAAAAACTTCAACCCTTTGAAAAAAGGGTTCTACATGTATATATAGATCTTGGGGAAGGGGTAGCCTCATCCTCCAAGATTAGAACAATTCATTTAAACCTAAAAATACTATAAGATAAGTCTTGGTTACATATCAATTTCTTACAAATATTTTAGTCATGTAATATATGCATGCTATCAAAATATTAGTTAATTACAAAATACATACAACTAGGACTTAACTATTCAGTTATGACCTTTACATAAAAATATACAAAATTAGCATTTATCTAAATTGGCTCTTGCTTGACTTGTTTCAAAACTATCATTGAAACTGTAGTAGTAATCATGGTTGATGATGCAATAACTAGAGTGGTGCTTGAAGATGCACCAGTTGCTTAAATAGTGATTAGCATGGGAATAATAGGATGAGGGGGTATTGACATGGCTATTATTGTTATTAACACTGTATGTAGAATTGGTGTAGTCAAATTAGCAAGTGGTATTTGTTGAGTTAATTTCTTCTTTGCATCTAAGTCATGGTAGTGTTTGTACACCATAACGTGTTGTGCTCTAATTA
The DNA here is from genome assembly GCA_037957365.1 of Torreya grandis. Classification (NCBI taxonomy): domain Eukaryota; kingdom Viridiplantae; phylum Streptophyta; class Pinopsida; order Cupressales; family Taxaceae; genus Torreya; species Torreya grandis. Next base: position 622,734 of record JARHVA010000418.1, read on the forward strand.
AGTTCATATCTATGAGGTGTGACTTAGTCACCCTGCTTGTCTCCCCCATTAACTTTTTATGTTCTACCTTGGTGGCTTAGAAGCCAACCTTAAATATTTCCACCTCTATTTCCTTTTTTATTATTGTGCTCAATTTGGCCTCAATGTCTTCTAGGCTCAAACTTTTCAAACTATTTTTGAAGTTGTCAGAAACTTGTTTAATCATTTGATTAAATAAAATTTTGGGTCACTAACCTACCTATATTATCTCGAATGGTGGCCAAGTCCAATCTTGAAAAAAGTTGCTCAGCCTCTTTCTCTTGACATCCAACTTATTCACTAAAGCCTCAAAGGATAATACCTAGTCTCGGGCTTCTTGCATTCTTATTAATGCTAAATTAAAAGAATTAGATGCCTCTAATGGGGTGATCAAATCCAAATGGATAATGCCTTATTGGGGGTATATAACACCAATAAATTTAGCTTACTATCATCCTCTTTGTGGCTTCTAAATAATTTGGTTATATTATTAACATGAGGAACCAAACTGACTCTCAAAGAATGGATAAAATCAAAAATTTCATATAATCTAAGAGCATCATCTTTCACATCCTTCTCAATACCTTAGAAAACTTGAATCACTTTTTAATGTTCTCTAAGAGTTTTTAGCTCCTCTTCAAGATTTTGCCTATCCATTTTAGTCCCTTGATGTATGGAAAGGATGGGTTTTGTATGGGTCTCCATATATGAGTTCAAGTCCTCAATATAAGGGGACTAACCCTTTTGTTTGTTCTACCTCTTGCTCAGGGAGTACACTTTTTCCCTCTCCTTCATGATTAAGGTTTTTCCTGAGCTATCTTTAATTTTCCTCTTCCTCACCCTTTATTCTGATGATGTGGCTTTATCAAACATCAAGCTCACAGTTGGCAATTCTATTATCTTTAGATTGGGCATTTTAGAGGCTAAGGCTCTTAATTCCTTACCCTAATCCATAAGAATGAGCTTTGAGGGATTTGAGGGATGAGCTTCCACTTGTCCATGTTCTTCAGGTTCTTGATCAATTTGTGTGGAAGGATTGGGTATTGATGGCCAAATGCTCTTTGACTAGTCTATGTTTTCATACTATGGCATTGGATGGACAACAAAGACTGATTTCCTCTTAGATGCCCTATTGGTCGTAACTACTAGGTTTATGGTGGTTGAAGTGGAAGAAGGAAAGGGTAACCCAATTGGGTAGAAGGATATGTACTTAGAGTGATAGATTGTGTAATGAATATAATGGACAAAGTTAATGTTGATGGGGTGGATGTTAATAGAATGGAAACTGAAGGGATGAAAATGACATTAGTGGAGGGTAGAGCAAGTACAACAGTTGTGGGTGATAGGTTGTCATTATACCTATCATTTAACCAATCAATGGATTGGTGTCATTTTATACCAAAGCTAGTGTCCAAGGCTATATATAATAAGACCATTTTATATTTAAGTTAACAATTCATTCTTTAGGGAGTTTACTATGCTGTTTGAATATCTAAATCCTAAGGATAATAAATAAGACTCTAATTCTATGTTGCATAAAAGTAAATATATAAAGTTTGACTAACTGAAGATATCTTATGGAATTACTTGTTAAAAATATTCTTTTGTTCACACCATTAACATCTAGAACTTAAACATCTGGCATAAGACACTATGGTACTCACTCAATTTGCTTGACTGGGTAGGATAGTGTGATATTTTAGAACATGAGAATGTTGATTGTCTATTGTCACGTAGATGGCTTCCAACAGATTTTGAATATGGAGATGAGTTAAAAAACTTTGCTTTTTAAGAAATTGAAAGACACACTTTGAATAAACAAAACTCACTTGCATTGAATTGAAACAACCTTTGCATTTAATGGAAACACACTTGCATTAAAATAAAATTCACACTTTGCTTTGAAAAGGAAATCTCACTTGTGTTGAAAAAGGAAATCACACTTTGCATTAAATTGAAATATACCCAAAATAAAATAAATATACTTTTAAACTATAAACTAAAAATACCAATTTGTCTTGATCTTCAGAGAGAAGTGGCCCCTTGATCCTTCATTAGAATAGGATAAGCTTTTACTTAGTAATGAAAAATAATGCTGAAATTTATTTTATTATTAAAAGGAACATATACGGATACATGAAATTACACTTGAGTGCTTCTTTTCTATTATCTAATTTTTGATCACTATCTATTGATTGATTATTTGGAATGAGAAGTGTTGTCACTTGGATTTGCACCCTTCAAGGAGATGTCTAAGCTCTCCTCATCCAAGTGGCACAATGGAAACACCTCTTGGCTTGTGTATAGCCTAAGGATGAGGTGAATCTCTAGGTAGGGTTCACTCCCTTGATGTACCACTTTGTATCACTACTACATCTAAAATTTGGGGGGAAAAGGGACAAAGAAAATTGAAAGCAAACTATTTTAAGAGAGGTGAAACACCAAATTGATTGATGAATACCAACAAACTGCATGTTACACATGAAACCAAGAGACTAACCAAACATACACTTCTCCAATCTACATCTTCTCACATCAATGTTACATTATGAGGTTATGGATGAATGTTTAGGCTACAAGGACTAGATAAGACATTGAATGGCACTTGTGAATAGACTAAAACACTCAACTTTGACACTTATTAGAAGACTTCAAGTGTGGAAATAGATTTGAAGAAGCTAAAGAGTAATCTAATGACCTTACCCCACATGGCACACTTCCCCATGGGTTGTAGAAGTGCCAAACTCTTCTCTTTTCCCAAGAAAATTGATCTTTTTTTTGAAGCATCAAACACTTTTAGTTAAAAATAATTACCTAAGACATAATAGGACACATGTCATATGACAAACTTTTAACACCTTCACATTTTTTTAGGAGGCCGTACAACTCATTTAATGTCCTATTTTGACCCCCAAATGACTCAATGATATATCGACTAATATGACTAATGACCAAGGCTAATGTGACATTAAATTCTATCAAATTACTTATAATACACCTTATGACCAAATGTTAAACCCCATAAAACATCTAAAGACCAAGTTTTTACTTATAAGGGCCCAATTTGACCTATAGGGTCAAATTTGGTTAACAAATTGGTGACTCATATGGGTAGTATGCTTACTATACTAAATAGACTAGTAGCCTTATTAGTCCATTACACTTAAGGAGTCATCTAAAGTTTGAGACACCATAATAGGAATTTGACAACAAGATTTGATCAAGACATGACCAATGACTACCTCAACCACACAAAATAAAATACATAAACACAAGGCAAAAGTAAACACACATGTGATTCATGAGAACTTATGTAACACACACATGAAACTAAATAAACTAAATCAAACACTAACTAACTTGAGATGAAAAATCCCTCCTGTATCAAAGGGGAAGTTTGAAACCCTTCTTGCCTTATGACATGAAGGATTTAATGAGACATCTAGCCTTTTCACCTTTAGCATTGATGCCTCCATATTTTTCATGGTGTTTGCCAACTTCATTGACATGATGTTCAATGAGAACGAATCATCTCCAAATAAGTTGGATATGGAAATGAATTCTTCTTGCATCCAAATATCCTTAACCTTCTCATAAATATTTTTAATTACAACCTCAAATGGCGGTTCAATTAGGCATACCTTCTATATTTCCAAAGTGCTCTCAATAATATTGGGTTTCTTATCAGCTGCAAGTTATTTTAGCTCATCAAGGAGCTTTGCATACTTTAAGGTCATTGTCCTACATATAGGACTCTTTATTCACCTTGTCATGGACTTGACCCTCAACTTGGAAAAGCTCTTCAAGCTCTTGAAATAACTTTATTTTTAGCTACCAATCATCTTTGTCTTCTTTATAATATAGAACCACTACCTCTTCAATATCTAATGCATTTGAGGGTGATTAAAAATCAGGCTTATGTATTGGGTCATCTTCAATAACAACAACTTCCACCTTGGTCTCAAGAGAGTTTTTTAGGATTGTAACCTCTTTAGGGATGACTTGAAATTATTCTCCATCCTTAATATCATATTCATCCTCATACCTAAGATCATTATCCAAAATATTTTGATTAGATGTGGATTCTTATTCAAGGGCCAAAAGATCTTCCATCTCCTTCTCCTTCTTGGTGATGCCAAGCTAGGCATCTTGAAATCACGTGACCTATCCCAATGAGGTTGACAAAGAGGTATGTTTTCTTCAAGAAATATTTTTATTTATTATCAACCAAATACTCCTCTTTAGGTTTCCATACCATAGGTACATCAAGGCAAAGGTTTATTGGGTGAGGAAAAGATGAACTAATTGGTGGAGGTGGCACATATAACTCAAAATCAAATTGAGAGTGAAATGTAGGGGATTTTTTTGGAAGCTCTTGAGGAAGGAGAGGTAGACATTAGGATAAAATGGCTTGGTTTTCTTCTTTCCATTTGAAAATCACTTCATTCAAATCTAATTTAACTTGATCACTCTCTTGATGGAGGTTGAATGGGGTGTATTTAGGCAAAGGATCTTCTTTTGGGTCTAAATCTTCCATCACACCTTCACTTAGAAATTTCATTCTCAACTATAGCTCTTTAATTTGCTTGGGTAGGTTCTCTTGGAAAGTATTTATTGAGGTTAATATGAATATTCATAATAATGAAGAGTAACAGAGGGATGGCATGGAAGACAAGGAATCTCTTAAGGAAGGGTGGGAGGGGCTTGCATAGGATCAAGTTTTTCTTCATCTTCACACTCTTTATCTAGGATTTTCTCCTCTTTTTTCCCCCATGATTCCACTACCTTATTGCATATTAGGATTTTAGGATTATGAGTCTCTTATTAAGGTAGTGATTCAATTTGAGGAGTGGATGAATTAATCTAAAAACTTGGGATCTCCTTAGGCTTAGATTCTCCACCTTGTCTCTAACTTGGAATCTCATATTTAGAGGTCACTTCTTGAGGTGGGGATGTAATTAGAGAGGGAAATGAGGGCTTAGATTACACTTATTTTGATGATGACATGAATTTTTTTATATGCATATTAGTTAACTCAATCTTCTTATAAAGATTTGCTTCAAAAATAAGGTTTCTCTTTTCAACTCTCTCTTCCAGTTGATTGGGACAAGAATGAATTTGATAAGCTTGATTGGGGTCATGAGTAAGAATAATGTAGGACTGATAAAAATGTTAGAGAAGTGGCTATGAAGACTAATAGGTTTTATGAGCTTACTTCTCATGAATTTTTAGCCTATCTTCCAAGGTTGAAATTAGGCCACTCTCATCTAGCATCTCACTTGTGAGCCTTTACCATTTGGCTCTCTCAATAGGTGCCCAGTCTCTTTTGTCTAGATCTAATACATCTCTCACTTGATGAATGAAATGACTAGAAACATCTTGAACACGTAATTTTAGTGTATTTATCTCTAACATATACTTCTTATACCCTAATAGAGTTTGCTTTTAGGTGGAAATGGATTGAGTTGAGAAGTGGCTAGGTTGACTAGCAGAAGCAAGATATTAAGGACGCTGGCTATAGGACCGATACAACTCATGATAAGGTTGGCTATAGTGCTAATAAGAATAATAATAAGGTTGATAATGGTCATAACAAGATTATTAAGAATCACACCAAGGCTGATATGAATCATATAAAGGCTGATTAGGAATGCCATAAGCTAGAAATGCCTCACCAACTTGTGTGAAACAAAACTCAACACCAAAATTAGCCATGAATCATCATTGGGAAGCAAGAACACAAAGAAACATTTCCAACAATATTCAAAAGGAAAAATTAGGTACTTGCCCAGATGATATAACTTTAGAGTTTCCATTGATGCTTAGATAGATGCCTCTAAAGGTTGATTGTTGCAAGACAACACCAAAAACTAAGAGTCCCATTGAGCATGCCAAAAACTATTGTCACTTGGATTTTCACCTTTTAAGGAGATGTCTAAGCTCTCCTTATCCAAGTGGCATAATGGAAACACCTCTAAGATTGTGGGTAGTCTGAGGATGAGGTGAATCTCTAGGTAGGGCTAGCTCCCTTGATGTACCACTTTAGATCACTACTACACCTAAAATTTAGGGGGAAAAGGGAGAGAAAAAATTGAAAGCAAACTATCGTAAGGGAGATGATACACCAAATTGATTGATGAATATCAACCAGCTACATATTACACATGAAACCAATAGAGTAACCAAACATACACTTCTCTAATCTACATCTTCTCACATCAATGTTACATTATGAGGTTATGGATGAATGTTTAGGCTATGAGGACTAGATAAGAGGCCATTGAATGATACTAGTGAATATACTAACACACTTAACATTGACACTTCCTAGAACACTTCAAGTATGAAAATGGATCTAAAGAAGCTGAAGAGTCATCTCATGACCTTACCCCATATGACACACTTCCCTATGGGTCGTACAAGTGCCAAACTCTTCTCTTTTCCCAATAAAACTGATCTTTCTTTTGAATCACCTAACACTTTTAGTTAGAAATAGTTACCTAAGACATAATAGGACACATGGCACATGACATAACCTTTTAACACATTCACATTTCTCTAGGAGGTTGTACAAATCATTTAATGCCCTATTTTGACCGTCAAATGACTCAAAATTATATATTGACTAATATGAATAATGACCAAGGCTAATGTGACATTAAATTCCATAAAATAACCTATAATACACCTAATGACCAAATTTTAGACCCCTTAAAACATCTAAAGACTAAGTTTTGACCTATAGGGGCCCCAATTTGACCTGTATGGTCAAATTTGGTCAACAAGGAGACATGTATTTAAAGCACATCTTAATAACTATTTGCAAAATACAAAATCTAATGATCTAAATATCCAAATCTACTTATTCAAAATAGAATATCTAAGAATTAGATCCCATGCTTATAGAAAGGCGTTATAACTAACTCAACTAATAGTAGATAGAATATAATTAACATATATCTGAAGAGATTATGTTTGGATTTAAAAAATGGAAATATATTTATATAAAAATTATTTTAGAACATTAATATGAATAATAATGTATAAAATAAGATACCTAAATAAGGAAAATCTATATATATACAATAGATATCTTTGAAGTTACTATCTTGATCTGCAGGATCGAGCTAGGCATCTTTAGAGTACGACTAGACATCTTCAAAGCACAGCTGGATAGGCTTTTGGAGCATCTTTGGAGATGCATATATTTGGAGATTGATATTTTTTTCATCGAATATTAAAAAATATTACCAAAAAGGGTTTTCAAAACTATTGTTGACTTCTCAAAATGATCTTGCCATATGGATGTATTTTTATATTCAAAATTATACTCATTTTATCCAAGTTAGACATAAATAACATGATAGAGAATCAACAATGTATCACATACAAACAAAAGACAATTGCACTCGTTTCCTACTTAGATGAGACCTTAATTATTAAATTTAATGCAATATATAACTAAAAGGCAACACTTATAGACAATTTAGATGGAATGCTCATCATTTCCCCCCCACACTTTACCTTTTGCAAGTCCTCTTGAAAACAAGCGGGATAATTATTATTCAATCTAAGAGTTTGGATTCTAACCACTAACTAAGATCATAGATTTGAAAGTGGTGCCCCCAATCACGATGATTTTTAGATAAGAATCCCAAATCTCTTACCATTGTATGTAGCCATGCCTGAAATTATATTTCTACCTAATTGTTCTAATTTTTACAAAAAGACATAAGACAAAGAATAATGGGTGGTATAAATCTCATACCAATCCACATGTCTGATCTTCCCTCATCTAGGAGCTGAGTGATAATCTAAAATACTGCTTGAGCTCTCCAAAGACCTCACTCAATGGTGGTGAGACTCATAACTTCCCTACATTTTAAAGCAATAGGTAAAGTCTCCCACCTAGCTATATTTGCATTGATGGACCTAGTGGAATGATAGCTCATAAGAGCTCTAAAAATTACTAGATTTTCTCTCGACAATTCATGATATTTGTTTTTCATGTACATATGGTACATACGCTGAAAAGTAATAAGAAGTTTATGGGCCTCTAAAAACTAAGGTTTCATGCATAACCCTATAGTGTTCCATAATTCAAATAATTTATTATGTTATTACTACCAAGCTATCTAATTTATCATGGTAGAAATAAAAGCACATAATTATTTTTTCCCCATAAATAAGTTCACTAAAAATCCTAACTAGCTACCCAACAACATGTTAAAAAGATAGAACTCACAAACTTGATAGTGTCTTTCTTTGGTAATTTTTAGAAAGACATCCATAAAAATATTCTCATCCTCAATAACATGGGAAAACCAAGAGAAATTAACTGCATTTACCATTTGTAAATTTTTTCATGAAGAAATTGAACATAAAAAGAGGAAGGTTTTCTATAAGACAACAATTTTTTTGCAATTCCACAAATATTTTGAATAGAAGTTTGAGTTTTTTGTAGCTAATTTTGAGATTATGTTTTGATCCTAGAATTTTATTCTTCCAATTCTAAATCTTATAATGAGTTTTATTCTAAACTAAAATCATTTCATGAAGTAGAAGAGGGTGTTGGATGGTGGAGCTTGATCTTATTATAATGCCTAGTTCCTGACATGGGGTGTGGGGGACTAGGGTCTCCATGGGGGTCCAGGGGGGAGGTAAACATACTTTGAGCCCACACTAGTGGGGGGTTTGGGGGAAGCACCCTCGAAGTAAAATTTTGTTAAAAATACATTATAAAATATTATAATTTTATAATAAATCTGGACTGTTCACTATTAGGTCATAGATCTAACAATAAAAATTATGTTTGTGCATTTTTGCCCTAATATGTAACTTTAATTTGATATGAGGACATTGAAATCATGATATAATAATGTGTGTCATTGAAGAGGATATTCTAGTGGATGTATTATAGGTTTTTTCCCTTCATTTGTTGGACTAAATAATAAGAAAGACTAGTTATTTTCTATGTGAATGTAGCCCATATTAGGTGAACCACATTAAATCTATGTCTCTATTATGTTATATTTTTTGCATTTTATTTCCATATTTAATTCATTAATATTTATCTATGTCTTATATTCCTAATAATCGGTATAAGAGTTGAAGGTTTATTTGATAGATAAACTCATAGGAAAAGAGGGTTCCTGGTTCGAGTGGGAGCAATGGCAAAAGAGGATAAGTTTAAGGTCGAGAAGTTCAATGGCTAAAACTACCATAGAAGATGAAAATGGAGGACTATATATATCAAAAATATATTTTTCTATCATTGGGCATAATATAAAATAAGTCGATGAGTATGAAGGATGAATATTGGGAGGTTCTTGACATGCACTAGGAACAATACAGTTATGTCTGACAGCATCAGTGGCCTTCAATATTTCAAAAGAAAAGACAATAATAGATGTGATAAAGGCATTGGATAGAGTGTATGAAGAACCCTCAACCTATAATAAGTTATTTTTTATGAAAAATTTATTTAATCTAAAAATGTCAGAAGGTGGGTCTATTACTTATCATTTAAATGAATTTAACACAGTCACAAACTAGTTAAGCTCTATAGGAGTAAATTTTGACGATGAACTTAAGGATATTTTGATTATGTGATCATTACTAGAAAGATATAATGGATTAGTCATGGTTGTGAGTAATTCTATCTCTATTTCAAATATTTTAAATTTTGATGATGCTATTGGTGTTATTCTTTTTGAAGAAATATGATGGAAAAGCATAGGTGAGATATTAGGTAATGCTTTGACTATGGAGAATAGGGAAAGACAAAAATATAGAGGAAATAGCCTAGGGAATCATGGTAAGTTTAATAAGGGTAGATCCAAATCTAGAGGAATGTTGTTATTCTAGATTTGTAGGAAGAAAGGACACCTGAAGAAAGATTGTTGGTTTTGAAAAGGAAAATAAGGAGATGGACAACAAGATATAAATTATGAAAAAAATGTAGTAGGTGATGTGTTACAAGATGATTTAATATTTTATTTAGATAACATTAATTATTCTTGGGTGTTAGATTTAGGGGATTCATTTTATGCTACACCCCATAAGAAATGTTTTTAAGACTATTTTCAAGGTGATTTTGGACATGTTTATTTGGGTGATGGTTAACATTTATAAAATTGTAGGAAAGGGTAAGATATAAATAAAATTATAGAATGGAAACAAATGATTTTTGAAAGAGGTAAGACATGTTCTTGATTTGAGAAGAAATCTAATTTTAGTAGGGTAGTTGGGAAGTGAGGGTTGCACAGTTATATTTGCAAAAAATTTGTGAAAGATCACTAAAGGATCAATGGTAATAGAAAAAGGAGAGAAGGTAGGTAAATTTTATTTATCTAATGGTAATGTTGAATCTTTTATTACTTTAGCTTCTACATAAGTGGATATAAAATTATGGCACTACAAACTTGGGCACATGAGTAATAAAAAGATGCAAGTTCTCCACTCAAAGAATTTATTGCCAGATTTAAAGAAGGTGGATTTAGAATTTTACGAGAACTATGTGTATGGAAAATAAAAGAGAGTCAGATTTTATAGAGTTGGGAAGACAAAGAAGGATGAAAAGTTATATCTTGTGCATACATATGTATGGGGAATAGCTTAAGTGTCATACCTTGATGTCTCTTCTTATTATACTTTTATTGATTATGTAACTAGAAACACTTGGGTTTATTGCATACAAAAAAAAATTGATGTTTATAATACTTTTAAGAAATGAAAGCTTTGGTTGAGAATGGGATAGGAAATAAGTTAAAGTGTGTTAGATTAGATAATGAAAGTGAATACTATAGTAAGGAGTTTGATAATTATTGTTCATCTCATTAGATTGATAGAGAGAAGATGGTTATAAGAACACCACAGCAAAATGGTATTTCAAAAAGGATGAACAAGATAATCATGGAGTGTGCAAGGAACATGAGATTACATGTAGGGTTGCCTTTATAGTTTTGGATAGATGCTATGAATATTGTTGTTTACTTAATAAATAGAGGGCCTTCAAGTCTTTTAGATGGTGGCATTATAGAAGAAGCATGTATAGGTAAAAAGGTAGATTATTCCTTTTTAAATTTTTTTGGTTGTGAAGCATTTATCCATATTGATAAAGAAAATAGAACCAAGATTGAAGCAAAATCCAAGAAATGTACTTTTATTGGATATGGAGTTTAATGATTTTGGTTATCATTTATTGGATTTTGAAAATCATAAAATCATTCAAAGTAGAGATGTGATATTTAATGCGGTCATGAATGGAGATCAGTTTTAGGGAAAGAAACAAGAAAATCCAAATAATGAATATGAAGTACTTGATGAAATCACTGGAAATGAATTCCAAAAGTGATAGAAAATCAAAATGTGCAACAAATACAATAAGTACTTCAAATTCCTAGAAGTATAGTTAGAAGATATACTAAAGTAGACTCCCTAAAAAATACTCTCCTTCACTTTATTAATTATTATTGACTGATGGTGGTGAGCTAAAAAGATAAAAAGAAACAATGTAGGTAAAAACTAGAAATAAGTGAGAGAAAGGCATGAAAGAGGAGATGGACTCCTTGGTACATAACCAAACTTGGGATTTGGTTCAATTTCCTGCAGGTAAAAGAGCATTTCAAAATAAATGGGTTTATAGGTTTAAGGAAGAGGATGGAGACAAAAAGAGGTACAAGGCCAAAATTTTTGTAAAGGGGTTTACACAAAAAAATGTATATATTTTGATGAAATATTTTTTCCAGTAGTTAAAATGACTTTTATAAGAACTATTTTAAGTTTGATAGTAGTAGAATATTTGCACCTTGAATAGTTAGATGTGAAGACGACATTCTTTCATGGTGACTTGGAGGAGGAAATATATATGGAGTATCCACAGGGATACAAAGTCAAAGGTAAGGATAAAATGGTATGCAGGTTGAAGAAGAGTTTGTATGGCCTAAAGCAAGCTCCAAGATAGTGGTATTTGAAATTTGACATGTTTATGACAGAAAGGTTATAATAGATATCATTCTGACCACTATGTTTACTTTAAGAGATTAGATAGTAACAACTATATTATATTATTATTTTATGTAGATGACATGCTTATTGCAGGGCCTAACATGCATGATATAAATGATCTCAAAAGAAAACTAGCAGATTCATTTACAATGAAGGATTTGGGTACTACAAGGCAAATCTTTGGTATGAGAATAATAAGAGATAGGAAAAATAGAAAATTGATATTGTCTCAAGAAGAATATTAAGAAGGTGTTAGTCAGGTTCAATATGAAAGATGCAAAACCAGTGAGTACACCTTTGGGAGGGCACTTCAAATTAAGTAAGGAACAATGTCCTAAAACATAGAAAAAAATAAATTACATGTATAAAGTGCCATATACTTTAGCAGTTGAAAGTTTAATGTATGCTATAGTGTGCACTAGATTAGACATTGCTCATGCAGTGGGAGTTGTCATCAAGTTTATGAATAATCTAAGAAAAGAGCACTGGGATGTAGTCAAGTGGATTCACAGGTACGTGAGAGGGACCATGAATAGACAATTGTGATATGAAGGGTTAGATGTTACCTTACAAGGATATGTTGATGTAGACATGGCTGGAGATTTAGATGGTAGGAGGAGCACCATAGGTTATGTATTCATTGTTAGTGACACAACAACTAGTTGGATTTAAAAATTGTAAAAGATAGTTGCTTTGTCAACTATAGAGGTAGAATATGTTGTAGCTACAAAATAAAGAAATGAGATGATATGGATGCAACAGTTCATGGAAGAGTTGAGGTAGAAGCAAGAAGATTATAGGCTGTATAGTGATAGCCAAAGTGTGATTCATTTATCAAAGAACTCAGTATTTCACTTAAGAACTAAACATATATAACTCAGATGTCACTTCATTCAGTCTTGGAAGATGTCAACTAAAGATGGAAAAGATCCATATGAGTTAGAATCCTATAGATATGCTAGAAAAATTAGTCACTAAAGAGAAGATGGAGAGTTATTCTACTTTAATAGGTCTTCAAGGATAACAAGGAAGATGAGAAACATGTTAGGGTCAAAGTTCAAATAAAATTCCAATGAAGAGTTGTAGCGATGGAGTTGCAACAATCAGCCTCTAAGTGGGAGATTGTTGGATGGTGGAGCTTGATTTTATTATAATGCCCAGTCTCTGACTGGGGGGGTGTGGGGGGAGAAACACCCCCCCACTAGGGTCACCATGGGGGTCTAGTGGGGGTGGTGACCATACTTGGAGCCTTCCTAGTGGGGGTTTGGGAGAAACACCCTTGAACCAAAATTTTGATAAAAATGCATTATAAAATATCATAATTTCATAGTAAATCTAGACCATTCACTATTAGGTCATAGATCTAATAGTAAAAATTATGTTTGTGAATGTTTGTACTAATATGTAACCCTCCTTTGATATGATGGAATTTTAATCATGATATCATAATGTGTGTGAGTGAAGAGGATAATGCAGTGGATGTATTACAAGTTTTTTCCCTTCATTTTTTGAATTGAATAATAAGAAGGATTGATTGTTTCTATGTGGACGTAGCCCATATTGGGTGAACCACAATAAATATTTATATCTATTGTGTTGTGTTTTCTATATTTTGTTTCCATATTTAATTCATTAATATTGATCCATGTTCTATATTCCTAATAGAGAAAAGGAATAGCCCTTGTAGGTCCTTTAGTTTGCACAATGATTTCCCTGGTTTCCTTTTGCATATTTTGTAGGGAATCTTGCAAATCAAAATTATTTGTTAGCTCCTATATGTGAGTACTTTTTTGAGAAATCAATTCATATTTACCAACAATATAATTTTTTAAATTATTAATATGAGCATCCTTACCAGCAATAGAATTTTGTAAACTAGAAATTTGGGCATCCTTATTTATAAGGGATTTATGTAAGGTGCCCAGTTCATGAGACTGGGAAAACATCTGATTATGTATTTTGGTCTACTCAATATTAAATAATGTAATGATTAATTCTTATGCCCTAACTTGAGCAATATAATACTCATATCTTTTTTACAAATTAGAAATAGTTTGATTCTTACCTTGCAGTGTCAATTGGAGAAAATCTAACTCTACATGTTTTGCCAAATGGTTTCCTCATGCCAGGACAAAGTCATATCATGCTAAAACTCCTCATATTCATGAGTAAGATGGGGAGAAGATGAGGCTTCTTCTATAATTGAATATTTTACCTTATCAACTATAGAGGGTAAAGGTATTTCTTCTTATTTAGTTATAATTTCTTGTGTAGGGGGTTTCTTCTTAAACTATAATTTTTCATGTAGGGGTTTCTTAATCAACTATTTGTTCAGCATCCATAAATTTTATGAGAGATCTTAAACTTACCAAAATTTTGGATGCCTATACATTTCCTTCTTATTCTTCCTAGAGGATCAACTAATGACTTCATCAAGGTGTGACTAGTCAAATAGTAGGGTTTTCTAATGAAACCCCCATTTTTATATTGTGGGAGGAGGAAAAACATGATGTGGTGATTGCTTACTAGAAATTTGGGACAATTTTGGTAAAAATGAGGACCAAGCTTTTTCACCCTTAGGTTTTTGCATAAAATGATGCTGAAAAATGAGGTGAATCAAACCATGATGTCTGACTGACCCAATTCCCATTTTAAATTTTTGAGCTACATTAATTATATCACAATGAAGAAAGGATGGTAGGTTTACCTAGTATTTTCGTTTGGTGGCTCATTTCCTCAAATGCATGAGAAGCTACATGGTATCTTCACCAACCAGAGTGAATTGGCCATCATAGGTGAGATAATTCATGACCCAATAGGTGACATTGTGCTATGGTGGTAGAAGACTATCTTGAATGATTCCTCTAGCCACACCTTGTGGGGTTTTGGACAATTTGAGATGGGGTTCATTATCATTAATAAACAATTGAATTATATCAATAAAACTTAATTTATTAGTGATAAACCCACCTTATTTAATAATTATAAAAAGTGCACTGATCATAGAGGAATTCATTGGAATATGCTCACCTCTGACAATAGAATGATCCTAATCAATTTTTAAAAAAATTCTTGTACAATATTTTCCTAAAAACCCTAAAATGTTTTCAAAAAGTTTATCTATCCTACCATATCAAAAATAACCCTAGCTGATTTGATGCAAAGCTCATTTAACAACTTTTACTTTTAGTTACACCTGCTTGCAATCTTTCCAAATCTTCTTGGCCAACACTAGGCGTATCTTGTTTTAAATTAACCAAAAACTCAGTTTCCTATTTGTCAAAGGTTTAAAAAACACACATATAAGCATTTACACACCTTATTTCAACCATGTCAGTCCTCTGTCAATTCTATTCATAACATTTCCTTGGTCACTTAAAACTCTTACCCTATTTTACAAGTACCTAGTAGTTTTTTAATCAAACCATGCATGTAATGAAATGTATAAAATCCAATCACATAACTACCCTCATTTATAGGCACCCTCTACACCCTTTTACCTTTATACAAATTTTCATCACCTGACTCATTCTCTAAACCATCTTACTAGCTTCTTTTTGGTTCAAATTAGGTCTCTAAGGGCTATTTCACTTAATCTCACACATAGTCATCTATAAGCATACATACACATACCCTTAAAAGATAAAACCAATTTAATCCCTTAAAAAACATTCTTGTGTACCTATCCACCAATGTTTATATTTTTCCACTAGTTACTTTCTTTAAAATATAATTTTTAAGCTCAATGCCAGTTTTTAGGGTTTTTGGGTTCTCTACAGGCCTGAGAGGCTTAAAATTGCTTTTTAAGGATTTATTTAAGGTTTTAAAACACCAAAATACCTATATGATGTCTATCCATGTACTATCCATCATTTAAAAATATTAAATGCCTTATCTCAATCCATTACCACATTCAATAATGTTTCTCATATTATTCTATAACTCAGTCTTGACATTGATCAATTAACATAGGGATTTGATAACAAACAACTTTCCTGAGGCCTTAAAGGTTATTCAAAGGTTACTCTCTCCATAATTTTAACCTTTCATTATATTTTAACACCATATAAAAATCCACCTCTTATGTTAATCTACCATTCAAACAAGATTTATTGACAGTGTTACTCAAACTCCAAAATGTTCATAGGTTGAGAGTGTCTTCTCATGGATTCTTTGAGTTTTCTAACTTATCTAAATTTTTAAATAGATATAAGAGGTATACCTAACCATAATATAACTTATTTTAAGAAACAAATACTCCTTTTAAACCCTTATAGCTAACAAAACTTCATTGATCCACCTTGATGGTGTCAAACACATATAGAGGCATAGTTTGTACATTCTTAGCTGTCATACATGACAACACTTTGATGTGAAAAAATTTGAAAATTTATTGAAAACCACTCAAACTAAATTTATTATCTTTATTTCTATACTAATAGGGCTCATGCTTTTCTATTCTACCATTATTGACTATCATTGCATCTTCTCAGTGCATACATGCAACTATCTCAGTAGCATGCACATTTAGTTTATGCTAAAATATAGAAAATACCAATCTTGAATAATCCTTTCTCTATGCATGAATCATAAATAAAAAATGAATATGATTGAAATCAAAACACCATGGTTGTTTAATTGAAGCTTTTTTTTCATTACAAAGGGACTCACATAGTCTTGCACACTATTTTGGCAAACTTACTCCTTCCTTCAACAATGTCTGCCCTATTATTTTCTCCTACTCATCTACTTGAAACCACAAAACACTCTCTTCTCTCTCATTTATGAAATAGAATCTAAAAACAATATCTCTAACTATTTATTGATTTAAGAACCCTCTATCAATTCTAAGACCCACATAAGGTGGTGGATACTATGACTGCCATTTCACTCTTCCAACTTGACATATGATTCAAAACCAATCTTAGGACATCTCAAGAGACCTTATAGGTCTATTACAACATTTTTTATCCATTACATATCATCAACACTCATTTAGACAAACTAAAACACTTTGAAAATTTGAAAATCCCTTTTGGTAGGAAAACTTCTAATGGACTCAAATTCAAATTTGCACACACAAATAAGACCCTAAGATATATTCTAGACCACTTTGAGCATTCCTAAGATACCCATGCATCATACTCCCAGGGGAAAAAATAAATTGAACCCCATATTCTTCTTCATTAAAATTTTCATATAAGTGTGTGTGCTCTTTGATGCCACACCTATGTTTCTAATTCCTCATCCAATTGATCCTTTTTTCTCTCTCCTACTACTACTCATATCTACAGTCACTCTTCTTTATTTGCTTGCTTTCATGATCCTCTTCAATCTTCATGGCAATTAGAATGAATTTCCATTCTCTTTCTATGACCTCCTATAACATTGTTATTTCTAACTCTTTATCAACATACGTACTCCATATCATACTCTCTTCCTCTTTTGATCATTTCAATGCTTCATGCTTGTTCATATTCTTGATATCAACATCCTATACCCTACTGTCCTCCATTACAACTACTCCTTATTTGACTATCTAATCAGTCAACTCATCACCTTGAATCTTCTCTTCATGTACTATTAATTGAGTCTCATCTTCCTTAACCTATTTTTCTCTTTCCTCAAGCACTTCATGTGCTTCTTACTTCTTCACTAATCCAATGAAGTCCTCAAACAATCCTATTGTGTCTTTATACAAGGCATCATCTTCATCTTTAAAATACTCATCAAATATTACATGGATTTCATTACCTATTATGCCTTTGTCTTCTTTATCACTTATTATTTTATTTTCATCTCTCCACTCTTCTCCATCAATAAATTCACCATTTTCATGGTAGCAAAAGACCCCATCTTCAGTTGTATATTCACTCTTCCATGCATCATCTTCTTCTTCCCAATCATGCTCTTCTCTTTCCATATCTTGACCTACATTCAATCATGAAAAATCAATATTAATCTAAATTTTTTGAGGCTATATTTCATCTCTCCTCTTCCATGTCAAGTTGTGTTACCATATTATTTAATTGCCTCTCCAAATGTTCCATCACTTGTTGGTTTGTTTTCTCTTGAATTCTTTCTATAAAGTTGCACTTGACTCTTTTCCTAATCTTGATTCCACACTACAAACTATATATATTTCACATCCATAAAAACTCTCTTTCCATACTTGAAAATACATCCTTCATTTCCTTTACATCTTTCTCCATCAAACCTCTCACTATGGTTTTCATATTTAACCTTGTCTTGCACTTTTCTTTCTACCTCTCCTTTCATCTTCATCTTGAGTACCTCACTTGGGTATATGCTCTTCTCCTTTTTGCCTCACTTGGACCACCTCCTTTTGGTTCACACTTGGAACCCCTCTCCAATCTATTTTAGACCTCTCTAGGGATTTTCCACCTCTTATCCTTCACACTTGGACTATCTTCTCTTCCCCAAGCTCTATTTATGAGCTTTTCTTATTTTGAGATTGTTAATAGCTCTTCTTGTTTTAGGATTGCCACCACCCTATTCGCTATTTTATTTCCTCACATATCACATACCATAAAAAATGTATTAAAACCAAAAAATCAACCACAAATAGCTCACACCTTCTCTCATATGTTGTCTCAATTCTATCACTCAATAAGACTCCATGTAACTTGCTTCCTTGTTTATCTACAAATTCTTAATCAATATGCAACATACATTAATTACCAAATTCAAACCTATATATACCTATTCCTAGATCATCTAGATGGATCTGATACCAAATTGATGTAGATCTCATTTAACAACCTACACTTCTATTTACACTTGCTTACAAACTTGCCAAATCTTCTTGGCCAACACTAGGCCTATCTTATTTTAAATTAACCAAAACTCAGTTTCTTGTTTGTCAAAAGTTTCAAAAACAACCTTAGAAGCATTCACACACCTTATTTCAACCATATTAGTCATCTATCAATTATTTTCATAGCATTTCCTTGGTCACTTAGAACCCTTACCCTATTTTACAAATATCTAGTAGCCTTTTTTTTATCAAATCATGCATGTACTAAAATGTATAAAATACAATCACATAAATAACCTTGCTTCTAGGTACCCTTTATTCCCTTTGACCTTTATACAAAGTTCCATCACTTGACTCATTCTCTAAACCATCTTACTAGCTTCTTTTTAGTTTAAATTAGCTCTTTGAGGGCTATTTCACTTAATCTCACACATAGTCATCTATAATTGTATAGACACATACCCTTATGAGATAAAGCCATTTTAATCCCTCAAAAAACATTCTTGTGCACATATCCACCAATTTTCAAATTTTTCCACTAGTTACTTTCTTCAAAATATATTTTTAAGCTCACTACCAGTTTCTAGGGTTTCTGGGTTCTCTACAGGCCTGAGAGGCTTAACATTGATTTTTAAGGATTTATTTAAGGTTTAAAAACACCAAAATACCTATGTGAGGTATTTACATGTACTATCCATCATTTATAAACATTAAATGCCTTATCTCAATCCATTACCACATTCAAGCATGTCTCTCATACTATTCTATAACTCAGTCTTGATAGTGATCAATTAACACATGGATTTGATTACAAACAACTTTACTGCGGCCTTAAAGGTTATTAAAAGGTTCCTGTCTCCATTATTTTAACCTTCTATTCTATTTTAACACCATATCAAACTCCACATCTTACTTTAATCTACCGTTCAAACAAGATTTATTGACAGTGTTACTCAAACTCCAAAATGTTCATAGGTTGAGAGTGTCTTCTCATAGATTCTTTGAGTTTGCCAACTTATCTACATTTTTAAATAGATATAAGAGGTATGCCTAACCATAATAGAACTTATTTCAAGAAATGAATACTCCCTTTAAACCCTTGTAGCTAATAGAATTTCATTGATCCACCTTAATGGTGTCAAACACACATAGGGGCATAGTATGTAGATTCTCAACTATCATACAAGACAAAAATTTGATGTGACAACATTTGAAAATTGATTGGAAATTGTTCAAACTACCTTTATTACCTTTATTTCTCTACCAACAGGGCTCATGCTTGTCTAGTATACCATTATTGACTATCATTGCATCTTCTCACTACATACCTACAACTGTCTCTATAGCATGAACATTTAGTTTGTGCTAAAACATAGAAAACACCAATCTTAAATAATACTTTCTATATGAATGAATCATAAGTAAACAAGGAACATGATTGAAAGCAAAATACCATGGTTATTCAATTGAATCTTTTTGTTCATTACAAAGGGACTCATACAGTCTTACACACTATTTTGGTAGACTTACTCCTTTTAACAATGTCTACCCTGTTATCTTCTCCTACTCATCTACCTCAAACCAAAAAACACTCTCTTCTCTCTCAATATATGAAATATACTCTAAAGACAAGATATCTAACTATTTATTGATTCAAGAAACCTCTATCAACTCCAAGACCCACATAGGGTGGTGGACATTATGATTACCACCTCACTCTTCCAACTTGACATATGATTCAAAACCAATATTAGGACCTATAAAGATACCTTATAGGTCTATTACAACATTTTTATCCATTACATATCATCAACACTCATTTAGACAAATTAAAACACTTTTAAAATTTGAAAATCTCTTTTGGTGGGAAAACTTCTAATAGTCTCAAATTTAAATTTGCACACACAAATAAGACTCTAAGACACATTTTAGACCACTTTGAAAATTCTTAAGATGCCCTTACATCATAATTCATCTTATATCAACACTTTTACTAATTCTAGTTCACTTTTCTTCTTCCTACCTCCCATCTTTGGAGCTGTTCATAGTACTATTTGAAAGCTTGCTTGTGTGATAAAAAACTAAACTCAAAATTGCATGAAGTATATAAGAAGGTAAGGAAATGGGGATGTGATGAAAAAATGAGTATCAAATAAAGGGTATATCACAAAATTATGGCCAAGCACTTTGGAGCATACAGAGTTTTAATCAGAAAACACTTTTTAGGGTCACTATCAATAATGTGGTGTAAGGGATCATAATTGGAAGCATTTGAAATAATATTCACATTGGTTTCTGCATCAAGCCATATATTTTTGAAAAGTTACTTTAAAATAACTTCACATAAAATCTTGAAATGCAGAGATGGTATTGGATTCAATCACATTCATGTGGCATCACAAGAACTTATCCATAAAAAATGTTGTCTGCCTAATGGTCATATATGCAAAGCATAAAATAGAAAATTCCTAATCTATTGGGAAGGAAGTACAAATATACCTCTACTATATGGATCCATGCTTATCTCCTAAATTTTCCATGTGTCCTATAAGGATAATCAATTTTTGAGAAGATACATTAGTTGACAAGACAACAATACATGTTTATCATAAAAATTCTTTTGAAAAGTGTTATTTTTGGTTTTCAAATTTTATTATTTTAAAATATTATATATATATATATATATATTTAAATTTTTTATATTTTTGAATTTTTAAGGGAGGATAACTTCCATTTTCTAGTTTTCAATACTCCTTTATTGGATGTCTGTTACAAAGATCATTTAGCCTTAGTGGAAGAAATAAGCTCTTCTACAAGGTCAAATTGGTCTTGATTCAGCTCAAAAAATTATTTCCTATTGAGTGGTCTTCTATACATTTTAATCTTATGACCATTAATCAAAAGTGTCCTTTGGTCACCATAAATTGGTTGAAACTAAATAGAGCCATTTATATAAATGGTTTTGATCAGGTATGGCCACAACCATCTTTTCTTGAGTTTACCTTTAAAATACTAAAATGTAGAATCAAATAGAAGTGCCCAATCACCTTATTGAAACTATTTCTCTCTAATGTGATTATCATGCCACTATTTTTTCTAATTTTGAATCATGCTAGTTTGAGTGAGTGCATTGATTCTTAGTTCATCTAGCCCATTTAGTTGGATGATTCTTTCCTTATGTGCTTCATCAAGATCAATTCCCATTTCAATGACTATCTTCAATATCTATAATTCAAACTCTATTGGTAACAAAGGTTTCTTTCCAAACACAAGTTCATATGGAGAGAATCCTATGGTAGTCTTCCATGTTATATTATATACCCAAACTACTTAAGGAACTTTATCTGCCTAGTATTTTCTACTGCTATTCACCATTTTGGTTAAAATGTTTTCTAGCTACTGATTGGTGACTTCCACTTGCCCATTATCTTGGGGATGATATAGTGAGGATTTACGGTGATTGATTTGGTATAGTTATATGAATTCTTTGATCATGTTATTCATGAATTGGGGCCCTTGATCAGAAATAATAGATCTAGGAGCTTCATATCTTAACATGATCTTATGACATAATAAATTAGCAACCATTTCCTCCCAATCAAAGGTGAGTGTCTACACTTTAGCCCACTTAGTAACATAATCAGTACACACTAATAAATACTCTTTTTATTGAGATGATAGGTTGATCAGTTCAACAAAATATAAACTCTAGTTCTCAAATGGTTCTAAACTTATTTGAGGATGGAGTCATTTTTGAGGATAGAGTGTGCTTACCCATCCTTTGGCAAATATCACATTGCCATACAAACTTTTTTATAGTCTTGTAAAGAGATGGATAGTAATAAACTACACCAAATATCTTATGAATGGTCCCTTTTAATGAATAATTTACTCCTCCTAGTTCATTATGGCATGATCTTATGATGTCAAATACTTCATATTCTCTGACACACCTACAAAGCACATGAGCAGGTCTAGTTTTAAACAAGATGCCTGTAAACCACTTCAAATGAGAACTATCTCTAATAAAACATTTTATTTATTTAAAATTAAAGGAATGAGAAAACTTCCATGTTGCCAAGTAATTTTCCATGTCTACAAACAATAAAGAGTATGTAGATATAGAAAACAACTATTCACCTAGAAAAAAATCCTCCATAGGTTCATCTTCACCTGTAGTGACCAATCTAGACAAAAATTCAGCAACAACATTATATTTCCTAGGTTTGTCTATGATTTTAATGTCAAATTATTATAAGAGTAGTAGCTATCTAATAACTCTCCCACCTACAACTAGTTTATTCATTAAGTACTTAATAGTTGAATGATCTATATAGATAAATACCTGATAACCAGTAATGTAATGCCTAAATTTATTTATGGCATAAACAACAACAAGAATTTTTTTTCTATGGTAGTGTAGTTTTTCTACATGGGAGTAGGATTCTTGTTGATATAATAAATGGTATACATTTTTACTTCCTCATCTCTTTATCCAAGAACTGCTCCTAGTGCATTATTGGAAGTATCAATATAGATAAAAAAAGGTTGTTTCCAATTAGGTCATTTCAAAACTGGAGTAGTCATGAGTTTGTTATTTAATGTTTCAAAAGATTCTTGACACTTATCAATCTATATAAATTCACTATCTTTTATAAGCAAAGAAAAAATAGGTACAACTATTTTGCTAAAGTCTTCAATAAATCTTCTGTAATAACCTGCATGACTGAGAAAACTTTTGACATCCTTTTATGTTTGAGGAATGGAGAGACTAGAATTTACCTCAATATTTTTGGGGTCCACTTTTATTCCTTGAGAAGAGATATGATGTCCTAAGACTATCCTTTCATCAACCATTATGATACACTTCTCATGAATCAAAGATACTTAACATTCCTTACATCTGGTAAGCACTTTATCCAAATTGTTCAAAGTTTCATCAAATGTAGTTCCATAGATAGTGAAATAACTCATGTATACTTCCACAAAATTATTTGTAATATTAGAAAATATGGCTAACACTACTCTCTGAAAGGTAGTAGGTACATTGCATAATCCAAAAGGAAGGATTGTATAAGCAAGTGTTCCCTAGGGGTAGGCAAATGTAGTTTTATCTTGATCTTCAAGGGCTAGTCTAATTTGAATATATCCATTAAACCCATATAAGAAAGAAAAATACTATTTCCCTACCAAGTTGTCCAAAAATTGATCAATAAAAGGCAAAGGAAAGTAATCTCTCATAGTGGCTTTATTCAATTCTCTGTAATATACACATACTCTCCATTTTCCATTCTTCTTAGGCATAATGACCAAAGGTGAAACCCATTTACTATTAGATATGGGGTAAGCGAAACTAAATTCCAATAGTTTTTCTATCTCTATTTTTACAATTTTTTTCAAGGCTAGGTTAATTCTCTATTGTGTTTATCTGAGTAGTTTAACATCTTCAGTGTATATATGATGGGTATAGGCACTGGGATGTATTCCTTTCATATCACTATAATCCCAAGAGAATGATTTTATGTGTCATACTAATACATCAAATACTTTAATTTCTTGTTGGTCAGTTATCCAATTATTCATATTTAATAGTTTATTGAGTTAGATTGTAATTTATTTAGTGCTAGAAATAACAAAATTTAACTATTTGTATTCACTCATCAAGGCATTCAATGGACATGTGTGTGGTAGGAACATGTGAAATGTAGTTACATATTTGTAAAAGGTTTCACTTTTGGAGAGAATATTGGTCAATGGATAATGAAAATCATGTAAAAATAAATTTTGCCCATTTTGAGTCTAGTCAACTATGGCTTACTAGATATCTTGTGGACTAGAGAACATGTTTGGGGAACTTATGACATTGTCTTGATTCTTAGTAGTGGAGTTTAATTCCTTCCATTCATGATTATTAGTCTTCAAAGATAATCTATTAGTCTTTGGATCTAAGATATATATCTTTAGAACTAAGCTTTCAGTCTTCAGAGATAGACTTGCAGACTTTGAAGCTAGGCTATCAAACTTTAGAACTAAACTGCCAAACTTTGGATCTAGGCTTCTTTGATCAAAATCTTCTATTATTTGTTCCTCAAACCTTTAGACATGTTATTTTATGGTAACCATCTAAGGAAGACACACTAGTCTGAGTTTTTTTTAGATTGATGCACACATATCTATTCAGAAAGATCCATTGAAGGTATAGCAGGAGGATACAAATATATTTGTTTGGCATGAATTCCATTGGAAATGGTCATGTTTCCAGATATACAATCAATTGATGTTGTAACTATAGCTAACTAAGGTCTTCTAAGAATGATTGGATATCCTACCATCTTGGGTTTAGGTTAAAGGATCATGAAATCCATAGGATATTCCTAGGATTCTATGGTGACTGGAATGTTTTCTATGGTTCCTTCAAGTGAAACAATGGATTGATTTGTCATTTATAAGATTGTAGTGGTAGGCTGAAGCCTTATGAGGGATAAAGATTCTATTGTGTTGATAGTAATTATGTTGATGACAACACCTAGATTTATAAGCACATTTGGTATGGAATTATTCCCAATTGTCATAGTCATCGTGGGACTACTAGGGTCTCTATATTTAGGAGCAAGTATGGTTCTTTCTAGTAAATCAATAATTTTACTAGTTGCCTGAATTATTTTAGGATATTGTTTCTTCTTTCTTGATAATTTAATGCACACTAATTTAATGATTTTATTCAACTCAGGAATATCCTTAATGTATTTTAATAGTAAAATTTCTATCTTCATCTCTCTTAATCTATGCATCAATTTAGAATCCTCCCTAGGTTTTCTTCTTTAGGTCTCTCAAAAAATTGAATAATAAGGGGATTTTGAATTGTGGTTAGTGTGACTAGAGTTGTAGTGGCTTATACCTTATATTCATTTGATTCTTAAAATATAGGTGACTCAAGAGTGTTTTCATCATTATGAATTTTAGTTATGGTAATGGGTGAGTCTCCTAATACCTTCCCTGATCTGAGCTTAACATTATTACACTCAGATGAACCACTTACAACATTACTTTATTGATCAACTCCATAAACATATGTATTTTTCCTATTCTTAGGATTTTCCACTAGTTGGGTAGGTAACTATGGTTAGTTAACCTACTACTCAATTTTTTGTGGCTAAGGTTGTGAAGGCATCAAATCCTACTATGGCGGAAACCTTCTTTGTGTTTGATATTGTTGATTTAGCCATTGAGATGGTGACTGCTATATGTAATGTGGTTATTGATTTTGTTATTGTGCTTAGGGTTATGAAGGATTTTGAGGCATTCCTTACATTTATGGAATCCATTCTTGAGTAACCCATGGTTTTGGTTATGGTGGTGGTCCCCACATTGGTGGTGTGACTTGTCCAACCCATGGTGTCATCCATGGATTGAGAGAAAATTTTGGAATAAATTGATTTCGAGGTTGGGAGTACTGGTTTCCTTATATTTAGATAAAGCTCACTTCTTTAACTTCATGTACTACTTATTTAAATTGTTTTTTCATGGTATAAATATGTTTTAAATTCTTGGTGTTATTTTCTAGGTCATAAATAACACATACTTCTATTTTATCTAAAGGACAATCTATTATCGCATGTTTGAGTCTACATCTAGGACAATATATTAACAATTATTCAAGGTTGGTGGCATTGGATTTTTATTTGAGGCCATCTAATGTGTATGTTAATTTTACTAGAATATATATTTTGAAATTAATTTTTTTTGAATTAATTGGCCAGCTTCAGGTGATTTTCCTAACCTTGATTTCATTATGCTAGGTCTTGTCCTTAATAATTACTACATAATGTTGAAATCAGATGAAAGGTTAACTTGTCAATGTCACCCTTTCCCATTAGGTTAAAAGCATCATGTGCATCATCATCTAAGCCTTTAAGAAATATTGTTTTGATGACCTCCTTTATGAGTTGGTAACCACTCCATTTATGGGAAAATATAAACCTATCAAGGTAATCTTCTAAGGTTTCATCTTCATTTTATTTGATCTTGAAAAAGTCTTCTTTCCATTCTCTAACTCTACAATAATCCTAATATTTATCAAGAAATGTAGTTTTCATTTCATTCCAAATGCTTATAGGATAACCCTCAAGGCCCATGAAACATCTCATGCTTGTATCCTTAAGTGTAGATGGGAATAACTTCAACTTTTGATTGCCTATGACATAGTTATATGTTTGGCAGAGAACTTGAAATTCAAAGAGGAACTGATCTATATCCTCTAAAGATTTACCTCTAAAAATAAGTAAAATATATGTTTGAGATATTTTTCATAGAATTTATATCATCAGGGCCCAAGTTGATTAGATAGAAAAATGTTTTGTCCTATTGAGGCTGTTGATCAAGGTTCTCTACATGTGTATGTTTGTCTCCCATATTTTCTTCCCAACTTTGGTTATCAATCCAATCTAAGTTCTATTCTCAAGTTCTCAACCTATGATATACCTTAGGAGGAGAATATTTATTTGTGATTAGATATTCTTCTTGTAGAGCTTATGGATCAAATCTGAATTTTCCAAAAAGGGGATTCTCAGGATCAATTCTTTGTATAGGGAAAGATGTCCTAAATAAAATTCTTCTTGTATGATTTATTTGTGAGGATGAACCCTTTTTAGGATAAGAATCATAAAAAGTTTGTATATGACTCTCAATTATTTTTCTCTCACTTATTGATCTTTCCAGCAAGGATATGATCCTCCTTTCTTATTTTATTTTGGATTATTTAGAGATAAACCATCCATGTGAATCTCTTAGGAGGTTCATAAATCTAAGGAATCTTAGATTATTATTATGTTTTTGGGGTATATGAATGTTTTTCAATTTTCCATGTATAACTCTAATATAGGATCTCACTAACACTTATTTATTAAGAGTATCTCTGGCAATAACACCAAAAATGATAGGTTGCCATTATACCTCTCATTTAAATAATCAATGGATTGGTGTCATTTTATACCAGGGCCAATGTCCAAGGTTATATGCAATGAGACCATTAGATATTTGAGTTAACATTTCATTTTTTGGGGGGGCTTAATATGCTATTTCATGTTTAAATCCTAAGAATAGAAAATAAGACTCTAATTCTATGTTGTAAAAAAGTAAATCTAGAAAGTTTGACTAACTAAAAATCTTCTATGGCATTCCTTGTTAAAATGATTCTTGAGTTCACACCATCAACATCCAAAACTTAAACATCTGGAGTAAGACACTCTGGTGCCCTCACTTGACTTGTTTGATTGGGTAGGATAGTGTGATATTTTAGAATGTGAGAATGTTGATTGTCTATTGTCACTTAGATGGCTTCCTGATAGATTTTGAATATGGAGATGAGTTAATAAAATTTATTTCTTATGGAATTACAAGACACACTTTTCATAAATAAAATTCACTTGCATTGAATTGAAACAACCTTTGCATTTAATGGAAACACACTTGAATTAAAAGGAAATTCACACTTTACTTTGAAAATGAAATATCACTTGCATTGAAAAGGGAAATCACACTTTACATTAAAATGAAATATACCTGAATCAAAAGAAAAATACTTTTAAACTATAAACTAAAAATACCAACTTATCCTAATCTTCGAAGAGAAGTGGGCCCTTGCTCCTTCCTCAAAATAGGATCAACTTTTACTCAGTAATGAAAATGAATGTTGAACTTTATTTCATTATCAAAAGGAACTTATACATATACATGAAATTACACTTGAATGCTTCTTATCTATTATCTAATTTATGATCAATATCTATTGATTGATTATCTGGAATGAGAAGGAGACATATATTTAAAGCACATCTCAACAATTATTAAATTTGGTAATCTAAACAACCAAATCCACTTATTCAAAATAGAAGATCTAGGAATTAAATCCCATGCTTATAATAAGGCATTAAAATTGACTCAACTAACAATAGATGAAATATAACTAACATATATCTGAAGAGATTATGTCAAAAATTTTAAAATATAAATACATTTATATCTAGATAATTCTAGACCATTACTATGAATAATAATGCCTAAAAGAAGATATCTAAATAAGGAAAGTCTATATATATTTTTGAAGTCACTATCCTGATCTATAAGATCCAGTTGGGCATCTTTAGATCATGGTCAAGTGTCTTCAGAGCTAATGTAGATAGGTTTTCAGAGCATCTTCAACATGTCTTCATAGCATATTCAAATCATCTTCAGAGCTATAGATCTTTGGAGCTTAATGTGTTCTTCACCAAACCTTCAAAACTATTTCCAAAAAGGGTTGCCAAAACTAGTGTTGACTTCTTAAAATGATCCCATCATAGGGATGTATTTTTGTATACAAAACTATACTCATTTCATCTAAGTTAGACACAAATAACAAATTAGATAATCAACAATGTATCACATAAAAAAAAAAGATAATTTCACTCATTCCCTACTTATATTAGACCTTAAATATTAAATTTAATGCAATATATAACCAAAAGGTAACACTTATGAATAATTTACATGAGATATAATGAGCCATATGGAATGCTCATTAGTGGGTAGGTTCATAGATGGGTGCAGGAAAAGTAAACCTAAAGAGAGTGCCTATTTGGGAATGAATGTGGAAACCACTTGCCTAGAGGAGATGGAAATTATAGGTAAGGATGTCAAAGTAAAAAATCTAAAGGAGTTGTGAGCAAGGGACCCTTAACAAATGGTTCACCTATGATAGGTGCCTTGGCCTTGAGTGCTTGTAGGATTAATACCTTTGCTTGTTACAGATCCTCCTCATTCACCTCTTATGTTGGAGGGTTTTATGGTCAGTCTCCCTTAAGCTTCCTTTGATATGTCTTTTTGGTTCTGCTTTCCCATGGAACTATTGACTATGATGGAAGAGAAGGGGGAATAATGCTTGGTTTGGGGTTGAAGTAGCCATTGTTTCCTCTTCATTGGAGGAATCCAAGCATATAACCCCAACTTCTACTCTCTATGTACTACCTATTGCTTGAATTATCTCCTCAACCATTTGTTGTTTGACCTAAATTAATTTAATTATTAGATCTTGGGATGAAATCACTTATTCCTCTTCTACTTGTGTGGAGGTAGGCAATTATTCTTCTTTAGATATCTCATCCTATTCTCCAATGAGTGGTGCCTCCACTACCAAATACTATTAGTCCTAAAGTTGGGCTTGAGCTATTTGGAGATCTATCCCCTCTCTTTTTGGTATCTGTGATGGTCTACCACTCCAAAAATCTAAGGATCTCCATCCTCTAGGAGGTTAAACCATAAACTTTGCTTCATCGAGTGTAAGTTATGGATCTGCTTAAATCACTCTCATCAAGTCCTCACTTAGTCATATAGTTGTGTCCCTTTATCTGACCTCCTCATCATCCTTGGAATTCAAAAAGATATAATCATGATCCATTGGCTCATGCTTGTAGGCGAGGCTAAGGGTATGAATTTTCTTTTAGACCTTGACATGAGGATCACAGTCTCTATGAAGAATGGTAGGCAATGCATATGCCTTTCTAGCATTCATAGCCTCCATGAATTATTTGTGAATTGCATATTACATTTTCCCAATGGTGTTGTGGGATATATGGAAGGCGGTCTTCTTGTTTCTCATCAACTCCTCATCAATGCTATTCCAAATTTGATACATAATTTCATACTTAACTACATTATCTAAAATGAACTTTAGGAGTTGAAGAGGATTTGCTTTGTGGCCTACCACCATGATAAACATGTAGTCTAGATAAAACCAATAGTCTCCTACATTGTTGGTAAGTGCTTAGGATATGCCTAGGGAAATTCTTGGCAAAGTCTAGCCATAAATTACCATTCAGACCTGAGGATAGAGATCCTCAACAATCTTCACTATATTCTTCATGTTGTTTCCAAAATCAGCTTACCTCATTTTTGGGAACAACTGCCTACGAAACTTGTCTGTTTCATCCTTTGTCTCTCTAAGTTCATTTTCGAGACGGGTTTTTCTCGCTCTCATTTTGGCTCAACCGATACCATTCAAAATTCATAATATATTTTCATCACATTTTCCCTAAAACATGGAAGTCATTATGGTCTCGATGTGTTCAGAGGACCAAATTTTGGCTTTTTCAGAGTTAGTATTTTTCATCCATTCCTGTGCACGGGCGGCAAAATTTGCTCCCAGTGCATTTTTCCCTGCATTTCGCATGCAAGAGCAGAAATTTTTGCCACCCTTAAATTCTAACCTACATGGGTGGCAAATTTTGCTGCCCCTACATTTTCCCATCTCACATGTAGGAGCGGCAATTTTTGCCACCCCTTCATGTCACTTCTCAATTTCTCAGTGTAAGGGCAGTGATTTTTGCCGCCCGTGCACTATCTTAGTTTCCATGTGTGACATTTATTGTTGCACATACTGGGTTGTTGGGGTTGATTTTCACCTCATTTAATCCAATTTTAACCTCATTTTTCTTCATTCCTCCTCCTACCCTCTGCCCCTGGATGATCCAATGAACATGTCAAAGTGCGCTTTAGTGGATTTGGGCTCGTGGTGCGCGTGGTTCTCCAGGTAGGTCCTATTTTTGACCTTTATTTCTTCCTTCTCTTTAAGTTTGCTTTTAGTTTTACATATAGTTTTCTTTTCTTCTCTCTCTCCCTATCGGCCTTCCAAACTTCCTTTTCATGCTGGGGCGGTGATTTTCACTGCCCCCCCTTGCCCGCAGATTCGTTGCTTTAACCTACATGGGCAGCGAAATCTGCCGCCCATGTCTTTTTGACTAACCCTACACGGGTGGCAAATTTTGCTACCCGCACTCATCTCCTTCCTTGCCTGCATTGGTGGTAAATTTTATCACCAATGCAAGGTGAAGGTATACGGGTAGTGAATTTCACTGCCCATACACCTTCCATCTAAACATGCACGGGTGGCAAAATTTGCCACCTGTGCTCTGTTGTTCTCCTCTGGCATGTAGGGGCAACAAATTTCATCGCCCTACAAGCTGAACCTGCATGGGTGGTGAAATTTGTCACCCGTGCCTTCTTTTTCTCTCCCCTTTATGCAAAGGCAATGATTTTCACCGCCCGTGCATTTTTCCTCCAAATTTCTCCAACTCTGGGGAAATTTTCACTCTTTTTCATTTTTCTCCCTCATCTTTTTTTTCCTCATTTTCTGACCCGGCCCTATTAAGTGCCCTTCCTTGATCATGATCACCCAATGTGTGAATTCCCCAATTTGCCCATTGTTTCCTAATTGCATGATCATGATTGCAGTACCCTCTGAAGATTCTTGCTCATCAGCACCCGCTCAATCGAGGCCAATTTCAATGTCTAAAACTTCTACAAAAAAGTTAAAGGCCATGAAGTACAAGTACCATGGCATCTTTCTGATTACTTCGGTTACCTCTAATGTCAACGACATTAGAGACACAAAAATTGGCCACGTAGATATGGCTGAGTTTATGACCAAAATCAAGGCAACTAATCTGAGCTTCGAAATGAAGAGGATCATCAAGAGAAACATTCACTTGGTTACCACTTTCTTGATGGCAGCACATCATACGGAGTTCATCCTCTAGTGTGCCCAATTATACAATAAAGAGATAACATCAGTCTCAGATGCCAGTAGCAATGTACTAATTTGGCTAGACCCCAAATTCATTGACAAAGTCCTCATGTGCCCTCCTGCTATTGAGGTGCTAAGGATCGACTTCATAGAGGCATATAAGGAGTATGATAAGGAACTTAAGAGGGAAAATAAACTAATGAATAATAGGTGGTTGAAGACCCAAAGGACCAATTTATCTAGATGGCTATGGAACTTCCCAAGGAGTGATTTCATTAAAGAAGTTGGTGACTTGATCACCCTTCTCAGCAGAGTGTGAAGTCTCTTGTCTTCCTCACAGTTCCATGAGTGGATGTACCTGTTCATCAAGATCATCCTCTAGAGTAAGAAGGTCATCTTCTAGGGTGAAAAGATCAACAACATCCTTCACAAGCAACTGACCAAGGTACAAACTACTTCAAAGTTCTATATGACTTCATACCTGGTCTACAAAGCTGCCTTGATGCGAACCTTTCCGAGTTTGACAACTGAAGGGGACAAAAAGATCACCCCAATTTACTCATATTACCCCTAGATAACACTACAAGGATCAATTTGCCATTTTAGAAGTGTAAATGATTCCTTCTTTGCCATATTTTTATGCCTTTTTGACCCTCAGCTCGAGCAGGAGAGAGTGTCTGATGAGGCCTGGATGGTTGTCAATGACTATGGTTGTATGTTCCTACAATTCCCCTCCTTCTGCTATCTTTAGGTTGTCTTTTTCCAAGGCTATCCCTATATGCTCCCCAAGTTTCTTTCTAATAAGTTAGTCTTAATGGAGCTATGTAGACAAATAGTTGTCGTACATACTAGGCAGATGGAATTGAAAAAGCAAGGTTTTAGGTTTCCAATTGAAATTGGTAGATACTCAATTTTAACTCCAACCAAAGCTAAGGTCATGGAAACAAAGATGCAGCTAGTTACCATGAAATAATTTAAGAGAAGGGACAACTTCGACTATAGGGGTGTCAAGGAAATGATCAGACGAAAGACTCAATTTCATGAGCCTATGACTGAAGACATTTGGGTAGACCTGAGGATGGCTAAAGAAATCAGGAGGATGGACTATAGCAGGCTGACCCTGGAACAAATTGAATATTTGGGGCTTGTGGATATTCCCTCCAACTTGGTCGATGATAAGAGCATTATCAACAATAGATACCTGGCTGAGAAGATTGCTGACTCCCCTCTTCCTCCAATTCAGTGGTCTCAGAAAGAACTAACTTCTCTGAAGAAGAGATTTGAACCAATATTGGCTAACACCAATGATTGGTTAGCGGCTAAAGGGATCATACTGAAAGATTTTATTATAGGATCAGAGGCTGAGTTCCAAAAAGAAATGAGAAAGAAGGCAGAAAATAGGACTAAGAACAAAGGTGATGTTCCTTCCCCATCTAGGCCTCACAAGCCTATAATCATCTTTGTTTCCAAGAAATCAAAGGTTACTAAAAAACCATAATCAATGGCTAAGGGAGTTGAAGAAAAAATCTCCCAGGAATAGGTAGCTCAACAAATGGAGACAGATGACAGACCCTCAGAATAGCAAAGGGTTGAACCTCTACCTTCCCAAAAAGGGGCACAGCCATTGATAGACGTCTCTCCTTCTCCACCTCAGTCTCCTGAGGCATCTCCTTCACCTCTATCTCTTATTAGTACTTCTTCTTCTGGAGCCACCTCTCCTTCTAGATTTATGTTTAGTGATCCTCAGGGTGCTTCTAGAGATACTCTCCGCTCCTCTGGATCTATTCCTAGTTTGGCATCTCCTTCCTTCAATCTGGGAGAAAGTTTTGCCCTTGATCAATCAACGATTGGCATGGTTTTGCCTGTTACTCTTACTACAACCACTGTTACCACTAGTAGTGCAGACATTACCATGGTAACACCAGCTACAAGAACCATTGCCACAGTAAGTACTTCTTCTCTCCTTCCTTGGATGTTAGCTTTCATGCTTAAAAGAAAGAAGCTATCCATCTCTGCAGATGACTTCGATTTTGGTAAGATAGTGTTGGTGAAAGCTAAAGCCCCTAAGAGACTAAGGATCCTCTCAAAATTGGTTGAGGAAAAGGGGCATAAATTTTTGGAAGTAGCTAAGCCTATGCAAGATGCAACCCTTGAGGGTTTTGACATGAGAAACTATTCCATCTCTCGTGTTGAACTTGGAAAAGTTACTCACAAAGGTGTGAAAAGTGATCTACAATCTGCAATGAACATCATGGTCCAAAAATTTGATAGAGAAAAGGAGATGAAGGACTACAATAAGGCCAAGGCAAAGCAGTTAATGGTAGTAATAAGGAAATTCACCATTCCCTTTGAAGCGATAGCTCTAGAAGCCTTCTCTATTGATGACCCCATAATCCAGAAAGTAGAGAAAGCCTACTTGAAAGGAAAAGTCCTTGAGGATTACATTAAAAAAATGCATACACAGGGAATTTCTTTGCTTATAGAAGTTGTAGAGAAGACAGACAAGATGAAGAAGCTGAGAACAAATTTGGAAGACCTCATCTCTTTTATCTCTTAGGACATTGACATTACATAAAAATATCTTAGTAAGTGGAGAGAAATGAAGGATATGAAGAAAAGCACCTTGATATCTATCGGCATTATTTATAGCAAAGATTCCTATGTTGAGATCAAAGAATCACTAATATACAAGATACAGGTACTCAAGGAACTGGTTGAAAATCCCAAAACATCTAAAGATGCCAGTGAAAAAAGTGACACAAGTCTGCTGAATAGGCTGGAAGAACTACATTGCGACCTCACTTCCAGGGATAACCAATTTCTCTCAGCCAAAGAAATGATCCAAGGATTCAAGGGTATGTTTCAGAGAGATTTTGAAGAGAAAACCTTCTCAATGACTTCTGTGGACAATATTTTAGATACTCAGTTAACTCTGGATAATCTAAGATCCAGGTTAACTAGTCATGCTAAGGCAACCACAGCATTGAAGGATGCTTCGATCAAAGCCAGAGTCATCTTCAAGAACACCATTGCACCAGATAGTATAGGAATTTAGGCATTCATTGCTATGTACGATGCTCATCTGAAGAAGTTTGGCAGCAAGAGGTAAAACTTTTTTCCCTTCTCTCTTCTTTTCTCATGCACTTTTGTCATGAAAAAGTGCATGCAATTTTGTAATGTGTAATTACATGTAAAAATTCTAGAAAAATATCTCAAAGTCAAAGATGAGTCATCTTTGACTAGGATATTTTTGTATTTTAATATTTTCTAGTTTTTAAAAGTTTCTCCTTATATATAGTGGAGACCTCTTTTATAAATGGTTCTCTGATAATTGAGAGCAAAAACTCTATTGAAATTGAGACACTTCTTAAGACTTTGTGCTCAACTTGTAAATCATATTTGATTGAATGAATGAGAAGTAGGTTTATTTCAGACTGTGTTGAAGTTATCTGTGATATTTAGGAAATAGTTCTTATGTCCTCTTTCCTGATAATCTCTTATTTATTTGATTTAATAAGCAAAGTGTGTGTGTTGACATTATCTGAAGACGTTTCTAAAAGATAGAAGAGAGACTTTGAGCTACTTTTATTTTGGTGATCTTTTATTTTTATAGTTTTAGGCAAAGACTTTGTGCTTTGTTTCACTCTATGGTTATACATATTCTGAATCAGTGAAGGAGGCAACAAAAGACTTTGTGCTTACGTGGGTTTCCTTATGCACTTTGTTACACTTCAAGGGATTTTTTTGCTCTATGCTAGATACCATTCCTGAAAGAAGAGGAATGTTCTTAGCCAACAACCAAGATTTATCTCTCTTATTCTTTGGACATCACCTCTGAAAAAGAGAGGTGGATGCTATTATACCACCCCAAGTATTATTTTTTGCTTAATTATATATACATATAGCATATAAATATTCATAGGGAACCTCCCCTTGATGAGAGGAGAGATTTACCTCGTCTAGATCTGGTAAACCCACACTTTTTTGTAGAGTAAATCTCTCTGTGCTGTGGTTGATATACCCATTTTTTCATCAGTTAGTTGACGACAAAATATTCACCCAACAATTTTTGGCGACTCCGCTAGGGACTACGAACATGCATTTTGAAGCCTTAAGCTTACAAATTGAAGCAGTTTCGATCCCTTTTTCATTTAAAATCTGGCAACTCCACGCTACACAAAAAGCTAGAGATCTAAGGATGTTTTTGACCCTGTGTTTGAGTTGGCACAATAGAGTAATTTTGATCTGTTTCCTCCACCACCTTTCCTCCAACAATCTAGGAGTGTTCCTCCTGACCTTATCGAATCACCAACACAAGGTAGAGCTTCTTTTCCTGCGGTTAATAGTGCTCTACCTATTAACACCCCACCAAGATTTTTTATCCTCACCATTTAATCATTTTGTCATAATCGGCTCAAGGTCCATGGAGAAATTCCTTTGGTCCTCTTAATTTGACCCCACCCTTGCATGAACTACCTCATAGTTCTAGAAAAAATTTCCCCAAGTTTTTTGGTGATGAGAAAGGCTCATCTTGATGAGCATATTACCACTTTCTCCATAGCATGTGGTGTAATCAGTGTGGAATTTGAGGCTGTAGCAGTGAGACTTTTTGTAGAAACTCTACAAGGCGCTGCCATGGATTGGTTCTACCACCTTCAAGCTCAAACTATAATTGACTGGAATACACTAAAGTCCATATTTAAAGCTAGATTTAAACTCTGCTGAAGATGCATACGCCCGATTAGCTCAGCTAACATAGATAAAAAAAGAATCCCATGAACTCATGAAGGATTTCATAGCCTAATTCAACAAGTTAAGGAACTAAATTCCAACTGTTGCTCAACCCACACTAGATAATCTCAAGTGCTTTTTAATCAACTCACAACTTCCTGAAGTGAGTTTTTCTATTGAGGTGAGCTGGCCCTATAGATCTAGCATTGGCTCAAAATTTGGCTACTGAGATTGAGTATGATCTTATCTTAGTAGGTAAGATTAGAAAAGACCTTAGTAAAAATAGATTCCCTTCATCTGTTGAAAGCTATTCTATAGGCACTACAGATCTTATGGTGCAAAAATTGACAAATGAACTAATAGCTTTGAAGATACAAATAACCCAAAGTACGTCTACTCCCACCTATCAGGATATACCCAGGAGAACGTTCCAAAATTAGCAATATCAGGGTAATGCTGCTTGGAAACAAGGGCAACCAAATCATCTGCCTCCCCCTCCAGGGAAATTAGCCATTGAAGTAGCACCTACCAATTCAGCAGTTGGTTATCTAGAGGCTGAACATGACTATTCACTCCAACCTTAATTGGACCAACAAGATGATGCTAATCTCTTCGATGAGCAGGAAGAAGAATTAGTTGGTGACTCTAATATTAGTTTTCTAAATTACCAGGATGAAGCTAGAAGTAAAGGAGAAGGGTTGGATGGATCTTATGCTATTTTCACCAGATCTTAAAACCAGTTAGCTCTATAGAATGATAAAGGAAAAGCAAAAGAAAAATCTCAGCCAGCGGTTTCTATCGCTAAACAAGGAACTCCATGGCCTCCTCAACCAAAAAATTAGGTAACTCACAAGAGAGTAAGTACCTCCAACCACCCCATACCTTCCACTTCTGTTGCTCAGACCAGTACCACACCTACTAAAGACTCAGATGATGGACTCTCTGCCTCTATTTCAATTTTTTTTCAATTATGTGATATAATTGATCACGTTAGAAAGACTAAAATCCAAATGACAGAGATTGAATATTTGAGAGCTAACCCAGAACAATTTGATAGGTTGGCAGAATATGTGAAAAATAAAGCCGTCTATATAGGACAAGATTATTCAAAGGTCGTTCATGAGTCCCCCAAAGATAAATCCACCCAAAATAATCTTGTCATGACTCCTCCTATTGCTCTTGATAAAATAGAACCTTTTTATGTTTCCCTACTTATAAATGGTTACAAATTGAGTAATTGCATAATAGACTCTGGAGCCTCAGATAATGTA
Source organism: Torreya grandis (assembly GCA_037957365.1). NCBI lineage: Eukaryota > Viridiplantae > Streptophyta > Pinopsida > Cupressales > Taxaceae > Torreya > Torreya grandis. Next base: position 661,099 of record JARHVA010000418.1, read on the forward strand.
ATGCTTGCCAAGGTGGCAGATTCCCTTAGCCTAACTTTGACAAAAACTTTTGGGAGGTGTTTTTCTATAGAAAGCAAGCAAGTTACACCCCTTGGTCAGATAAAAGATGCCCAATTTGCTTTCGCAACTTTTCCAAAAAAGAGGATAAAAATGACGGTTCTAGTGACTGATGTTCCAGTCTCCTATGAAATTTTGTTTGGGTAGAATTTTTTGCAAAGATGTTGGAGGTGAGCTAAGTATGGACTTGTCAGAAGTGAGGATCCCAATTCAAGGTGTTATGAAGAAGTTACTTCTTGAAAAAGAGGCAAGGTATGTAGTCACCTGATCATCAGCACCGGAAGCTCAAATTTTATTTGAGTCTTTAGGTGTGGGCAACTGCTTCCTATCTATGAACAAGATCTATGAGGCATCTGATGAAACTCCTATGGGTGACAACATGAAATTATGTTTAGCTGACACAACAGGAGAATCAGCAAAGCAAAATAAACACATGGAAGAACCTCTTCCCTCAAATGAAGAAGTTTTTAAAGAAAAAGCGGTGTCTAATTAGGTATGGACCTTAAAATTTGATGGTAGCTGATCTTTTAATAGTTCAAGAGCTGGGATTGTGTTGATATCTCCTCAAGGAGATATTGTTCCTTTGTCCTACAAGTTCCTATTCAACAACACCAATAACACAACTGAGTATGAATCCCTATTATTCAAATTATAGGCTACTAGAGAAAAAGGCATTAAGTTATTCCATGCTAAAGGGGACGCTGAATTGGTAGTTTTCCAAGTAAGAAACCTCTATCAGACCAAGAATGAAAGATTGCACCACTATCGCAATCTTGTCTGGGATCAAATCAAAAATTTTGATGCTTTTGGCATCTCTGCCATTTCATGAGAATTCAATGATCAGGCAGATGCATTGGCTGTCTTCAGTACTCTCTTAGTTCCTCACCCATATTTTAAAGGAGACAAGTACACTATTAAACTGGTCTTTCGACCAAGTGTACTCAATAATGCCAGCCATTGGCAAGTATTTAACAATGATGATCAAATCATTGCCTTCTTGGAGCAAAAAGATAGCTTCAAATAATTGTATTTTGAAGGTAGTAAGCTCTGGGAATGTGAAGCAGCTTCCGAATCAAATGCAAATATAGGTGAATATTTCCTTTAGCTTAAGGGGAATAAGATTCCCAAAGGCCTGGTTTCTGTAGAGAAATTATTTGATAACTATGACATGTTTATTAAACAACAATGAATAGATTCAAACTCTTCTCAGGATTTTGATCAAGTAAATCTGGGAACCAAGGGAGATCTTAAGATGGTAAACATTGAGAAATGCTGCACTCTCGAGAAGAGATTCAAACTTGCCAATCTACTCTACCAATATATAGATGTCTTGGCTTACTCCTATGATGACCTGAAATCACTCAGGCCTGATGACATTTTCCACAACATTCCTCTTAAGGCAAACTCTGTGCCTTACAAACAAAAGTCCAAGAAATATAACTCAAAAATCTCAAGTACCATTTTAGTTGAGATACAAAAAATTCTTGATGCCCAGATAATTTTTCCAATCCATCACTCTACCTAGTTTGCCAACATAGGCCTTATCAGAAAGAAAAATGGCAAAATTTGAATCTACGTAGATTTTAGGAATTTGAATCAGTTATCTTTAAAAGATAACTACCTTCTCCCTATCATGGATCAAGTTCTACAAATGAGTAACAAGTTTCTGAGATGTTATCAATGCTGGACGGTTTCTCGGGTTACAATCAGGTTGAGGTTGGAAAAGTAGATCAACATAAGACTGCCTTTACCACACTTTGGGGCACCTTCGCTTATCGAAGAATGCCTTTCGGTCTGATAAATGTAGGTGCCACATTTCAAAGAGTGATGGATCTCACTTTTAAGAATGAAATAGGCAAGTTCATTGTTGTGTACCTGGATGATTTGACAGTATTTTTGAAATATCATTTTGACCATGTCCATCATTTACAAAGAATACTAGAACATGCTACCGTCAGAATGGTATTTCTCTAAATCCAAAGAAATCTGTCTTTGGGGTGACTGAAGGAAAACTTCTCAGATACATTATGTCTCGATAGAAGGTATTAAAATTGACTCAGAAAGAGTCAAGTCCATCCAAGAACTTACTTTGCCTACCAGCAAAACTGCGGTTCACTCTTTCTTTGGAAAGGTGAATTTTCTCTGGAGATTCATTCCTATGTTCGCTGAGAAGACCTGCCACATCATCAATATGATGAAAGGAAATGCTACCTTCAGATGGACTACTGAGGGCAAATCAGCATTGAAAGATATCAAAGAAGCAATTGCTCGCGCACCAGTCTTGGTTTGCCCAAACTACACAAAAAACTTCAAAATATATAGTTATGCTTCTGAACATACACTCTCAGCCATTTTAATTCAACAAAACAAAGAAGGTGTAGAATCTCCTATCTCTTTCATAAGTTGTCCACTCAAGGTTCATGAGCTAAAGTATTCTAACATAGAGAAGCATGCATACGCGGTGGTCAAAGTAGTCAAGCATTTTAGGTTTTATATTCTGAATTCACACACTAAAGTTCTCGTACCTGATACAATAGTGAAATCTATTTTGACCCAATAGGAGTTTGGTACGAAGAGGGGTAATTAGATCACCAAGATTTAGGAGTTTGATCTGGACATCAAATCTACCAAACTTGTGTGGGGAAAGGGTCTTTGTCAGTTGATCGCCAACAACATTCCAGATGAAGCAAAAAGAAATAGAGATCGAAGGCATGCCTACAGTCCTTTTTGTTGCCACTACTGATGAGTGGTATTTCTATATTGCCCATTTTTTGACATATGGTGAGTGTCCCGGTCATCTCTCTTATAAAGAGAAACAGAATGTTAAATTAAAAGCTGTTAGTTATGTTTTATGGGATAATGGTCTGTATAAAAAGAATCTAGATGGGGCATTTCTTCATTGTGTTGATAAGGTGCAACAAGATAAACTCTTAGAGTCTTTCCACAATTTGGCTTGTGAGGGGTATTTTTATGCACTAGTGACAGTGCACAAGATTTTGTGAGCAAGATACTATTATCCCACATTATTCTAAGATGCCTAAAAATTGGTGCATAGGTGCGAATTGTGTCAACAGTTCATTGGGAAGCCTAAAATCACTGAATTGCCTCTCAAGCCAGTAGTAATTGAGAAGCCTTTTCAGCAGTGGGGTATTGACTTCATTGGTACAGTCAACCCATCTTTGAGTGCCAGACATGATTATGTCCTCACAACAATGGATTAATTTACCAAGTGGGTGGAGGCCATTCCAACCAAGCACACTACGTCTGAAGTGGTGTGTAATTTTCTCAAAGAAAAATATCATCTCTCGGTTTGGGGTCCCACATAAAATTGTAACAGATAATGCGGCCTATTTTTACTTGCATAAAATTTCTCAATTTTGTTTTTATTATGGGATTACCCTATCCCACACTTCAAATTATTTCTCTCAGGGAAATGGCCAAGTAGAATTGAGTAATAAGAACCTGGTCACTATTATCAGGAGGTTGGTAGATGATAATCAGAGAACGTCGCACAAAGCATTGTATGATGCTTTATGAGCGGATAGGATAACATCCAAAAAGAGCTATAGGTATGTCACATTTCTAACTTCTGTATGGCTTGAATGCAGAGATCCTCATCACCCCAGAACTACCAGTGCTCAGATTAGCCAAAGCAGTCGAAGGCTCAACCTTCAAAAATTTGGTCTACAAAAGAATCATGTGTCAAACTGAACTAAATGAACAACGAACCATGGTGGTAAATCAGATTACAGTGCATCAAAATCAAGTGAAAAAACTATTTGATAAAAAGACTAAAGTTCATGAATTTTGAGTTGGAGATCAAGTCTTATTATGGGACAAGAGGCGAGAACCGAAGGGAATGCACGACAAATTTGACTCTTTATGGAGGGGTCCATTCACCATTCGACATCTCTCTGGTGAGGCTAGTTTCTTGCTAGAGTACCAGGATGGGATGCCGTTTGCACTACTCCATAGTGGACAACATCTAAAGTTGTTCAATCTTTGAAGCTTAGATGGGTCCATTTGTATATATGTACAGTTTTTATATTTTTTCTATTTCTCTCTTTCTTTTTAGCTTGACTCCGTAGCCCAGTGGCTTGGATGAAGGCACTTAGAGACTAGTTTCTACTTCTCATTGATCGATTCAATTAATATGAAGTTCCCCAATAGGAGCCAATTGTTATTTTCAAAATTTGCTTAGCTCATTTTTGGGAACAACCCCTACAAAACTTGTCTATTTCATCCTTTGTCTCTCTAAGTTCATTTTTGAGACGGGTTTTTCTCGCTCTCATTTTGGCTCAACCGATACCATTCAAAATTTGTAATATATTTTTTTCATGTTTTCCCCAAAATGTGGAAGTCGTTATTGTCTCGATGCATTTAGAGGACCAAATTTTGGCTTTTTTAGAGTTAGTATTTTTCCTCCATTCACTGTGCACGGGCAGCAAAATTCACTGCTAGTGCATTTTTCCTTGCATTTTGCATGCAGGAGCGATAATTTTTGCCGCCCCTGAATTCTAACTTGTATGGGCAGGCAAATTTTTTTCCCCTAAATTTTCCCATCTCACATGTAGGAGTATAAATTTTTACTAGCCCCTGCATGTCACTTCTCGATTTCCTAGTGCAAGGGCAGCGATTTTTGCCGCTTGTGCACTGTCTCAGTTTCCATGCGTGACATTTATTTCCACATGCGCCAGGTTGTTGGGGTTGATTTTCACTCCATTTAATCTAGTTTTAACCTCATTTTTCTTCATTCCTCCTCCTACCCTCTACCCCTGGATGATCCAGCGAACGGTTCAAAGTGCACTTTTATGGATTTGGGCTTGTGGTGCGCATGGTTCTCCAGGTAGGTCATGTTTTTGACCTTTATTTCTTCTCTTCTCTTTAAGTTCACTTTCAATTTTACATGTAGTTTTCTTTTCTTCTCTCCCTCCTCATCGACCTTCCAAACTTCCTTTTCATGTTGGGGCGACGAGTTTTGCCGCCCCCCCTTACCCGCAAATTCATTGCTTTAACCTACATGGGTGGTGAAATCTGCCACCCATGTCTTTTTGACTAACCCTACACGGGTAGAAAATTTTGCCGCTTGCACTCATCTCCTTCCTTACCTACATCGGCGGTGAATTTCACCACTGACGCAGAGCGAAGGTGCACGGGCGGTGAATTTCACCGCCCATACACCTTCCATCTAAACATGCATGGGTGGCAAAAATTCACCGCTTGCGCTCTATTGTTCTCCCCTAGCTTGTAGGGGCGGCAAATTTTGCTGTCCATGCAAGCTGAACCTGCATGGGCGGTGAAATTTGCCGCCTGTGCCTTCTTTTTCTCTCCCCTTTATGCAAGGGTGGTGATTTTTGTTGCCTCGTGCATTTTTCTTTCTAAATTTCTTCAACTCTGGAGGAAATTTTCACTCTTTTTCATTTTTCTCCCTCCTCTCCTTTTTTTTTCTCATTTTTCAACCTGACCTTTTTAAGTTCCCTTCCTTGATCATGATCACCCAATGTGCAAATTCCCCAATTTGTCCATTGTTTCCTAATTACATGATCATGATTGCAGTACCCTCTGAAATATTCTTGTTCATCAACACCCGCTCAACTCGAGGCCAGTTTCTGATGTCTGAAACTTTTCTAAAAAAGTCAAAGGCCATGGAGTACAAGTACCAGGGTGTCTTTTCAATTACTTTGGTTACCTCTAATATCGATGACATTAGAGACACATAAATTGGCCATGTAGATATGGCCGAGTTCATGACCAGAACCAAGGCAACTAACTCGAGCTTCAAATGAAGAGGATCATCGAGAGCAACATTCACCTGGTTGCCACTTTCCCGATAGCAACACATCATATGGAGTTCATCCTCCAGTGTGTCCAATTCTACAACAAAGAGACAAGATCAGTCTCGGATGCCAGTGGCAATATAATAATTCAGCTAGACCCCAAATTTATTGACAAAGTTTTCATGTGCCCTCCTGCTACTAAGGTGCTGAGGATCGACTTCATAGAGGCACAAAAGGAGTATGATAAGGACCCTGAGAGGGCAAAAAAAGTAATGAATAATAGGTGGCTGAAGACCCAAAGGACCAATTTATCTAGATGGCTGCAAAACTTTCTAAAGAGTGATTTCATTGAAAAAGTTGGTGACTTGATCACCCTTCTCAGCAGAGTACGATGTCTCCCATCTTCCTCATAGTTCTATGAGTGGATGTACCCATTCATCAAGATCATCCTCCAGGGTAGCAGGTCATTTTTTGAGGTGAACAAATCAGCAATGCCCTTTACGAGCAATTGACCAAGGTACAAACTACTTCAAAGTTCTATATGACTTCGTACCTGGTCTACATAACTGCCTCGATGTGAACATTTTTGGGTTTGACAACTGAAGGGGACAGAAAGATCACCCCAGTTTACTAATATTACCTCCAGCTAACACTGTAAGGATCAATCCACCATTTTAGAAGGGTAAATGATGCCTTCTTTGCCACATTTTTATGCCTTTTTGACCCTCAACTCGAGTAGAAAAGAGTGTCTGATGAGCCCTGGACGGTCGTCAATGACTATGGTTGTATGTTCCTACAATTCCCCTCCTACTATCTTTGGGTTGGCTTTTTCCAAGACTATCTCTATATGCTCCCCAGGTTTTCTTCTAATAAGTTAGTCTTAATGGAGCTATGTAAACAAATGGTTGTCGTACATACTAGGCAGATGAAACTAAAAAAGTCAGGTTTCAGATTTCTAATTGAAATTGGCAGATACTCAATTTTAACTGCAGCCAAAGCCAAGGTCATGGAAATAGAGATGCAGTTGGTTACCATGAAACAATTTAAGAAAAGGGACAGCTTCGACTATAGGGGTGTCAAGGGCATGATTAGATGAAAGACTCAATTTCATGAGCCTATGATTGAAGACATCTAGGTAAACCTAAGGACGACTGAAGAAATCAAGAGGATAGACTATAGCAGGCTAATTCCCCCTGGATGATAAGAGCATTATCAACAATAGGTACCTAGCTGAGAAGATTGCTGACTCTCTTCTTCCTCCAATTCAGTGGTCTCAGAAAGAACTAACTTCTCTGAGGAAGAGATTTGAACCAATATTGGCTAACACCAATGATTGGTTAGCGGCCAAAGGGATCATACTAAAAGAGTTTATTATAGGATTAGAAGTTGAGTTCTAAGCAGAAATGAGAAAGAAGGCAGAAAATAGGACTAAGAACAAAGGTGATGTTCCTTCCCCATCTAGGCCTCACAAGCTTAGAATCATCTTTGTTTCTACGAAATCAAAGGTTACTGAAGGACTAGAATCAATGGCTAAGGGAGTTAAAGAACAAAACTCCCAGGAATAGATAGCTCAAAAAATGGAGATAGATGATAGACCCTTAAAATAACAAAGCACTGAACCTCTACCTTCTCAGAAAGGGGCACAAACTGCTGACAAATGTCTCTCCTTCTCCACCTTAGTCTCCTGAGGCATCTCCTTCACCTCTATCTCCTATCAGTATTCCTTCTTCTAGAGCCACCTCTCCTTCTCAGAGTTATGTTTGACAATCCTCAGGGCACTTCTAGAGATACTCTCCTGCTCCTGTAGATCTATTCCTAGTTTGGCATCTCCTTCCTTCAATCTGAGAGAAAGTTTTGCCCTTGATCAATCAATGGCCGGCATGATTTTGCCTGTTACTTCTACTACAACCACTGTTACCACTAGCAGTGCAGATGTTACCATGGTAACACCAGCTGTAGGAACCATTGCCACAGTAAGTACTTCTTCTCTCCCTCCTTGGATGTCAGCTTTCACACCTAAAAGAAAGAAGCTAGCCATCTCCATAGATGACTTCGATTTTGGCAAGCTAGTGCTGGTGAAAAATAAAGCCCCTAAGAGACCAAGGATCCTCTCAAAATTGGTTGAAGAAAAGGGGCATAAATTTTTGGAAGTAGCTAAGCCTCTGCAAGATGCAACCCTTGAGGGTTTTAACATGAGTAGCTATTCCATCTCTCATGTTGAACTTGAAAAAGTTACTCATGAAAGTGCAAAAGTGATCTACAGTCTGTAATGGACATCATGGTCCAAAAATTTGATAGAGAAAAGGAGATGAAGGACTACTATAAGGCCAAGACAGAGTAGTTGATGGCAGTAATAAGGAAATTCACCCTTCCCTCCGAAGCGACAGCTCCAGAAGCCTTCTCTATTATGACCCCATAATCCAGAAAGCAGAGAAAGCCTACCTAAAAGGAAAAGTCCTTGAGGATTACATTGAAAAAATACATACACAAAGAATTTCTTGGCTTACAAAAGTTACAGAGAAGATAGACAAGATGAAGAAGCTGAGAACAAATTTGGAAGACCTCATCTCTTTTATCTCTCAGGACATTGACAGTACAGAGAAATATCTTAGTAAGTAGAGAGAAATGAAGGATCTGAATAAAATCACCTTGATATTTATCAGCGTTATTTTCAACAAATATTCTTATATTGAGATCAAAGAATCACTAATATAAAGGATACAGGTACTCAAAGAACTGGTTGAAGATCTCAAAACATCTAAAGATGCCAGTGAAAAAAGTGACATAGGTCTGCTGAATAGGCTGGAAGAACTACCTTGCAACCTCACTTTCAAGGATAACCAATTTATCTCAGCTGAAGAAATGATCCAAGGATTCAAAGGTATGTTCAAGAGAGATTTTGAGGAGAAAACCTTCTCAATGACTTCTGTGGACAATATTTTAGATACTCAGTTAACTCTGGATAATCTAAGATCCAAGTTAATTAGTCATGCTAAGGCAACCACAACATTGAAGGATGTTTCAATCAGAGCCAGGGTCATCTTCAAGAACACCATTGTGCTAGATAGTATAGGAATTTAGGCATCCATTACTATGTATGATGCTCATCTGAAGAAGTCTGGTGGCAAGAGCTGAAACTTTTTTCCCTTCTCTCTTCTTTTCTCATGCACTTTTGTCATGAAAAAGTGCATGCAATTTTTTAATGTGTAATTACCTGTAAAAATTCTAGAAAAAATATCTCAAAGTCAAAGTTGAGTCATCTTTGACTAGGATATTTTTGTATTTTAATATTTTCTAGTTTTTGAAAGTTTCTCCCTATATATAGTGGAGACCTCTTTTGTAAATGGATCTCTGATAATTGAGAACAAAAACTCTGCTAAAATTGAGACACTTCTTGAGACTTTGTGCTCAACTTGTAAATCATATTTCATCGAATGAATGAGAATCAAATTTATTTCAGACTTTGTGTTGAAGTTATTTGTGTTATTTAGGAAATAGTTTTTATGTCCTCTTTCCTGATAATCTCTTATTTATTTGATTTAATAATCAAAGTGTGTGTGTTGACATTATCTGAGGATGTTTCTAAAAGATAGAAGAGAGACTTTGAGCTACTTTTATCTTGGTGATCCTTTTATCTTTGTAGTTTTAGGCAAAGACTTTGTGCTTTGTTTCACTCTACGGTTACACATATTCTGAATCAGTGAAGGAGGCAACGGAAGACTTTGTGCTTACTTGGGTTTCCTTGTGCACTTTGTTACACTTCAAGGGATTTTATGCTCTGTGCTAGATACCATTTCTGAAAGAAGAGGAATGTTCTTAGCCAACGACTAGGATTTTTCTCTCTTATTCCTTATACATCACCTCTGAAAAAAGAGAGGTGGATGCTATTATACCATCCTAAGTATTATTTTTTGATTAATTATATATACATATAGTGTATAAATATTCATAGGGAACCTCCCCTTGATGAGAGGAGAGATTTACCTCATCCATATTTGGTAAACCCACACTTTTCATAGAGTAAATCTCCCTGTGCTTTGGTTGACATACCCATTTTGTCATCAGTTAGTTGACGACAAAATATTCACCCAACACCTCACATATGAATATATGTGCACAAAAATGTAATAGTCATAAATCCTATTCTTGATAAGTTTTAGTGTTGGGATCCCATAGGATTTTATTCTGTCTATACACAGTTCTCATGACCATGTATAGTGGATAGGACATCATGTATAAGTTTTCATCCACTGGCCTCTTATACTTATATATAATTTGTTCTTAAAGGTGTGCACTGATCACTTTTCCCAGTGTGTAGGTGCACTTTGAGGTAGTCATTAGGTATAGTAGGGGAACTCACTCCAAGTGTATGAAATATATATGAGCATGGAAAAAAAGTATGTTTAATAGTGCCATACCCATATGAATTCCCATTATGAAATGAGAGATGAGGATGGGGCTCTTTACATGTTACTTCAAAGTGAAATTTTCCCCAGGGAGAAACCACCTTGATAGAGCTTGTTCCATATTATTGGCCTTCTTCCATGTGATGACTATGTATAAATCAAAATTAACATCTAAAATGGGCAAGCTCAAATACCTGTTAAATAATTCTCTTGAAATATAAGTGACAATAGTGTTATTGTATACATAATGAAGATATCCTCCATCCATTATTTTCCCTTCAAAGAAGAGGCCCCATAGTAGATCAATATATGACATCACCTCTGACTTTGTGGCTGTGTAGTGTAGGAATTAACACTTGAAAGAGAGTAAGTCCTTAACCAATTGCTTATCTTTAGCTACAATGTCCTCTTTGAGTGCAAATGAATCTAAGTTATCAACTACTTCCCACAATGTTGAGTAATTTGATATTATCCATCAAACATAGTGTTCAATTACTTTGTAGAATCCTTGATTGAGAACCTAGATGGTGTCAGGGATCCTTTGTAAGACCTAGATGATGATGCCATGTTGTTTATATTGAGTATTGGTATGTTCCAAGATTTTGATAATGGAATATGCCACTAAACTAAATCTCATAGACTAGAAAATTACTGTGATAATAGTTAGGGATTTTTGGATCACTTGAGGCTAAATTTTACTTGAGCTTGAAGATGGAATGATGTGAACTTGGTTGAGGGATCTATGTAAATAAATATTCTGTATTGATTTCTAATTCATGCACCATTACTTGTTAACATCTATGATCTAATCACCTTTATTCAATTTGAATTTGATCACCCCATCCTAGTGTACATGCCACGTAGGAGGCCTTGTCATTCAGGGTGCCACCAGTGTAACCTTTCATCCTTTTCCATGTGTCATTATGTAATCTAGTTAATAAAAGTCAAACTTTGATTTTGGGCCAAAAGACTCAAGAGTATAGAATGTCCTTCAGAAAGATTTGCTCCCAAAATTCCTTAAACAAGAGTTTTCAAAACAAAGTTATCGATGACTAAGGTTGCTGAAGGAATCCTTCCAATGAAAAATCTCCAAAATAAAGTTTCTAAAACAAAGTCTATGAAATTAAAGTTATCAACATAAAATCCTCTAGTGAGAAATATTCCATAGATAATCCTTTCAAAGTAAATTCACTACCATAATCCTTCTAGAATAAAGTTTCTGAAGACTAATTATCTGAACAAAAGTCTCTAAAGAGAACATACCAAGAATAAAGCTACTAATGAAAACTTGATTTTTTTTTTATTTTTTTTATTTTTACTATTTTCACTTGAACTTACACCCAATGAGGATATGGGACAAAATTATCCTCATTCAAGTGATAAAATGGAACCACCTCAAGGCTGTGGGTATCCCTATTAGGAGGTAGATCTCTAGATTAGGGGTTAGCTCCCCTTGATGCATCACTAAGGCTCATATTCCTACTATTAACATTTGGGGGATTGAAAAGGGTTGAGAATAACATGAAATCAAACCTAAAATATGTAGGTGATACACTAGATCAGTTTGATGACTTCCAACCACTTGCATTCCACACTTGAGATCAAGGAACCAACTAAAACATACTCTTTCCCAAATCTATGTTTTCTTGCATCAATATTACAATGTGGGGTCATAGATGATATGAAAGGTTAGGAGGAATAGAAAAAAGGAATTGAATTACTATAATGAAAATACTACTCACTTCAACCATGAACCTCTCTGGGAACACTTCACATGCCCTACAAGAAGAGGCTATAAATAGGTGAAAGAATGAAGTCAATGCTAAGGAATCTATACTCTTCACTAAGAAAATTCAATATTAAAGTAGAGCACACTATGAAAAATAATGTGAGAGGTAAACACTTAGTCATTTTATTTATTATAAGGTGTAAAATTGAGTATGGCTTTTCCATACTCAGGTGGAGCATTGGAATACAATGACAAAATGGCCAACTCTTATAGAATTTGTGAGAGAGAGAGAGAGAGAGAGAGAGAGAGAGAGAGAGAGAGAGAGAGAGAGAGAGAGAGAGAGAGAGAGAGAGAGAGAGAGAGAGAGAGAGAGAGAGAGAGAGAGAGAGAGAGAGAGGTTCAAGGGTCAAAAGACACTTTTTAAGTAAATAATTTAAGTTATAAATGCATGGAAATAGGATATGGGATAAACCATGAAATTTCATAATCAACAAGTGTCAATCTAAGTCATTAAAGTTAGGCAAAATGGCACAAAACTCCTCTTTTTGCACAAAAAAACTACCTTCATGATTGGAGATATTTGAGTGACTTTTAAATAATATAAGGAAGATAAAATTATTGGAATGGAAGTATAGTCTCTCAAAAATTCCTCTCCATGCATTGGTTACATGCTTGGTCTTATGGAAACATCTAATAGAGAGTTATCATCATCTGCTATCCTGAAAAATTACCCTTCCATGCAACCGGCACACTTGGCCTCAAAATTGGAATAAATTATCCATGAAAATAAATGGGAGGAAGTTTATGAGACTTTTAAATACCCTAAATTTCCTTGGATCACCAGGGGCATCTTAAAAGGATGTTCACTTGAAGTTCCCAAACTTTTCCCTAGCTTGCTCAATGGGCTAGTTTTGATTGGCTAAAAGTAAGGACCTAGTTTGGGAAATTATATGTTTATTAATGAAATTAAATGAATATTTGGATTTATATTAAGTGTAAATATTCCACCCAAACCTTTTTTCATCTCCTAATTCATCTTTTAGCCTTGATAACACATAAAATAGTGAGAAAAATCCTGTTTCTACCCATGTCCACATAATTCCATACAACCAAAAATGTGTGGATGAGCTTGGGGAGGCCCTCTACAAGTTAAAATATTTATTATGGTAAAAATATGTCCTAATATTATCTTTACAACTCAATTTTATAATATTGGTCATTAACAAGGGTTTAGTAAGGTTTTAGGCCTGGTTTTGGTCTTAATGATTGTTCATAAAGTTGGGACGTCCAACTTGAGAAAAAATTACAAGAATGTGGCCTATGAGACCCCTGATAACACCCCCTAAATATTTTGTCTCCCATTTATAACCTTATGAAATATGTGAGCACAAAAATATGGCCTATCGAGCTTGTTTTCCTTCTTCCAACAAGTTTGAAAAGGTTTTGAGATGGAAAATGATCTTCCCTTGACTTACTTTTCACTCTGAGAGTTTAAACACCTTTGTTTTTTTCATATGGATATGTTCTAATAGGTTTCAAATCATGTTCCATAGTGAAAATTAAGATGACCCCCTCTTTGCTCAGTAGGCTTTAACCTTTATCACTAATTTTGACTACAACGTTTGATGCTTTGGACCTTCTTGTTAAATTTCTTGTATTCCAAAAGCTATATCACATTTTATATGACCTTATGTGTGTCTTATAATCCAATAGAATGTTCACTTAGATCAAGAAATGGAATTTGTACCTCATTTGGCTTTTAGGCCTACTCTTTTCCTAGTAGGCATGTTTACAAATCTTGACACCTCGACCATTATAAAAAGTTTATTGTCCTTGTGAAGTGCTTCTCAAGTTTTTCTAGGTATTTCCAAGCTATTTACAACTTCTTGAGAGGTCCAAACAACTTCAACCCTCTTTGACTACTCCATCTTCTTAAGACTGCTTGTTCATGATGCTAAAGGATTTTCTTAAAGCCCTTTAAGGTGGTCATCCACTATTTTACCCAAGTTGAAACTATATTCACCAAAATAATGCACCTCTTATCCCAAATTGGATCTCTACCTATCTAGATTGGGACATTTCTTAGGCCTACTATAGGCGTGTATCTTGTTTTAACCTTGAGAAGATAGTACACACACATCTACAACTTATATTAAGGTCATTTATTACTTGATTGGATCATGAAAAAACTTATATACCTATAAACCTCCCTACATTCACAAATTGAGCTCTCCACTTAACTGATTGAGACACCTATATATCCATGCTTGTAGTTGACCACTCAAGCTAGTTGTATGGACTAGAGATGCACATAGGGGTTTAAATCATAGAATATGAGTTATATTTAGTGGTTATTAGGTTACTCATATTTTTTGTATAATTAAACTAATTCCAACACGAAAATGTGCCTTTGGTATATTCCTTTGACTAAAATTCATTCAAACTTCACAAGCCTGTAGATATTATTGCATGTTCTCAATGTGTTTATGGGCATATTTGAGGCCCTCAAAGACCTAAATCCATTTAATTTTATCCTTAATTATTTGAATATACGTTATCTATGCTAGATGTAATAATAATTGTTTAACTATATCTTCAAGACCCTATCAAACATGTTATATGCCCTTGCCAAAAAGTGTTAGGGTCTTTGTTTTGGATTTTTGGGGACACTGGTCCTGAAACTCAAATTTTTTCACACTTGGATTAAACCCACTCTCTTTCTCTTTCCAATATATTCTATATATCAAAATATATTATAAAACCCATGAATACCTTTTGTATCTTGGCATTCTCATTGTACTTCCTTGTTAGACCTTTGTTGGAGGGAATCACGTAGGTGACTATCTTCATGTTTGCAAATAGTGAAAGAGGTGATTACAATGTGCATGTTTTTTTGTCTCTTTATGAGTTTATAACCTCTCCCACACTTATAATATCAACTTCACACCATAAATGGTATGGAAAAAAAAAAAATACCTTCCTTTCAACATGAATCCACTCATGAGAACAACTGGGGATGAACAAGAAAAAAGGGGTAGGAGATTGTGGATGATTGTGTTAGTTGACTATTATAGTCTCTTATTCACCCTTTGAAAGATTTGTTTATTTTTTCCCATTTTTGGAGTATTATTAACATCCTTAAACCATGTTTATCTCTCCATAGAAGCTATACAAAGATCCAATATACAAAACTCACCATGATTGATTGTGTATAACAGTCATAGAATCAACTAATTGCATGGTATCTTATGATCCCATTCTCATGGAGTATGCTTTATGAAAATAAATTATAATGGGAGGAGATAAAATAACATTGTATAAATGATAATAAAATTATATCATTCCCTTAAAACACTACCAAAGCTTGAAGATTCTACAAACAAAGAAAACTGCCTATTGTACTAAAAAATGATTAATGTGTAAATTTGAGGTTATTGGCCCATAAAAACAACTCAAAATGTGAAAAAAAGCATGAAAGGTGTAAGGAGACATGGCCAAAATCCTCTAGAGAAAAAATTACCAATTGGTTTGTATGAAATTCCTCAGAATGAAGCAAAACCTATAGGGTTCACAGGTGAGCAGGCAATTTTGGAAGCTAAACTTGTTAACAATGGTTAATAAAGCAAAATTAACCAATATAAAATATTATTATATGTATTTTAAGGTGTATAAGTGTATAATAACATACCAAGATAATTTTTTTATAAACCCTCTTTTTTATCTATACTAAGCGAAAACCTACAAGTGACTTCACTATGCTAAGAAGGATGAAAAGAGAGATGAATGATTTTAGCTTCAAATTTGAATATATAGATCAAAAAAAATGTGTAAATGAGCTTTAGGAATATGGAGAGATGTTTCATGGCCTCCTCAGATGTGGCACACTTCCAAAGAATCCATATATGTGTCATTTTCTTCCTTTTCTTTAAGAAAACTAACTTTTCTTTGAAAAACCTACAATTTTTAGTTAGTGACAATTATTACAAACCTATTATGACACATGGCATGTGACACAACTTTTTTACACTTGCACATTTCCCAATAAATCTATATAAAGTATTAAATACACCATTTAGACCCTTAAAATGACCCTAAATGACATGATAATCTAATGAAATGAGTGACCAAAGTTAATATAACCTTGAAAGGAATGAAATGACCTATAAAAAACCTTATGACAATATATTAGCCCCCCCCATATGCCTAAAAATAAAAATTTTCACTAGGAGTGCCCTATTTTGACCTAAAAGTCAAAATTGGTCAATAGTTACCAAAGTGAAACTTTTCAAAACAAAGCCAATGAATTAAAAATTTCACATACCAAACATTCCAAAGTAACTTTCTGATGAAATCCATTTGAAATGAAAGTCGCTGATGTGAAATTTTTTGAAGACTATGTTTTTGAAGTGAATGTTTTTGACAAGGAACTTTCCACATAAAATCTTTATGAAGAGGTATTTATGAATGAAAGCTTATAAAATGGAAATTTTTTGATGAATGAATACTCCATAATAAAATAATATAAATATTTATCATGCAAAACCATTCTTTCTATCCTTTTCATTATAGGTTAGTCTAAATAGGTGTTCCCAAATGAAAAGATATATCATAATATGACTCAATGTCAAAAACAACAAATTTGTATAGGTAATACAAGTAGTATAACCCTCAAAAATCATAGGTACCCATCCAAGATATTATTTATTTACAAAAAACAAATCCCCCCCAACTTTTCAAAGAAAAATATAGGGTGGGTTGTGTTGAATACAAAAATGTCCATTTTAAAACTAAGTGTCTAGTGCCCAAAAGTCATCTAATTTAAAAATTAAATGTATTCTTATTATCGACCTAAGTGATTTAGTGCAAGATATTTTTAAAAGGGATTTGTATATACACAAAATCAACCCTCATTCATTCTTCACCTATAAAATACCTAACATATATTGAGAACTTGCAAGCCAACTTCCCAAGAGCACTCAATCAAGCATTCAAGTGAGTAAATGTTCCCTATTCATTCCTATTTACACATTGGGCATACGATCAATATCCCCATAGGTATGAAGTATTGAAGGAGCATCCCATGAGCCATATTTTCTAAATTACAAGCTAGGTTACTATATATACTTACTTATCACACATTTCATTCTCATACACACATAAGCCAACATGTAAGGGAGAACTACATAAGTCTAAGGCCGTGTTTAGAGTATTAGATATTTAGGCAATGCCCATCAACAAAGAGGTCCTTAGGGCAGATTGACACCATGTGCCCACTAACCCATTTTTCCCATAGTCACTCCAAGGGTGAAGAAACTAGGGTTTGATCATTTGACAAAAATAAACAACCTAGCACATGATCTAAACATAGTAGATGAAAGGTGATAAAAAATATAGAAGGCTCTAGGTGGTCACATCTAGATCTAGTCTCTATTTTGTACTAGTTACCTATGTCTAACTTAAACACCAGTGTTGACATAATTGTCTAGATCTAACACAAGTGTACAATGCTATAAAATGCAAAATTATAGAATTTGATGGCTATTATAGAATCTTGATGCAATCGACTTCTATCTTGTTTCAACCCAATTTTGTATATACATAGTGAACCAACTACTATTGTTTTTAGTTTATTGAAATATCAATCAATAGTTGTACTTTAAACTTTTGGCATATCTCAATATTGTTATAATTCATAATGCATTCATGAAAATGTAAAATCTCTCCTGTAAACCATTACTATAGAAAAACCATCTTAGACATTATGCACATAGATAAGTCTATTCGTTATTTCTCAAATAATAATATAACCCACAACTTTTTCTCTTTCCACCAGTCTAGGAGAAATAATAGGAGTGACGATTAAATAGGTATAAAAGGTTGTTACACACAACACATAATTTATTATGTGAAATAAATATTAGTTAATATGAAATATTTGAATGCATAAAATAGGTGTGCAAATATTCAACACATAACAACTAATTAACTAACTCCCAATCAAGCTTAACTCCTAAGTGAGTGTGAACATGGCTAGAAATAAAACTAGTTTTGTAAAATCCCAATCCACTAGCCATTGTGAAAATGTCTACTCCAACACCCTCCCTTAAGTGTATAATAGGGAGTGAGAAAAGAGAAAACAAAAAAACTAAATAGGTCCTATCAACTGGCAGATTAGGTACCCATGTACAAATCATAGTGAAATACAAAGTGTCCTTATGGTAACCAATCTATCTTACTGGAGTACATGGATGTTGAGTCACTGTAACTACCAAGTTAAATAGGAACTGGTACTTTATACGAGGCTCACTCTGTAAAAAAACACCCATTATAAAACACTAGGAAAAAAGAGTTACCAAGGATGAAATGTATCACTACAAGGTACCTAAAAACTAGTAGAACCACAATGAGAGTAAAGAAGAAAATATATGCTGCATGGCATCTCAAAAAGCATGACTCAAAAACTCAACACAATCTTATACTAGGTGCACTTGATGGAATGAATCCCATCAAATAAAAGATGTACTCAATAAACTACCTCCAAAATAAAATGTGGTGTGCCAAAGGCTAATAATGAGTACAACACTTGAGGTAGTATGTACATACCGCCGCCCCATGCCCCCCCTCCCCCATAATGCTGAAATGGGTGTAGTGACTCAAAGAAACATATTTGTATGAGTGGGCCAATTCCATTACAAAACACTAAAATGTTGACACTACGCTATACTAGATTAGTTAATCTTTAGAGGGAGATCAAACTCCATAACAAATCTGAAGGAGACTATCAACATCAAAGGTATAGATACAAATCTCTCAATAATCTATCCCTAATGGTGATGGGATAGTGAACAAATAAAGAGTAAAGTGCTCAACATGGAGCATATAAACATGAATACAAAGACTTCATGACTCTTAGTTTGACCAATGTCCCATATAATAACAATATCGCCAAGTAATCCAATAAATTCCAAAAAGCATTCAAGTTATAGTAGATGATAGCTATGAAATGAGAGATAGAGGCTATAAAAAACATATATACCTAACAAAGATCTCAAATATCCAAGAAGCATTAAAAGACAAGAATAACAATGTGTGGTCAAAGAAGTTGAGTGGTGGAGGAACCTCACCTATAGATTCCTCTCAAAGAATGTTGTTGACACTACCAAGAATGATTATAAATCCAGACCAAATGAACTTGAATGGTGGATAAAGATGCCTGCATATGTGTGGGTGCAAAATCCTTGGTATAAGAATGTGAGGTAACATCCAAAGAAGTGTCAGGTAGATCATGTCTGACCACTGTAATTTCAAGTTTCTCAGGCTTGAGTGAAGGTGTATAAGGGCCCATATGTAGCTTAATGTCCTCACAAAGAGTGAAGCAAACAAAACATGGAGCTATATCAATAGATCCCAATGAAGATGAAGCACCTGCATCATAACTAAGGCCATGCCAAGTAATCCACATAATAGGTTGAATAGGGTGAGAAATGAACTATAGATGCTTCTCAATGCCCACAAGTCTAGTAGTGTGATCCATAGAATGAAGCATGTTGGAGCCAAAGCTAGTGGTATGATACTAAAAAGAAATATGCATATATGTAGATAGAACTGGAGTGGGATGTGCAGAGTGTGTATCAATAGTAGGCACATAAATATCATTTTTAATAATAAGAGCAACCTAAACAATGGGTTGCTCAGAATCTAGTAGATCACACTATAAAAGTACATCAAGTGGATACATACCAAATTCAGTACATGATGGGGCAATAGACTAATGCTATATGCCAATAAGTTTCTTTTATAAAGAACAAATGAGGGCATCCTTTTCATGAATCAAGGAGCATAGAAGATAATTTTACATCATGAGTTTCCTATTTTCTTCCTAAAGTGTTAAGAAAGAGGCCATAGGATCAATGGGTTACTTAAGGATTGGTAGGGTACTATCAAAAATCATACCAAAATCAAAAATAGGAACAACAACCACTATATTAGAATGTGCATTAGTAGGTGGAAAGGGTGAAGGTACCTCATCCAAGTGACCACCAATAATCAAATATACATCATGAGTAGTAGGAAGAGGTGGTATAAGTGTCTCATCCTCAAAAAATATGTCATCACTAACAATGGAAAGAGGAAAAGAAATAATAAGAGGAGATGGATATGCTAAAGAGTCCTCATGCAAATCATTGTCAAGAATTACACCCACATAAATGGGAAAATATGGTGGAGAAACAATGTCAACAATAGATAAATACTCACTATGAGAGGAAGGAGAAAAAATAGGAACATGTAGAGGTGTAGTGACCTCATCAAACAATACATAAAGAATGTCCCAAGTTCATTTATGTGATGTGAAATGATTAGTATGAGTTTGAAAACTATCAAAAACATGGAGGTGAATAAACAAAATTCCCTCTTTTTGTAAGGATGTAAACCGTATAATATCATTCTCATTTATAAAAATGTGAAAGCCACCAAGTACATCTCTGCATAATCTCTTCATTTATAAGTGCATCTACATTTTGGTTTTCCATGTGGTGTAGTTCAAATAACTAAGGGGTTCAATCACATGAGAATCCACATCTGGAGTCATGAAAAACCAATAGTGGCAAAAAATGGCCAAAAAAGGGATGCTAATTACCATAAAAAATGCATCCACAAGTACAAATGGCACAAAAAAGTGGACAAAACACTTTAAAAATAGGATGTCAAACTCTATCAAAAATACATCATGTGTACAAATCACACCAAAAAATGAAGTGTTTTGCAAGGGACTGAACCTCACCCACCATCTTTGACAAACAAGGATGAAAGAATGGTATCTAAAAAAGGGCTCAATAATTAACAATGGCATTCAAATTATAATAAATACAATTATTGACAATAAACCTCATTAGAAATAAAAAGGCACCCACATAAACACTAAACACTAATTTAGCATATAGTTGCCTCTTCCATGGCTAAAATCATCCCACCAAAAAAAATTGACTAGTTTTTAAAATAAACATAAAAAATTATTTATATAAAAAATAACACCTAGTGGGGCTCGAACCGTATACCTCCTTTAAGCCAAAGTTTTATCAAAATCTTATGTTACCACCTGCGCTATATTGTAGCTTGATAAAGATAATTCAAAAAGTGCTATTTAAATTTTAAACAAAGTGGTATTTAAAAACTTATATCACACCCTTTTTTGTAAACCTTGCGAGCTATGTGCTAGGAATCCACATCCTTATTATTATTGAATCACAAATCTCCAAAAAAATAGTGCATAGAGAGGAGTAATTAACAAATCTCATTAATAATTCCTTATATAAAGAGTATGCCACGTAGTTATTTAAATGAAGTGGAGTCACTACTGTTTATTGTCAACAACTAAATTTTGATCAGCAGTTAGTAGAAGGCCGTGGAAGCTACATCAAAAAAATGTTGACATAGTCTTAGGAGTGAACTCAAATTAGGGAAGATCTATCAGGGTTTTTGGATACTATCCCACTAGGGAAACAAATATATCAAGGTGTAGAGACAAAGAAATCAAAAGGGTGATCATGTTATCAAATCGAGCCAGGAGGATAGAGACTAAGGTGGTGAAGGAATCCTTGAATCTACGTAAATAAATGTGGTATTGAAGATCAAACCCATGTTAAAAAATAGTAGAATGTTACTACCTTACTGCATAACTCTGATCAAAGGGAGCCAGAGGTATTTTGGTCAAGTCTGATTGACCAACGTATCCAAGATGTAGCTCCAACCAAGACATTACTGAATACAATGTTGAAATCATGATGGAGTCAATGTAGAAGTATATGTGCTTCTTAGAGATACAAACCTACAAGCATATGAGTGGGTAGCTGGTGATTAAGCATGCATCTTCCATTTTTTAGGCTAACATAAGTCCCCTGAATATTGTAAGATAAATATGGGAAGGCTGAGGAACCTGGGTGGCATGCTGAATGGGCAGTATAGCCTTTATAAATGTAATTTTCTGCAATAAAATGGATAAACCCTTCTAATGCAAAATCATGTTTGAAAAAATGAGTAGAGATACAAAAATATGATCAATGGCTATGAAAATAGGCTCTAATACCATGTTGAAATGTACAATGCATTCATGAAACCATAAGTTCTCTCTTACAAACCATTACTACTGAAAAACCATCTTAGACATTATGTGCACAGATAAGTCTCTTCATTATTTCTCAAAGAATAATACAACCTATAAGTTTCTCTCTCTCCATTGGTATAGGAGAAGTAATATGAGTGCCTATTAAATAGGTATAAAAGGTTTTTACACACAATAAATAATCTATTATGTGAAACAAATATTTGTTGATATGGAATATTTGCATGCACAAAATAGGTGTGCAACTATTTGACACAATAAGTAATTAACTAATTCCCAATCAAGCTTAACTCCTAAGTGAGTATGAACATGACTAGAAACAAAATTGGTTTGGTAAAATACCAAACCACTAGCTAGTGTGAACACATTTACTCCAACAAGTATTATAAATTCAGAATATTGTTTATCCAAGTTTAAAAATTAACTAGCATGATATAGATCTATTTATCACCCTTGTGCTTATTCATTTATATATTCTTAAGCCTAATGCTCCCATGTAATTCAAATTCTAAAATTATAGGGTTTAACAATATCCTACTTTAGTTATGTTTTGGTTGCATTTTCCACTAGTTAAATAAACATTTTCACTAAATCATCATAGTCAATTGTCATAGATGTGTCATTTTTTCAATCGATACAACTGTGGAAGACAACTAATTAATAATATGTTTGGTAATAGAATAATCCCACATGTAATGGTTATTAAAACATAAAACCTATTTATAAATAAATTTTTTTAGGGTGTTAATATCCTATAGAGGCTAAAACATGTTTAGATAACTAGATGATCAATGGTGGTTAATGTCATGAATTTAGTTGATAGTCTAAACCTTGAAATATAAATAATAGTTTGATTAACCAAAAAGGTATTTATGATATAAAAAATGATTGCATAATATGATGTTGAACTTTAAGTATAAAATGGGATACAATCATTGCTAAATATAAAATATAAATATGATGTTATGCAAATAATACCATGTAGGGAAGAATTATGAACCATGCTAAAGTATGAATGAAACTTATGAAATAAAAATGAAAGTCTATAGAGAATGAATGAATAGTGATATATTGTATTAGGAAAAATATAGATATGAGAATGTATTATGAATTGTGAAATAGGAACTATAAAATATGAAAGAAACATAAACTAAAAGCCCTAAGGCCATTGATAAACTTGAAATATCAAATAGGTCCAGATGGGATTTGGGCTCACTCTTAGTTTTACCCTAAGACATTTGACTCTACCTAGAAATTATCAAAACTATTATTGAAGAAGTCAACACTTGCACGTCACTATACCTTTCTTATTTAATCCTTGAGAATATAAAATTATAAATTTTTTAAGAATCTCATTCATATACTTATTGCTCATTATGATGCCTTTTGGAACTATTATAGTCTTTGTTGAAAGAAATATAATTATGTTTGAAATGAAAACCTAATTCATATTTGTGTGATTATATGGGTTGTTAAGTGATCCTTAACTAAGTGTGAGGTTGATACCTTCTCATGTAAGTGGTATGGTAAACATATTCATTATTTCATTTTTAGCATAATTTTTAGAGATCTTTCATGTATCCTTTCTCTAGAGATCACTGTGTAGCTATTATGTTGTTAGTATTGATAGGTTGGATAAAACCTTAGGGATTGAGTTTTGGACTTAGGAAGGTGAATGTTATGTGGGATATGGAAATAACTTAGTTTTACATTGAATTTGTAATGGATTAGTGTGTGTTGATGTAATAAGGTGGACTAGTTAATTCTCAAGTCTAATGGCCATACATGTATACTTAATTTTCATAATTACTAGGAAAATAGTATTCCATATACTTATATATATCAAAAATGTATTATTTTATGTACATGTTCATTATAAAGACTTGCATTATGGTGCATGGAGTTAGCTTTAGTATTGACTTATGTACACATTTTTTTAATTTATTTTGTATCTAATTTTATTGTGAAGGATATGAAAACTCTTGGCAGATGAGAAATGTGTAGGGGATACAAAAGGATTTT
The DNA here is from genome assembly GCA_037957365.1 of Torreya grandis. NCBI lineage: Eukaryota > Viridiplantae > Streptophyta > Pinopsida > Cupressales > Taxaceae > Torreya > Torreya grandis. The sequence goes on from JARHVA010000418.1 coordinate 685,210, forward strand.
TATTTGGAGGTAAAGCCTTTATTGATGCTATCCCTATTCTTAAATATTGATCAATAACAATGGTGATCTCTTGTGTTCATGTGGATTGCACTTTGTGAAGACTTAATCTAGTATGACTATCATGGATAAAAGAATGTAATTTATTTGTGTATTATTAAGAAAATATGTAATCCTGTAAGCTGTGAATATTGATGTAAACATGATATTTTACATATTGATATATTTATTTGATAATTTTACTTTGAGTGGATATATGAATAAATTATTAATTTATTGATGCTTAATATATTTATTGTGTATGATTGTATACTCTGATTATGAAAATGAATGTTTCTAATAGAACATATATTTGAATTTCATAGTGAATGAAATTGAAAAGAGTTGTTGATTTAAATCACTTATCAAACATGTTTTAGAAATGTTAAACTAATTTTACATTTTTTACCTTAATTCATAATATTTACAATAGTTCATTTATGAACATGGTTTGTTAGGATTAGTTAAGAAACATTTGAAGGATAACTTGCAATTGAATGGGAAAAAAATTATAGAGCCTTTTTTACAATTTCTAACAAGATGGGTTCTTATAATAAGGGTGATAAGGGGTTGTTTAACCATAAAATTTAGACATTAGGGATTATTTGGGGTTAACAAGATTAGATTATATTTTACATAAAAAAGATGAACTAATCTAATAAATATGCCAATTAATAGAAATCTCAAACAAATAGTATTTTGAATTTTAACAACTAAGATTTCTAAAAATAGTAAAGTAAAACTATTTATATATATTGAAAATAAATGATATTTAACTAGTTTATTGTGTGTATGCAGGTCTAATTTGGAACATTATAGAAGTGTATCGGAAGGTGATATTGGAATAATTGTAAGATTCTAAAAATATTTTTCTATGGCCTCAGACTTGTGTGTTAGATCTGATAGTTTTGTCAACATAGATGTTTGACCCTACCATAGGTATCTTGTATAGAATACTAACTAGATTTGGGTGTGACCAAATAGAGCCTTATTAATTTTTTCTCACCTTTATTTTGATGTCTACAGATTGTGTGCACAAATTGTTTCTCTTTACCAAATGATCCAACCCTAGATCTTCACCCTTTGAGTGACTATGGAAAAAATGGGTTAGTGGGAACATAGTGTCGAGATACACCAAGGAAATATTAATGAATGGAAATTACATATATAAAAAATATTCTAAATAGGGCCTCAGACATATGTAGTTCTCACCTAAGTGTTGGCTTGTGTATACACAAGGATGTAATGTGTGATAATCAAAGACATGGTGTGACCTAGCTTTTAACTTGGAAAATATGGCTCATGGATTGCTCCTTAAATGATTTAGACCTATTGAAATACTTCTCCTATGATTAATATAAAAATAAATTTGAATAGGGTAGGATTTATCACATGAATGCTTGATTGTGTGCTTCTTGGTATATTGCCTTGTGAGTTGCATGTGATTCTAGGTGAGGAATGAATGAGGGTTGATATATATATATATATATATATATATATATATATATATATATATATATATATATATATATATATATATATATCAATCCATTTTAGAAATATATCACATTAAATCACCTATGATGACCTTTAGGATACATTTATTTTATAAATTTGATGAATTTTAGGAACTATACACTTTCTAGGAAAAGTAGACAATTACGTCAATATAGGTCCCTATCTGGGATGCAAGTGTCTAGGGAGCTAAAAAATAGGTATAGGTCTAGAATTTTTAGTGAAGGATAATAATAAAGTTTAGATATTTTCTCATAATATAGAAGGCCTGGTCATCAGAATAAAAATAGTTAGACTAAGAAATAACCAATTAGGCACAAGGAGATAGTGAACACGAGCTTTTCAATAATGAACATGTCTAGAATTAAAAGGTACAAACATGATAGATATTTTAGTATTTTAAAAGAATAAGGTACTATATAAATCAAATTTTAGTATCTAAATATCCCATTTAATATAGTAATGAAATTTCTAGTTTAAAGGAAAAAAATATGTACCTAGGTGTGTGTAACCCACCTTTCCTTTGTGTGAGCCCAACTCGATTGCTTTGTTGGTGATTCACCTACAACCAAGATCATGTTACAATATATAATTAGTGTATAAAATATGAATTTTAAAGTATTTAAAATGCTTGAAATTAAGAAGATCAAGGTTAGGAGTACACCTATGTGTCAATGCAACCATCTTGTCTTTTGATAATTTGATTTGAAAGGATGCTTCATTATAAAGCATTGAATCTGAGTTTCAAATAATTTTCAACCTAAAAGTGCACACATATATAAATTTTTGATGACACATGCCACCAAAATTGGTGTAAATCTAAGTTGTAACATGAGCATTGAGTTTGTTTCCTCTCAATCTTGCAACCCAAATATGTGTATGATTTAGTGAGTGTGAGCAATTTAATCAACTCAAACTATATATCTATATGTAGAGTGGATGATTTGATAAAATTAAATGTATAATTATGGTAAAATTATATGATTTAATCATAAATAAATTATGATTTTGGTAAGATTAAGTGATGTAATTAACTCAACCTTACAAAGGTGAACCAACTACTGTAGTAGATTGACTTAATAACAATCCATAACAATCCATCCTAGGTATGATTACAATCCATAATAGTATTTAAAATTTTTAAATTAACTTTATTTTTCAATTTTAGGTTCCTTTTGCATGGCATATGCACCTCATATATGTCTCAAGATGAAATTGGGTATAATAACAATACCAATGTATAGAATACTACCAAAAATATGTATTTGAATCATATTGCTGTGAAATTTGGTTAATTTTAAATGAGTGAAAGTGTGGAGAACATGTTTATATAACATGCCCACATTAAATATGGATAATCTAAAAAACTAATGTAAATGTGGAGAACATGTTTCCATAACATGCCCCTATTGTAATATGGAGATGTTGAGTACTGAATAAGTGTGGAGGTCATGAATTTTTGACATGGCCCCCATTTTGAGGTTAGGGGAAGTATAATTTAGTAGTTACCTTATGTTGATGTCTCTATGTGTATCATAGATTCTCTTTGTGTTTAAGAATACTTATCATTTTAGAATTTTGGGAATTCATGGCATGAGTAGCAGGTTTTGGTAATTGAGTTACTTGTGGTGAAATAGAGGCAAAGCAAACTGATTGTTCCACAAATTTATATTATTTGGTGATTGGGATCCACCATGGTCCTTGTGAATTTAGAACTATCTATGTTGATCTTAAAAATTTATTATCAAATTTGTATGTTAAAGACTAATCTAGATGAATATTTACAGTGAGATCTACACTAAAGTGATTTGGTTAAAAAAGGAGAAAAAGGAAGGGTAAGGTAGAAAGAGAATGTGTGATTGTTTATCCTTGATTCAAATATCATGACAAAGTTTCAATTACAGCTAAACATGCATTTAACTAGCATATAATGCAAAATAGCCGAAGCTCATATCTCACCATGCACCAGGCAAATTTATAAGGATAATATGAAATCATACAAGTAAGAATTGGATTTTACTTTAAATATTTGTTACCAAATTCAAATATCATAAGCACATCTAAATATATAACAAATAAAATGAATCAAATTTAAGATCCTTTAACTAATATAACATAAGCGCAAATTAGCAACCCTATATCGTAGATGTAAATTCAATATTCATGAAACCATTCAAATTCAAGCTTTAGAACCAAAAATTAAGAGAAAAGCCACATTAACAATTTACACAACATAGTTGGACAATCTTTACAAAATTCCTTTATTGTATTAATTGCTCAAAGTATACAAATTTTGTTCAAAATTATCTCCCTATATAAAATGGTAGTACTAGATTTTATAGAAGGACAAGGTAGTATATCGGTCAATTACAAGATATAAAATGTACAAAAGATAATGATAGATATCCTTCTTTACAACTTTGGAATACACTTGCCTTTTCTAAACTAAACTGACCTGGAGGCAAATATGCTAACAAACTAGCATATGCCTTTACAAAAGAATATTCCTTTTTCAAAATATTACAAAGATTTTACAAAATGGAATATTAATTAGCTAATTAGTGGGACCTATGCCTAAAAACTTTATTGATATTGCTAAAGGATGCTTATAGCCTTCTAGTGTTGTTCATTAACTAGCTCTAAGTCCACAACCAGTTTCAAGCGATACTCTTCCTCTTTGTCAACAAGTTCATTCAATTCCCTATCATTTATAGCCATAGATTCCTTGATGATCTTGGCCTCAGTTATCATTTCACATGAATTGAAATCATGTCTAAGATCCTCCTATTATCTCCCCCAGACTGGCCTTGACTTTTAATTTTTATTTCTTGAGTCACCAAAGTAGCCTCATGTTTGAATTCATCATCCTTGATGATGCCTAGGATAGTAGGTTGTGTAGGGTCTTTGAGCATTGTCCCAGGGAGATTTTCAATCCTTTCCATTATCTCCTCATCATCCTTTAGGAGTCTCTCTAGTTCTTGTGACGAAGTACACAAACTCTAGACCTTGTCAATAACAATTCCTAGAATTGCATTAAAGTGTCCCAAACTAATTATTTTGAAACCAAGAATTTGTTTTCCAACCTGAATGTTGATCAACCCTATTACCTAATCCTATGACACTTTCCATTGGGTTATTAGACCCTTAGCCACTATATTCTATTGTGCTAATGCACTTTTATTTGGATTCATTAATTTCAATTCATCAAACATGTCAAAAATGATTCATCAAGTATTTTAATCATTGCCTTAGACACTGATAAGACAACTTGTGTCTCCAAATTCTAATTTTCGTTATCCAAATTATATATTATTTGCTTCATACCTCTAATTCCTACTCCGACATGGGATGAATGAGACTCAACAAGGCTTTCTAAATCTTCCTCATGGATGGGGAGTTCACCAGGTAGCTATCTTTGAATACCCTTCCTTCATTATCTATAGACAAATACAACTCTATCTCATCCCTTAACTGTTGTCTTCATACTGACATGGCTTTTACACTTACAAATTGCTCAACACTATGTTTTAGGTGGTTTTTGGGTTTATTATTTCATGCTCAAATTGAAATTGGAATCTTTCAAATTGACTATGATCGATCCAAGTTCAACTTAGGGTATTTTATGCAAGTTTGGAGCTCTCATGAAGCTTTAATGGTGATGGCTTATTCAAACTTAGGCTCACTCATGCTTCAAAATTGATTTTGACTTTTTTTTTATATATTTGCATTTTTAAGCACAAAAGATCTTTTATTTTGTCATTTTGTGCTTGTGTGGCACTTATTTGGTGTTTATCTATCAATTTTCATAGCATTTATCATTCATGACTTCAAAGCACTATTTTTTGTTATTTAAAAATTGCCTTTTGCTTTGCACCATTCAATCAAGATCCAAGGATCAATGTGGGCCATTGATCGTGATCTAAGACCTTGTATATCATTAGCCATATTTGTATCGAGCCTCATGGTTTTAACAATTGGCATCTCTATTGGATTTATAAGCTCTACTTCTTGTATTAATCGCATATTGAATGAGCATCCACCACATGTTGAGCCCATAAGCTCTCTTAGATCTATTAAAAATTCATCGATAATTTCATGCCATTGGATCATCTAGTCTTGAAGAAGTGTGAGCCATTGAACCTACAAGATGCATGAACTTTAATCAGTGCACAGTCATAAAAAATAAATTAGGCTAAAATATTTTAAGCTAAGTTTATTTCATGTCAATAAACACACATAGACTTAGGCCAACATATGTTATGCTAATTTTTAAAGCATGATGTCAAATGACCCCTCAAATGATATAAACATGCCCTATTTATCTAAGTAAAAATATTCAAAGATCTCGAATTTTATGGCCTCATAGACATCAATTATGGCCTCATAGACATCAAATGACATTCATGAGAATTTCAAATTTAATCTCATGAAATTCCTATATTCCATAAATCTTGGATTCAATTCACTCCATCTAATTAAGAAAAGCGATGAAGTGAGAGCCATCCGATCAAGATTTGAGTGAGTGTATGCTATTGATTTGGGGTGATGTTAACATTGAGCTTTGAATGTGGGAGCACAACATGGTAGATTTGTGAGGCTTCCAAGCCTTGACCCTTTTGACCCTAGGGAAGACTTACAGGTCATTGATCTCTGTTTGAGTCCTCAAGATGATAAGACTTGTCATCCTTGAAGGAATCCTTTTGGCCTTTGAAATTTCAATGTAGTATTTGCTCTATTGGATTATTTTGGGTGAGTACTCATAAACCATTGATTGTGATCTAGGATCTTACACAAGATTGGCTCCTTTAGAAAATTAAAGTCAAAACCTTAAGTTTTAACCTAAGGTCTTTTTGTATCAAAAAAATAAAATGAGGCCTTATGTAAAAACTTAGGCTTAAGATTATGTTTAATAATGGGGACCCACTTAACCTTGGGCAATCTTGTACCATCTAATCTTTGGTTCTACTTAAGCATGGGATGTTGATCATGATCCATGTGATGATGCAAGATTGGTCTAAAGGGTGAATAATTTAGGATATTTAGGGATTCCTTCACACTATCTGATCAAGATCCGAGATGGAGTGAGAGCCATTAGATCTGTAAAAGGAAAAAGTGTTTAAGTTAGGGCCCGAGGCAATATGGACTTGGCTAAAATGTTAAGATTAAGGTCTTGTTCATGTTAATAAACATGAATGGGGCCTTAGAATTAATAATTTAGGATAAATAGGTAATAAAGGGGACCATGCTAGAAAAATTAAAAGGGACCCTACCAACATGAATGTTAGACTTGGTTAGAAATAAAGGAAACAAAAGGGGAAAATAATGGAAAGGGACTGAACATTATTTTAGTCTAGGGTTTGGTCATGTTGTGAAACATGACTAAGCCTTAACATAATATTAGGCTTAAGTATAAAATAATTTGAAATATTACCACCAATTTGCTCTCACAAAATGTAAATTTGAACGAAGGACTTGAGCTAGGGTTTTTTGAAGGAGGATCTTTAGAACATGAATCTTAGCCTAAATTTTCACAAACCAAAGGCTAGTGAAATCCTGAATAGAGTCAATCTAAAAAATATAAGCATGATCCATCATAAAGAGCTTAATAAAACTTACAAATTAAAGATATGAGGGCTAATTATTATCAATATTAGGCAAGCTCAAAGTAGAATTACAAGTAAATGGGTCATTTTTATCAAAGTCGATGATCTTCAAATTCTAATAATGTTCAAAGCATACCATGTTATTAGAGTTAAGGTTCAAAGTATTTCAAGGGTCCCAATTTACAAAAATGGGGGTATGATGACCTCAACAAATGGTGACTTCTAGGGGAACATAACAATATGTTAGAACCTAGAGACTTTAATTCAGACCAACAACTAGGTCATCCTCTCCACTTGATCAATACCATTATCTAGATCAGTTTATAGTTGAAACAAACCTTGCTCTTGAAAAATTGGGATCAAACATTAAGACATAGCCATGCTATGTGTGTGCTTTGATTCCACTTAATGTTTTCCATGGGATTTAGGGGATAACTTCTCAGTTTCATGTCTTTAATCACTAACACTAACTTGGAGCATGTTTAGATATTCATGAAGAACCATGCTTCTAGTTCAGGGAAGGCTTGGGCATTGATCTGCTACTAGCTAGGCATCCATAGCCATGGTAGAGATGAATTTAGATCCACTCAAGGCCTTACTCCACTACCAACTAGGTATCCATAGCCTTGGTTTAGATTACCAAAATCACCTATGGTTGAATTTTTTTTGATTTTGCATTGAATTTCTTTTTTGTATTTTTTTAGACCTTTTATGCTTTTAGCAAGGTTGGGAATCAGGGTAGCTAGGTTTAAGGATTTTTTCAAGTATTTGATCTTTATAAAATCACGTATAGTTGTATCCATTATCCCAGGGAAGGATGTTTATTAAGTGCAAGCATGATTGTGCCCTAATAGATTAAGCTTTCATCCTATAAGTGCAAATCCTCTTAAAACCAAATTTGGGTCAAGACAATGTTTAAGATCTCATGGAATAGTTGGCCTCTTCATGGGTCCTTACCAATTTATTCAAATCACAACATTAGGCTCACATTTTAGACCCATGGTCACCATATGCATTAGGTTCATACTCACATTCTAAACTTTGGAGTTCTAAGTAAACTAAGGAAATTTGAGTGGAGGTCTATCCAAAAGGACTTATTGGGAGCAAGGAGTAAGGTATAAAAATCAAACACATAATGAAATTAATAAATTAGAGGAAAAAAATATATACATGCTTATGTATAAATAAGGGACAAGAAGGAAATAACTGAAATAAATTAACTAGCCTACTTACACTAAGTCTACCCACCTTACTGATTTACTCCATGAAGACCTTAGGGGGAGTAGTAGAGAAGTATTTCTTGAGGTACTACCCATTAGTGGGTAGTGTGAACTCTGATCCTTATACACCTTTGAGTCTAAAGGTGTTATCTCTAAGCATATCTGCAATCTAATAGGGGCTAATCCATAGAGGTGTGAACTTGCCATGCTTGCCCTTAGACTCAGATGTTTTGTCCCAAAGAAGAACTAAATCCCTTGTTTGAACACCTTGATATTTTATCTCTTATAAAACCACCTCTTTACTATGTTCTGATGTCTGCTAAAATTAGAAAAAGCCTTTTCTCCTGTATCTTCCATCTAGATAATGTCTAACAGCCTTGAGTTTGCAAATGCTTGGTCTTCCTCCATCTACTCTAACATGAAATTGTAGGTTGGCATCTTGAGTGTGATGGGGAATATAGGTTCTTGGAAATATACCAATATAAAAGGAGATGCTTTAAGATCCTACTTGACTCTTGTTTTATCAACCTAAAGGGCATACTTGAGAAGCTTATACCATGTTCTGGGTTTGTCTGTAGTAGACTTCTTAATGGATTTCATCAAGTTCTTTTTTGTTGATTCAGACACTCCATTACCTTGAGGGTAATAGTTGGATAAGAACTTGAGAATTATGCTATTATCATATGCCCACTCTATCATCTTCTATGGATGTGAATGTTGAACCACTATCACATACCAAAGAGATAGTAGTTCCAAATCTAGTGCATATGTTTTCTTCTAAGAAACTGATCACTTCTTCTATTCTACATTGTTTGGTGGCTAATGCTTCAGTCCACCTTGTATAATAATTTGCGTCAGTTAGGACATACTTGTGACCCTATAATGAATTAGGGTTGATTACCCCCACAAAGTCTAGCCACTATTGGTCAAAGGGTTTATCAATCATGACTAGTTGTAAAGGCATTAAAGCCTTTGGCTCCTTTGTGTTGAATATCTAGCATGAATGACATTCCCTTACATGTTTATGATCATCCTTGAATATGGTGGGCTAATAGTAGCCTGCTCTAAGGATTTTGTGAGCTATGGTCCTTCTTGATGGATTCCCACTACCCAAATTTTCATGGAAAGTACTCATTATTTTAGTGGTTTCTTTCTTGGAGACATATCTTAGGTACACACCCTCAAAGTTTTTTTAGTACAAGATCCCATTCTTGATGAGGTAGTGAGCTGCCTTGAGCCTCAAATCTCTTCTCTATTCCCTAGTCAACCTTATAAGACAAGTTCCATTAATTAGTAAATGAATTATGGAATCATGTCATTCATTAGATTTAAAGTTTTACAAATCAACTTGCATATTACTCAGCTTTAGGCTAGTATTAACAATCATTTGGATATGACCTTGACACCTTACTAGTTTTGTAAACTTTATTTCTATGTCATATTCTTGGAGAATATGCATCCATTTACCTCTCTATTCTCCAAGTTCACACTGGCTTACCATTAGCTTAGTATATGATCTAGTAGAATAACATGCACCTTGTTCCTAAGAATGTAGTGCCTAAATTTATTGATAGCTTTAACCAATGCAAAGGTTTGTTTATCAATTAGAGAATAGTTTAACTCAACATATTTCAAATTAGTACTCATAAAATCAATTAGATGGTCAAATACTTATATTTTATGAGTTAACACAACAATAATGGTATGATCAAATGAGAAAGAGTAGAGATATAAGTCCTTTGAGAGGTCAGGACTTATCAAGACTGGAGCTTGGTTAATTGCACTTTTGATGTCTTAAAAGGCCTTCTTGGACTCCTCATTCCATGAGACTTTATCATCCTTATTTATCATGTCATTCAATGGTTTGACAATCTCTACAAATCCAAAAATGAACTTTATTACAAAGTTTATGTTACCAAAAAATGACTTCAATTCTTTCTTGATATTGGGAGGCTCTATCTTAGATATAGCTTCCACTCTTTTAGGGTATATGGAGATTCTATCCTTGGTGATGACATGGCCCAATAGTTTACCCTCAGTGACACAAAAGATACTTTTTTAGGGTTAAGAGAGATTCCATACCTTTTACACCTTTCAAACACTCACTATAATTGCATGAAATGATCTTCTTTATTTAAAAAAATAATAATTAGATCATCCATGTAAATTATGATACACTTACCAATCAGGCCTTGGAAGGCATGGTCCATGGCCCTTTGAAAAGTGGATCCTATGTTTATCAATGTAAAAGGAATTCTCTTGTATACAAAGGTGACCCACTTGGTTGTGAAAGTTATCTTCATTCTATCTTCCTTGTTAACTAGCACCTCGTTGTATCTTAAAAAACCATCAAGAAAAGACATCATGGCTAAACCTGAAATAATTTGTATCACCTAGTCAAGAGAGGGAAGAGGATAATTATCCTTTTTAGATGATTTATTCAAAATTTTAAATTCAATACATAACCTAATATCACCATTATTCTTCTTGACTGACACCAAATTGGCCACCCAGATAGAGTGCCTAATGGGAAACACAATTATAACATCTTGTAATATATTGACTTCCTTAAAAATCATGGATTCTAGGATAGGATTCAAAGGACTTTGCTTCTACCTGAAAGGTTTGTAACATTGTTTATTAGGTATAATATGGGTGATGACTCTTGGATCAAAGATCTTCAATTCATCATAAGACCAAGCTATGACATCTTTGTACTTTGTTAATAGTTTTTTGGCTCTCTTATTTTCAGCACTAGTGCAGGCCTTTCCAATGTTAACCAATTGAGGTTGATCTCAGGGGCCAAGATCAATCACATTGTAATACTTCCCACTTACTTTGGGAATCTTAGAAACCTTAGCTAGCTTATCTTGTTCAAATAATCTTTCCAAAGCAATCATACCTTTGGGAATTTTTTTGTCATTCAACTGAATAACTTTACCATCAAATTTGCCTTCCTTGAATGCATTCTCATCATCCTCATCAATGATCTGAGCTTCAAATGCTCTTGAATTGGTCAACAAATCTAATATCTTTTGGTCATCACTAAAGACCTGTAAATGATTCACATTGTCAGCGATAGAAGGGAAAGGTATAAGCTCAATACTAAAGTTGGGTGAATCTTGATCTAGCATGAGATTAACTGTAGTAGATGCCAAATAATAAGAAACTTTATTTTCTTCCCTAGTGATAGAAATAATATTAAAGGCATCAAAAGATTCCATAAGATCCCAAAATCTAAGTTTATACCTCTTGAGGTATGACAACTTGCATTGATACTTACTTCTCACTTGGTTCATTACTAGTTCTAAATCACCATAGACCAGTAGTTCCTTGACCTTGTTTTTAATGGAAAATTATATACCTAAGATGAGGGCTTCATATTATACAAGGTTGTTGGTGCAAGGAAATTTGAACCTATAAGAAGCATGGTATTTCTTGCCAACATGGTTAGTTGGAACAATGCCTACTCTAGATCCAACCTTACACCTAGCCCCATCAAAATGTAACTTTCATAACCCAAGAATAACATTAGAAGGTTTAGGATCACCAACTTTGATAGTCTCTAGGGTGAAAACCCCTAAGTTTGAATCAATTATGTTGACCCTTTTATTGAAAAAATTATACTAAGTGATCATGTGCTTCATTCTTGGCTCTCTCTCAACTCTGATTTGGTTAGGAACTCCCTTCCAAGGCAGCCATAAGTGTGAACAATCAATGGACATATACCCATTCAAATCTTTTGTCCTCTCTTTGATTAACAAAAGTCTATATGCATTAGGGATATCTACCACTTAGATGTTAATAAATTATTAAACCCTTGGCTCAGAATCCAATTGCATGTAGACATTTAGTAATTCTCAAACCACCTTAACCCTAGACTTATCTAATTGGGTGAAAACCCTATCAGACTTAATGGGGGTCAAGCCAAGCTATTTATAAATACCTATAGGAATAATATTGGTAGAAGCACTAGAATCTAACAAATAATTATGTAAGTTCTTGCTAAACATTCTAACTATGAGTAAGAAGGGTGGAGACTTTGTTTTGGCTTTATACATGGCTAAATTTGCATTATTATCTTTGGTTACCTTGCCAGATTTCTTGGATAAGGATTTTAGTAGCAAATCTATTTTTTCTATGATTTGGGTCAATTCATACAAGGTAATATTAGCTTTGATTTTCTTCATGTCCTCTACAATGTTATAACCAATCCTATTTGAAGAATTGGAAGTATCAACAATAGGGTTAGAAGTAATTCCTTTTGGAGGCTCTAGATTATTATCTGAAGTGGTATCTGGAGGAGTACCAAAGTTGTTTGAAGGAGTAGAAGTAGTTAAAGGCTGCTTCTATTCTTTATTCCTTAGAGGATATGTCTTCTTTAAAAACTAATAAAAGGCATGAACTTCCTTAGGAACATCATTAAGTTCATTGTATTCTTAAAAGGGGAAGTAAAACATCTCCGCCATGAAGGTTTGATCAATAGACTTGGATCCTGAAGTACCTGCACCATTGTCTTTGTTAGACACTACTTCAAAAGTGTCTAATTTTTCTTGAAATGCCTCAAAAGCTTTAAAAAATTCAATACAATCAATATCATCATACTTAGAATTAAAATGGACTCTACAATAATTAGGCAAAGCAATGTCAATGAGATTAATATCCATAGTCTTCTTTTTAAAATATGGTTCATTATTCTTATTATTGTGGAAGATATCATTATTGAACCTATTATTGGGTCTATTGAATCTTTGAAAATATAAGTTCCTACCCAAAGTTTCTCTAGTATTACCAACGTGTTTTTGTAGCTGAAGGAAGTCGGTGCTTAGTTTTTGGACCATTTTCATAATGGACTCATTCTCATTTTTAGGGGTCTCTAAATTATGAACTTGGTTACTGTTGGCACCAGTGGCTGGTATCAAGGCTTTTTGATTAGTTTCATTAAATCCATTATTATTAGTGTGGTTTAATAACCCAAAATTTTGGTTAGGAGCAACATGCCTTAGAGGCAATTGATTCAAATTTGGGAGTTAGTTGAGAGTAGTCACATTCTGATTATTATTAGGAAAGGCATTCAAGGTAGGCATATGTGGAATGACATTAAGAATAGAATAAGCCATCTGGCCTTGAGGTTGCATTTGGTCATTAATGATCACAACCTCAACATAAGATAAAGCTAATGTGTTCATTGGACCTACAGCTCTCTTGATGAACACCGAGGTCATAGGATCAAGAGAATCTTTGTAAATTTCCAAGGCCAAGGCTTGATCAGGTTTATAAGGATTAATGGTCCTACTATATATATTTTAGAACCTTGCATTGAAATATATTATAAGTTCATTGGCATCCCTTTGCAAGGATGTAAATTTCTAGTACAAGACATAGGGGCTAATGATCTTACCAAATTGGTCATTGAAGATGTTATTGAATTCTTCCCAGGTGGTGATGTAATCATCAAGCACAATTAAAAGCCACTCATATGCAACATATTTAAATGTGAAAGGAAAAAACCTACATGCCACATACTCATGAACTAAATTTAACAATCTTAGTGCAACCTTAAATGATTTAACATGTTCTTATGCTATTACAATGCCGTTAAGACTAAAAGTTGGAAAACACTTTTCAATATTACAAGGGAGATCATGAATTGCACCTTTTACATTGATAGGAGAATTTACTTACCAAGCCATACCTTGATAAAAATATGAATGTAGGAGTACTTTGAAGTGGTAAAGATGGTAAATATTTGGAATGCTTGTGTCTACCTTTATCTCTCCTATAGACTTACAACTCAAGTAGAGGCTCTCTTGTTTTTGAGTGTGATCTTGTTCGGATCCTTGGAAATTATAGCTTGATAACTTTGGATCCTATTTGAAATATGATGTGTCAAACCAACCTTTACAAAGAATAGGACTCATATTTGCACATTAAGCTAATTTTTCAAAGATATATGAGAAGAACAACAAAGTACATCAAATATTAACTAAGATAGCTAAAAGATGTGTTCAATTATGTAAATATGGATAACCTTTGCAATTTTAAGCCCAAATGGACCCATATTTGTGAAATATATCCCAATATTCGATCAAAATAAGCTATTTTAACCTTAAATACTATGTATTGTCAGTTCTTGAGTTGTCTTTACTAGAATTAAATACCAAACTTCAAAGATCTTTGATCTTTATCTAAAAGAAGCACAAAGATGAGTCAAAGACCATAAAGATCATTGATATTTACACTTTCGAGCAAATAACTATGCAAAAGTGCAAAGATAACACCAATATTTGACCAAAACATGTAAAGACTAATAAAGATTCAATAAATTCACAAAGGCCCTCCTTCTAGCACCAGTGGAGTTCATCCTATTGATGCCTCCATGTCTATAATGGATGCTCTTAGTGTTTAAGAACACTTCTCATTTTTGAATTTTGGGATTTTATGGCATGAGTATCAAGTTTTGGTAGTTGAGTTACCTATGGTGAAATAGAGGCAGAGCAAATTAACTATTTCACAAATTTATATTATTTGGTGGTTGGGAGCCACCATGGTCCTTGTGAACTTAGAATTATCTATGTTGATCTTAATGAGTTATGATCAAAGCTCTATGTTAAAGACTAATATAGATGAATATTTATAGTGAGATATATACTAAAGTGATTTGGTTAAAAAAGGAGCAAAAGGAAGAGTAGGGTAGAAAGAGAATGTGTGATTCTTGATCCTTGACTCAAATATCATGACAAAGTTTTAATTACAATTAAACATGCATTTAACCAATATATAATGAAAAATAGCGTAAGCTCAAATCTCACCATACATCAAGCAAATTTCCAAGGATAAGATGAAATAATACAAGTAAGAAATAGATTTTGATTTAAATATTTGTTACCAAATTCAAATAACATAAGCACATCTGAATATAGAATAAATAAAATGAAGCAAATTCAAGATCCTTCAACTAATATAACATAAGCACAAATTAGAAACCGTGTATCATAGATGCAAATTTAGAATTCATGAACCATTCAAATTCAAGCTTTAAAACCACAAATTGAGAGAAAATCCACATTAAAATTTGACATAACAAATTTGGACAATCTTTACATAATTCCTTGATTGTATTAATTGCTCAAAGTATACAAATTTTGCTCAAAATTCTCTCCCTTAAGAAAATGGTAGTACTATATTTTATAGAAGGACAAGGTAATATACTGATTAGTTAAAGATACAAAATGTACAAAAACTAAGGACATCTATCCTTCTTTACAACTTTAGAATACACTTGTTTGTCCAAACTATACTGACCTAGAGGCAAATATGCTAAAAAGCTAGTATATGCCTTTACAAAAGAATATTCCTCTTTCAAAATATTACAAAGATTTTAAAAAATGGAATATTAATTAGATGTTTGGTGGGCCCTGTACTTGATAACTTTCTTGATATTAATGAAGGATGTTCATAGCCTTCTGGTGTTGTTCATTAACTAGATCTAAGTCCACAACTAGTTTCAAGAGACACTCTTCCTCTTTATTAGCAATCTCATTCAATTCCCTATCATTTTTATCCATAGCTTCCTTGATGATCTTGAACTCAATTATCCTTTCACCTATAGTGTATATCATGTCTTGGATCCTGCTATTGTCTCCTCTAGACTGGCCTTAACTTTTACTTTTTATTTCTTGAGTCACCAAATTAGCCCTGTGTTTGAATTCATCATCCTTGATGATGCCTAAGATAGTACTGTGTAGGGTATTTGAGCATTGTCCCAAGGAGATTTTAAATCCTTTATACTAACTCCTCATCATCCTTTTTGAGTCTCTCTAGTTCTTGTAACCAAGCACACAAACTCTAGAGCTTATCAATAAGAATTCCCATAATTGCATTCAAGTGTCCCAAACTGATTGTTTTGAAACCAAGAATTTGATTTCCAACCTAAATATTGATTAGCCCTATTACTTGATCCTTTTAAGATTACCATTGGGTTATTAGACCCTTAGTCACTATATTCTATTATGTGAATGCACTTTACCTTGGCTTCATTGCTTTCAATGCATCAAACATGTCAAAAAGGATTCATCAAGTATTTTGATCATTGCCTCAAGCACTGATAAGACAACTTGTGTCTCTAAATTATCCTTTTCCTTCTCCAAATTATATATTCTTTGCTTCATACCTCTGATGCCTATTCTAACCTTGGTTGAGTGAGCCTCAACAAGGCTTTCTACATCTTCCTCATGGATGGGGAGTTCACCAGGTAGATATCTTTGAAGATCCTTCCTTCATTGTCTATAAATAGATATAACTCTGTCTCATCCCTTAG
The DNA here is from genome assembly GCA_037957365.1 of Torreya grandis. NCBI lineage: Eukaryota > Viridiplantae > Streptophyta > Pinopsida > Cupressales > Taxaceae > Torreya > Torreya grandis. Next base: position 701,904 of record JARHVA010000418.1, read on the forward strand.
CTATTATCTCTAAGCTGCGATGGATTCTACACTTGAAAATTTCTTAACACTATGTTATAGGTGGTTAATGGATTAATTATTTCATGTTTGAATTATAATTGGACTCTTTTAGCTTGATTGTGATCAGTTCGAGTTCAACTAGGGTATTTAATGCAAGTTTGGGGCTCTCCTAAAGCTTTAATGGTGATGGCTTATTCAAACTTAGGCTCCCTCATGCTTCAAATTTTATTTTGACCTTTGCCTTTATACATTTGTATTTTTGAGCACATAAGATCTTCTTGTTTATTGTTTTTTGCTTACATGGTGCTTATTTGGCATCTATCTATCAATTTTCATGGCATTTTTCATAAATGACTTTAAAGCACTAGCTATTGTTATTTAAAAATTGCCTTTTTCTTCATGCCATTTGATCAAGATCTAAAGATCAATGTGGGATATTGATCATGATCCAAGCCCTCACATTTCATTATCCATATTTGTATCAAGCCTTATGGTTGTGCCACTTGGCACCTCCATAGGATTTTTGAGCTTTGCTTATTGTATCAGTTTCATATCAAATGAGCATCTACCATGTGTTAAAATCATGGGCTCTCGGAGCTTTGTTGAAAAGTCATCAGTGATTTCATGTCATTGGATCATCTGGTCCCAAATAAGTGTGAGTCATTGATCCTACAAGATGCACAAACTTTAATCAGTGCATGATCACATAAAAAAACTTAGTCTAAAATATTTTAAGCTAAGTTTATTTCATGTTAATAAACATGCCATAGAATTAGGATAACGTATTTTATGCTAAGTTTTAAAGCATAATGTAAAATGAACCCTCAAATGATATAAACATGCCCCCTTTGTCTATGTAAAAATATTTTATGAGCTTGGATTTTATAGCCTCACAAATGTCAATGATGGCCTCACGGATGTCAAATGACATTTTTGAGAACATTAAGTGATGTTTTTGAGAGTTTAAAATTTAATCTTGTGAAGTTTTTGTATTCCATAGATCTCAGATTCAATTCACTCCATCCAATTAAGAGGAGCGATGAAGTGAGATCTATTTGATCGAGATGTGAGTGAGTGCATGTTATTGGTCTGAGGTGCTTTTAACATTGAGCTTTGAATGTGGGACTACTATATGGTGGATTTTTGAGGATCCCAAGCCTTGACCTTGTTGACTTTGAGGAGAACCCATGGGTTGTTGATCTTTGTTCAAGTCCTTGATATGATGACACTTGTCATCCTCATGGGACTCCCTTTGGACTTTGACATTTCAATGTAGTCTTCACTTTGTTGGATTAATTTGGGCGAGTTCCTAAAAATCATTGATTGTGATATAGGATCTTGCTCAAGATTGACTCCCTTAGATAATTAAAGTCAAAACCTTAAGTTTTAACCTAAGGTCTTGTTGTATCAAAAAAATACAATGAGGCCTTACGTAAAAACTTAGGCTTAAGATTATGTTTAATAATGGGGACCCACTTAACCTTGGACAATATTACACCATCTAATCTTTGGTTCTATTTAAGCATAAGCCATTGATCATGATCCATGTGATGATGTGGGATTGGTCCTAAGGGTGAAGACTTTAAGATCTTTAGGGATTCCTTCATGCCATCTGATCAAGATTCAAGATGGAGTGAGAGCTATTGGATTTACAAAAGGTAAAAGCATTTAAGTCAGGGCTTAGGGTAATACAAAATTACGCTAAACCATTAATACTAAGGTCTAGTTTATGTTTAATAAACATGAACGGGGACTTAGAATTAAGACTTTAGGCTAAATAGGTAATAAAGGGGACAATGTTAGAAAAATTAAAATGGACCTTGCCAACATAAATGTTAGACTTGGTTAGAAATAAAGGAAACAAAAGAAGGGACCGAGCATGATTTTTGGCTAGGGTTTGGTTGTGTTGCGAAACATGACTAAGCCTTAGCATAAAATTAGGCTTAAGTCCAAAATTAATTTGAAATATTCCCACCAATTTGTTACCACTAAATATAAATTTAAACTAATGACTTGAGCTAGGGTTTTCTGAAGGAGGGTCTTTAGAACATGAATCTTGGCCTGAATTTTCACAAACCAAAGGATAGTGAAATCTTGAATAGAGTCAATCTACAAACTCTAAGAATGATCCATCAACAAGAGCTCCAAGAAACCTACAAATTAAATATATGAGGGCTAATTATTAGTAATATTAGGTGTTAGCTAATAGATTTGACCTAATTTATTTTAACTCTATACACATTTATTTCAAGAACAAATACGTTAATCAACAAATGGGTAAACTATCAGGAATAGTTCCCCTCTAAATTAAGGTACAACTCCCTTTAAGATCTTTAATGAATTTGAATTATTCTAAATATTTAGATACACTTTTAACTAGAAAGTTCTTAAAGGCAAACTAACATCCATACATCATCATGCTATGAATGCAAGATTTTATAACATCATTTGGTAATAGAATACACAGACTCCATCTTCAATAATAACTAGAAATAAACATGTAAATTTTTGAACCAATAAACAATAAAACACATACAATGAGTTATCCAATAAAGAGCAATTACCATATGAAATAAGATCTCACACATAAAATCTAATTTAAAAAAAAACTCAAACACACATATCTAAGTATGTCGTAATTGTTTCTCCTTTTCATTCACAGATGAAAAATATTTTAGACAAACATCATATATATTGTAAAACCAGTAATCTTAGCTCTAAAAACCTCTTGTTTCTTTTCTTTATTTTTTTAAAATAATATATCGCTCCCATTTCAACCACCCAAAACACATATATATATATAGTTTCCCTAATTACTCGATCTTTTAAACCAAACCCAAAGTTGAAGTAACTCTGACCCATACGGGATATTAGTTTTTACAAACTCACTTAAAAACCAAGTTTTAAATAGAAAACTAACTAAATAACTGAATAAAATATTATGTAAGTAAGATTAAGATATGGGAGATGGATTAGAATCTCTGGATTTGTTTTGTTCAATCGAGGAGATAAGTTGTGCTTTCCACTCCTGAGATGTTGTAACAAATTCTTGGATTTTAGAGAAATTAGGGATGCCGATGTGTTTCATTCTTGCCTTCCAGACATCTTTCTCTCTCTTAAATTTCCCCATATTCTTTGCATGCTCTAGGAGTGTGTTGATGCAGAGATAAATAAGTGACTCCACCTTTGAAATTTGAGAGAAATTTTCAGTTAATAAGTTTTCACTTTCTTTAACGAAGCTGATTTTTTCCCTGAAGGATTGAATCATAGTATGGATGTCTTTTTCTAGTTCTCCATCATCCTTTATGTATTTTAAATCAATCCACTATAGATCATGTTGTAATGATTAAGTGAATTCAGTTATTTCTTTGATCATTTTTGTGAGCTCAATTCGCCCTTGTCATGATACTAAATTCCTCCATTCGATGTTTTTCTTAATTACATAAAGCATATCCTCATTCAGACCTTTCAAATTCTTTTTTGATAAATTTTTTGCTATCCCATACTTCTATACTTCATCAATTTGATTCATCACATTCATCCATTTACCTTCATCTTTTATCCATAAAGCATTCTATGTTTTCAAGTCATTGATGGTAGCTATGGTTTGATCATATATATTCTTTAGTTTATGAATGTATTTCATACCTTTCTAAATGATGCCATCCAACCAATCATCAACTACCCTGACAACCATTTTGTTTTTGTGTATTTGGTCCAGCATCTTTTGATTGACTAGAAATTTTGGATTAAAAGATAGGGCAGTTAGGCAATAGGTTGTGGATTTAGGTTATGAATGGTGTCGATGTACTCTACCATTAACCATAAGGTCTATTTCAACTCCCTTTTATCTTTCTCATCTTTCTAGGTTCAGATAACTATCCTTTAGGTGGATGATTCAAGATGATGCACATTTGTGGCATGTGATGCAGTCTCAAGATCTATCTTTTCAATTATAAAATCTTGAACTTCCTCATTAGTTATTGGCTGGGCTATTTCTACACTCCAATTTCCTATGTTAGGGTCAATGTCTACCCTGGATGTTGTTTTTAGCTTCTTAGATTTATGAGTCTTCCCTAGGAACTTGCTAACTATGTCCTCCAATGGTAATGAAAATGGGACTATTTTTCTTTTGTCATTGATCAAACTTTCCAGCCATTTAGGTGCAGAGGCTGGGATTTCTTTACCAAGATTTAATTGATTAGAAGGCACATCTAAAATCATCATTAGGTCAGTAGAATCTAAAGCAACCTCTATTTATTTTTTTGCACTAAATTCCTCTGCCATTGGTGAATTAGACTCTTTATCACCTATTGCTTCTCATGAATCTTCTTTAGAATTCAAGTCTACAACTATTCTCTCAAAAAGCTGCGTCTTCCTCTTGCTTTTAGTTTTTGATATGGTGGCACGAGGGGGTAGAATAGTTGTGAGGGATTTCTTGGATTCTTTGATGATAGGACCCCTTATAGTTTTAGGATTAGAAGTACCCACATCATAGATAGTAATAATCCAATTATGAGAGCTTATTGAGGATGGTAGTTCAACCATTGATGCACATTGTAGGGAAAATTTAATTTGAACTTCTTCCAGCTTACATTCCCTCAACCATTTCTCAGTTATCTTTATTATTGGGAGAGTTCTAACCTTAATTCGATCCTCTTCATCTTTATCCAATCAATTTCTAGGATAGGTAATTGTTTTATTTTTTCAAATTGAGGATCAATCAGTTATTCCTCATTATCAACTATTCTAGAAATATTCATATCTAAATTGAGGGTGACTATTTTCCCCAAGGAGAATCTACACCAAAGTCTATTTTTGACCTCAAATTCATTTAAACAATCTTCCCAATAATCCTCTATTTGAGGGATATGTGAAAACCTTGTTCCAAAATCTAGGTTATCCTTGACAAAGCCTTTGCTGTCAAATTGGGATCTGGTAGTGAAGTACTAAAAATTGAATTTTTTAAGATCTACTTCTAAATTTAAAGCATCAAAAAATGAATAACAAGAATAATGTCCAAGTTCAATGGGAAAAGAGATATCAACTTCCTTTTTCTTTGAGAACCTCTCATCCACATGGGTTAGCTGTCTGTAGACTTCTATCAATATGAAATGATAAAATATGTACCTAGGCAACTTCATAGGTTTACCATCAAAACCTCCAACTCTGATATAAGTAAATTTGAGGAATTGAATAAAGAAGCTGCCATAGATGCTGATCAGTTGCATTGCTTTATCAGACATTCTCTTGCTTATATTGCCTGCCAGTTCATAAGTCATTCTTCCAGTAAAAATGTCGTTAACCCTCATGCAATTATGCATCTATAATTGTGAATAATAGTCATAAATTTTGATGTCTTTAACCAAGGGTGCATGAGGTAGCCCTAACCACTGTCTCATAGATGCTAGGCAATAGAAAAGATATGAAGACATACAAAAATCTTTACTTCCCAAATAATTGTTGAGACTCAGATGCAAACATTTGGCTATAATTTTGGCCAAGTCCAAATACTATTCCCCTTGGAAGATAACCTGGATGAAGAAATACATCCAGTCTTCCCAATAATATGCTTGGGAGTTACCCTTCAGCCTATTTAGTAATACCATAATATCCTTACCTCCTAAATCATGTGATTTCTTGTAAATGGTCTGGGTAGTCTTGAAGCCCCTTTTTGGAATTTCAATAACTAATTTCTTGTAATCACACTCTTGTAATTCACTTTCTTTAATGAGAAATGCCCATAGGAAAAAGTAATATTGAGATCAGAATAGGGTTCTTTGGGTGGAATTCTCATCACAGACATTAAGGTTTGTCTATCAACTTGAAGTATCACATTACCATTTGCAGTTCTGATGCACCTATTTTGGGGTTCATATCTATTCATGTACTCTAGAACTAATTCAGGGCACTGTATAGCCATGGGAAAGGCCACAGCTTTGACCAAACCACTTTCTACTATCTTCTTCATCATAGGATTTGGTACAATATTTTTAACCCTCTCCCTAAAATCTTCTAAGTCATATTAAACCAAAGAGGTATCCCCTAATTCAGGGAGAGAGCAGATGTGACCAGAACCATGCTCGTAACCAAGACAAGCCAACTTCATAACTATAGATCAGAGGATATAATGAAAAACAATGCTTCAAACTTCTTAAATAATGTTAGAAACTCAAAAGGATTTTATTTTCAATTAAAAAATGGAAACAACTTATAAGAAGAGTAGAACTCACCTTTAATGTATCTGAAATAACTATGAGATTGGGAAACATAAATCTTATACCTCTGCATTGTTCCCTATTTGCATCAACCAGTATGTTTGTTTGCTAAATTTGGCTTGTTCTCTCTTGATATAGATATTAATCAAGTCAAAAAATTATTAACTTAAATAATACGTGTTAAAAATGCTTGATAAGACATGAACTATGACATATGCATTAATGGCAAGCATTCTTCACGTGCGACCTTGACAAATAATGATTATCCATAACCTCATGAAAAGTTAAAACTTTCTACTTCATAATGAGTTTTGGATATATTTTCCTCTAAATATCACACTAATTTGACTTAGAGAGAGCCTCGGGGTGAAATAAGAGTATAGTCATTTAACCCTTGAGCCATTGAACTTTTAGAATGTGGTTCAACCCAAAGGTTCAAAGATACGAGATGAACTACACATATCAACCACTAGTCATACGATTTTTCAAGAAACTTTGAAATAATGAATTGTTGAACCATTGAAATCTTGAAGCTTGAAAAAGGGTTCAAGTTCAACCAAAAGGTTCAAAGACATAATTGAAATACATAAAGGGACAAACAATTCACTTTGAGAAACATTGAATCATTGAACCCATTGAACTTTTGGAATTTGGTTCAAGTTCAAAGGTTCAATTCTTTAGAAATTTCACTCATAAAAGATGATAGGTGGGTGAAATTTTAAAGATAAAGAGATAACTTAATAAACAAAGATATGAACAATAAGGGGAAAATGATAAGTCCACTCTTGTTTAAATAAATTTCATGAAAAATTGAATAAGGGTGAGTCAAAACGTAACATTGGCTCTGATTGGGGACTGCATTCTATGGCAAAAATGTAGAGAACTTAGAAACTCTGGTTAGGTAGAAACTAAAACATAGAGATAGAAGAAGAGAAGCAAGACAAACCAAAAATGGGAAAGGAAAACACAACATGTGACAATAAAGGAAAGGCTATGTGCAAAATAGGGAACACCTATTTCATAGGTGATACAACTTAAGATCCTATCCATTATAAGATAGGGGTAAAATAACTCCATCTATATATTCTAATTTAAAATAATTAGGACTCAGTATCTAATGAATTTTGAAAGGCCCTTTCCAAAGTGAATTAAATTTGCCATGTGCTCCTTTAGGTTCTCTCCTTCTATCCCATAGTAATACTACATCTCCCTCCATGAACTTTTTAGGTCTAGTTTTTTGATAAAAAATCTTCTTGACCCTGGCTTGATGAGCAGTAATTCGATCAATCAAGTCATTCCTTTCCTCCTCAATCTTAGTTAAGTACATAACTCTTTTCTCCAAGAAATATTGAAAGTATTGATCTTCAATTACATTTTGTAATTTAGCCATAGATAATTCCAAAGGTAATGATAATTGTGCTCCTATCCCATAAACTAGCTCAAAAGGTGCCATTCCTATTGCTCTTTTTGGGGTTACCCTGTCAGTCTAGAGTGCTTCATATAATATTTTATGCCAATCTTTGAGATTTTTACTCACCAATTTCCTCATGATAGTTATTAGATTTTTATTACTGGACTTAGCTTGTTCGTTCCCTTGAGGGTAGTAATCTGATGAGTGAAATAGAGATATACTATGCTCATAGAAAAAAGAAGTAAGCTCAATTGAGAAAAATTTGGTGGAATTGTTTGCTATAAGTTTTTAAGGGACACCAAAATGTACCAACATATTTTCTTTGCAAAAATTACACACCACTTCTGAAGTGATTCTCTTCACAGGGATTGTTTCAACCTATTTTGTAAAATAGTCTATTGCCATTAAAGTCTAAACCCCATTGTTTGAAAGGTTATTCTATAACAACAGGCCTCACAGGCAATGCTATAAGTTGTGGCCTTCCTGAAAATATTTTAGATTTTTCATAGTTGGCCACCCATCTGTATGCATCCTTAAACATACCCAGCTAATAATAACAATTTATAAGGATTTTGAAAGCTGTGACTGAAGAGGAGAAGTGTCCACCACATGCTTCATTATGAAAAACTTCCAAAAGCTTATGCTATTTTTCCTTATCCACACATCTCAAAATAGTTCCATCCAGTCCCTTCTTATATAAAACATCATCCCAAATGACATATTTTGCTACTTTTAACTTCAGATTCATTTTCTCCTTCAGAGATAGGTGACTAGGATAGTCTCCATAAGTAAGATAGTGTACCACATCTAGGAACCATAGATCTTGTAAACTTACCAACATGACAGTGGGGAGTTTTTCTTCTTTTTCTTCCTTACTTTCAATAATCAATTTGCACAGACCTTATCCTCTAACCAATTTGGTTGGTCTAATCTCCAAGTCATATTCTTGAATTTTAGCAACCCATGTTGCTTTTTTGTTCACCCCAACATCTTGTTGAGTGAGAATGCTTTTTACAGCCAAACTAGGCACAAACACAACTGAATGAGAGTGTAGAATGTAATATATGAATTATTTGATAGCCTTTACCACAATGAAAGCTTGATTCTCAGTTAAAGAATACCTAAAATTATGATTTTTGAGAGGAACACTCATAAAGGCTATTGGGACTTCTACATTCAATTCATTCTTCTATAACAAGATACCAGACATGGTATGGTCTGAAGCATACCAATAAATAATAAAATCTTTTTGAAAATCAAGATTTACTAGAGTAAGTGTTTATGCAATTGCTTCTTTAATATCTTCAAATAATTTCTTAGCAGTCTCATTCCATTGAAAAGCCTATTTTTTACTCATCATCCCCACAATATGTTTTGTAATTTTAGCAAAATCAGGAATGAACCTCCTAAGGAAGGTGATCTAGCCAAAGAAGGATTAACTCTAGTCTTATTTGAAGGAAGACTTAGTTGTTGTATTGCTTTAACCCTTTCTAGATCAATCTTGATTCCATCATTTGAAACTAAGTGTCCCAACAACTTATCCTCTGTTACGCAAAAAATTGACTTCTTTGGGTTAAGAGATATGCCATGACTCTGACACCTTTGTAAAATTATCTCTAGATCCTTTAGATGATCTTCTTTTTTTTGAGAAAATAGTCAGATCATCAAGATAAATGACAATAATTCTATCTTTTAGATCTCTAAAAGATGAATCCATCACCTATTGAAAAGTTGCACCAGCATTAATTAAACTAAAGGGAATACAGTTATAATTAAAAGTTATCTGGGGTGTAGTAAAAGTAGTTTTATGTTGATCAGCTATAGCTACACTTATCTGATTATAACCTGAGAATCCATCTAACATGAACATCATTTTTGACCTAGCAATTGTTTGTGAGATGTGATCCATCATAGGTAAGGGATAATTATCTTTTAAACTAGCTTGGTTCAAATTCCTAAAGTCAACATAGATTCTTATTTCTCTATTCTTTTTGCATACTAAAATAATGTTTGCCACCTAGGTGGAGTGATGAATTGGATAAGTAATCCTAGATTTTAACATCTTATCAATCTCCTTAAAGATGGCCTCAACAACTTTTGGGTTATAATTTCTCAGCTTCTACCTGAATGGGGTTGCATTTGTTTTCAAAGGAATATGATGCTGAGATTACCCATGCCTAAAATCCTTGAGGTCATCACAACACTAAGCAAAGACATCTTTATACCTGATCAACATATTAGTCAATTTATTTCTCTCCTCTGGTGAACAGCATCTACCAATAGAAATTCACTTAGGATCAGTTTCACTTTCAATGTTTATTTTCTCATAGTCCCCCAATTTGCCAGAATCTTGAACAAGCTTACCTTTTGTATATTCATCTTATCAAGTGAACAAATGTTCTAGAAAGACCATTACTTTAGGGATTTTATTTCTCTTTAACTGAATTACATCATCTTTTGAATTGATCCCTAGATCAGGATTGAATTCTTTACATTCTGCTTTAGAACCTTCAAAATAAGTCCCCAAGAACATCTCAACATTCTCCAAGAATTTTTTGATCTGTTTATCATTCTTAAAAACTGGCCAATTTTTAGCATTATCTGGGACATTAGGATGATAAACTAGTTCTATTCTATATGAATCCCTTTTGAAATCAGGGTGTGGGAGAAGAAGAGAGGTTGAAACTGCTAGAGAATCTGCCCATGTGTTTTGGTCTCTAGGAATTACTTCAATAAAAAAGGCATCAAAATATTCTATCTCATCTCAAACTCTATTTCTGTAATGTCTCAATCTTTCATTTTTAACTAAAAAAATGCCGCTCACTTGTTTAACAATTAATTCAACATCTCCTCTTGCTTTGAGCATCTTTACACCCTTTCCTTTAGCTTCAATTAACCCAAGTAATAAAGCCTCATATTATGCAGTGTTATTAGTGTTTTTAAATTCTAGCTTGAAAGAGTAAGGAAAATTTTCACCTTCAGGTGAGATCAACACAACCCCTGCTCCTAAACCAGTGGTAGCACAACTACCATCAAATTTCGTGGTCCATAGGTCATCTGAATGAATAGACTTTAGGACAGATTCTTCCTTCAAGTCTTCAAAAGAGAGAAAATAGTTACCAAATTTACATTCTTCAAATAAAATCTGAGACTTAGGATCATCAAAAGGGTATACAGTAAACTTGCATTTAGGTTCAGGTTCTAGTTTAACTTTCTACTTACCCACTAGAATTTTAGCTTCTGACCAATCCAATTTAATCTATCCACCTAAATCTTTGCAAAAAGTTCTACTCAACAACATCCCATAACTAGCAGGAATATCCACTACCAAGATAGTTAACGTCACCTTTTTATCAGGATAGGCTGCAAGAGCAATTGGTGCATCTTTAATTTGTTTAAGTGAAGAAATCTATTTTCCATCCATGGAGTAACACCTATCAAATGGTTTTATAAGGGATAAGCCTAGGGCTTTGGCTATAGAAGAAGGCATTATATTATTAGAAGAACCTAAGTCTATGATACAATTGCTAGGTTTATGACCATTTATGAATAAATAAATATAAAGTGGGTTGGGTTTCATATCAGCCATATAAGAAGTATCATCAGATGAATTAAGGGTCATTCTAGGAGTATGCATGGGTGATTTAGGTAGAGAAGGGAATAATTGAGCAATGGAAGACTTAGTATTAACATTTAATTAACTCTCAGGTTCAACTTGTGTAGGGCCATTTTTGACATATTTAAGTAATTTATCAAGTTCTTTGGGTTTCAACCTAAGGTATTTAGTAGGGGATATTTGAATTTTTATAGACTTACAAAGTTTTAAAATATCAAAATAAGTCTCACGATCATTTCCATGTAACAATTTATTTTCTTGGGTCTTCAAATTAACATCAGAGGTTCTAGTAAAAGGTTTCTTACCTTTAACGGGCACTTCTTAAGTATTAGAAAATCTTATATTCTTCTAACTTCTAGTGAGGATAACACATGAAGGATCTTTGAGAGTAACTAATATTTCACATCCTCTTTCTAAATCTGATTCATATTCTATGAAGTGTATTTTAGAGTCGCCAAGTTCCTCAGAGTTCCTTTTTTCTTTAATAGCCTCTCCCAATACATCTTGAGTAGTAGCCATTTAATTATATCTAAGCATATTTAGACAAGAATTCCCATCATGATCAGTAGTCAAATGAAAGGCACACATATTCCCTCTCCCAGGAGGAGCTTCAATAGTTAACTTTGGTTGTGTTGATGTGAGTGACAATGTCTTATCGGTATTCATCTGTTGATTAAGATTTATCCTATTGATATCTTGATATGGTTGTTGAAATGGGATATAAACCTTAGGCAATTATATTTTTAGGGTAACAATATCATTGACTAGTCTTTGAACCATAGGATCCGTAGAGGATGAGGGATGAGCATTAGGTATTTGGATTTTTTTCCATTTTTCAGCCATAGAAGGTCATCCTCTACCCCAACTGCCAAGGTTTGTGTGGCTGCTAAATCAACAATTACACCTCTTCTGAGATGAAAACTTACATCAAGAGGCATAGAATTAATAAATAAACATTTATAATTCTTAGTAGTTGACCTTTTAATAGTAGGGATATTGTGCACAATTTTATTGAATTTGGCTATAAATTCCCTCATAGGCTCACGTATTTCTTTCTTGAGTTGAGTCAACTGAGCAAGAAGGGAATGTTCATCTTCTATGCTCTTGAACCTATTTTCAAATATATATTTCATATCATTTTAGTTCATAATTGAAGAGTGAACTAGATGATAGAACCATTGTGCTACAGTATCAGTTAGAGTTTGCATAAAAAGCGTTATGGCTACATCTTGATGTTGCACACCTAACACACCACATGCTACTGCAAAGGTATTCAAATGCTCCTCTGGTGATTGTCTTCCATCTCTATTAAATTTGGGTAAATTTTCCCTTGCATTTTTAGGCAAATAATTTAGGTTGGCCCCTAAATTTAGAGGTCCTATAACTGGTCCCCAAGGTTGGGCCATTAGAAGAAAACTTATGGCAGAAGGAAAGATAGTACCAGAAAGAGTTAAGGCTTGATAGACAGAGGATGTAGAGGATTTAGGAGGGCTAGGAGGTCTACTTATAGCTTTTTTAATATGGGTAGGGATATAAGGAAAATTTAGGCTTTGCAATGTTTCAAAAGTAGGATCCTCAACTCCCTCTCTTCTCAAAGATCTTGTGTAACTTCTAGGATCCAACTTATAATTTTGTGATTGGATAGGCAGTTATTTATTTCTAGGCTACATTTTTTTCTTTTCTCCTCCTTTGCTTGAGTAATAACAATCTCAAATTATCATCCAATTCTTATTCTTTTTCTAATACTCTACTTGCCCTCCTATAATCATCAATATTTTGATGAGTGCACCAAGTAAGGGTATTTAACTGACCAATTATATCTTCCTGCTCATCTTGAAAACCAAGATTAAGCTACAGAATAGGAGTTATATTTTCATGTGAAAGCACCATTATTGCTTCATATTAAGGTGACTAATCTTTCAATAAAGACTATTTGTTCCCCAACGGAGTTACCAAAAAACTGTTGGCTAACAGATTTGTCCTAATTTCTTTTAACTCTACACCCTTTTCTTTCAAGAACAAATAACTTAATCAACAAATAGGTAAACTATCAGGAATAGTTCCCCTCTAAATTAAGGTACAAGTCCCTTTAAATTATTCAATGAATTTGAATTATTCTAAATATTTAGATACACTTTTAACCAGAAAGTACTTAAAGGTAAACTAACATCCATACATCATCATGCTATGAATGCGAGATTTTATAACATCATTTGGTAATACAATACACAAACTCCATCTTCAATAATAACCAAATATAAACATGTAAATTACTGAACCAATAAACAATAAAACATAAACAATGAGTTGTCCAATAAAGAGAAATTACTATATGAAAGAAGATCTCACACAAAAAATCCAATTTCAAAAAAAAATCAAACACACAGATCTAAGTATGTAGTAACTGTTTCTCTTTTTCATTCACAAATGAAAAATATTTTAGACAAACATCATATATATTGTAAAAATGGTAATCTTAGCTCTAAAAACCTCTTGTTTCTTTTCTTTTTTCTTTTTAAATAATATATCTCTCCCGTTTCAACCACCCAAAAGACATATATATAGTTGCCCTAATTACCTGATCTTTTAAACCAAACCTAGAGTTAAAGTAACTCTGACCCATACAGGATTTTGGTTTTTAAAAACTCACTTAAAACCCAAGTTTTAAATAGAAAACTAACTGAATAACTAAATAAAATATTATGCAAGTAAGATTAAGACTGGGGAGATGGATTAGAATCTCTGGATTTTGTTTTGTTCAGCCAAGGAGATAAGTTGCACTTTCTACTCTTGAGATGCTGTAACAACTTAAATTTTTGAGAAATTAGGGATGCCAATGTGTTTCATTCTTGCCTTCTAGATGTCATTATCCCTCTAAAATTTCCCCATCTTCTTTGCGTGCGTTGGGAGTGTGTCGATGTAGAGATAAAGAAGTGACTCCACCTTTGAAATTTGAGAGAAATTTTTAGTTAATAAGTTGTCACTTTCTTTAACAAAGCTATTTTTTTCCTTGAAGGATTGAATCAAAGTATCAACATCTTTTTTTGGTTCTCCATCATCCTTTATGTATTTTACATCAATCTACTGTAGATCATGTTATATTGATTGAGTGAATTTAGTTATTTCTTAAATCATTTTTGTGAGTTCAATTCTCCCTTATCATGATACTGAATTCCTCCATTCAATATTTTTCTTACATAAAGCATATCCTTATTTAGATCTATCAAATTCTTTTTTGATAAATTACTTTCTATCCCATACTTCTGTCTTCATCAATTTGATTCATCACATTCATCCATTTACCTTCATCTTTTGTCCTTGAAGCATTATGTGTTTTTAAGTCATTGATGGTAGCTATGGTTTGATCATATATATATATTATTCAGTTCATGAATGTATTTCATACCTTTCTAGATGATGCCATCCAACCAATCATCAACTACCTTAAAAACCATTTTGTTTTTATGTATCTAGTCTAACATCTTTTGATTGACTGGTGATTTTGGATCAAAAGATAGGGGCAGTTGGGCAATAGGGATTTGGGTTATGAATGGCATCGATGTACTCTACCATTGACCACAAGGTCTATTTCAACTCCCTTTTATCTTTTTCATCTTTCCAGGTTTAGTTGATTATCCTTTTGGTGGATGCTTCAAGATGATGCACATCTGTGGCACATGATGCAGTCCCAAGATCTATCTTTTCAATTATAAAATCTTGAACTGTAGGATCTTAAACTTCCTCATTAGTTATTGGTTGGGCTATTTATACCCTCTATTTTCTTGTGTTATGGTCGATGTCTACCCTAGATGTTGTTTTTAGCTTCTTAGATTTAGGAGTCTTCCCTAGGCACTTGCTAACCATGTCCTCCAATGGCAATAAAAATGGGACTATTTTTCTTTTGTCACTAATCAAACTTTCCAGCCATTTGGGTGTAGAGGCAAGGACTTCTTTACTAAGATTTAATTGATTAGAAGGCACATCTGAAATCATCATCAGGTCAGCAGACTCTAAAGAAACCTATGTCTATTGTTTTTCACTAACTTCCTCTGCCATTGGTGAATTAGACTCTTTATCACCTGTTGCTTCTCCTGAATCTTCTTTAGAATTCAAGTCTACAACTATTTTCTTAGAAATATACTTCTTCCTCTTGTTTTTAGTTTTTAATCTAGTGGCACGAAGGGGTAGAATAGTTGTGAGGGATTTCTTGGATTATCTGATGATATGACCCCTTCTAGTTTTAAGCTTGGACGTACCTACTCATAGATAGTAATAAGCTGATTATGAGAGCTTATTGAGGATGGTGGTTCAACCATTGATGCATATTATAGGGAACCTTTCTTTTGAACTTCTTCTAGCTTACATTCCCTCAACCAATTATTAGTTATCTTTATTACTAGGAGAGTTTTGACCTCAATTCAATCCTCTTCATCTTTATCTCAATCAATTTTTGGGATAGGTAATTATTTTATTTTTTCAAATTGAGGATCAATCAGTTATTCTTCATTGTCAACTATTCCAAAAATATTCATATTTAAATTGAGGGTGACTATTTTCCCCAAGTTTAATCCACACCAAAGTCTCTTTCTAACCTCAAATTCATCTGAACAATCTTCCCAATAATCCTCTATTTAAGGGATATGTGAAAACCATGTTCCAAAATCCAAGTTATCCCTGACAAAGCCTTTGCTATCCAATTGGGATCTGGCAGTGAAGTACTAAAAATTGATTTTTTCAAGATTTACTTCTAAATTCAAAGCATCAAAAATTGACTGACAAGAATAATGTCCAAGTTTAATGGGAAAATAGATACCAGCTTCCTTCTTCTTTGAGAACGTCTTATCCATATGGGCTAGCTTTCTATAGACTTCTATCAATATGAAATGATCAAAAATGTACTTGGGCAACTTCACGGGTTCACCATCAAAACCCCCAACTCTAATATAAGTAAATTTTGGGAAATAGATAAAGAAGCTATCATAGATATTGATCATCTGCATTGCTTCATCAGATATTCTCTTGCTTATATTGCCTGTCAGTTCATAAGTCATTCTTCTAATAAAAACATTGTTAACCCTCTTGTAGTTCTCATAGAAATTATGCATCTATAATTGTGAATAATAGTCATAAATTTTGATGTCTTCAACCAAGGGTGCATGAGGTAGCCCTACCACTATCTTGTAGATTCTAGGTAATAAAAAATATATGAAGACATACAAAAATCTTTACTTCCCAAATAATTGTTGAGACTCAAATGCAAACATTTGGCTATAATTTTGGCCCAGTCTAAATACTGCTCCCCTTGGAAGATCACCTGGATGAAGAAATACATCAAGTCTTCCCAATAATATGCCTAGGAGTTACCCTTCAGCCTATGTAGTAATACCATAATATCCTTTACCTCCTAAATCATGTGATTTTTTGTCAATGGTCTAGGTAGTCTTGAACCCCCTTTTTGAAATTTCAATAACCAATTCCTTGCGATCATGCTCTTGTAATTAATTTTATTTAATAAGAAATGCCCATAGGAAGAAGTAATATTGAGATCAAAATAGGGTTCTTTGGGTGGAATTCTCATCACAGACATTAAGGTTTATCTATCGACATGAAGTAACACATTACCATCTGCAGTTCTGATGCACCTGTTTTGGGGTTCATATCTATTCATGCACTCTAAAACTAATTCAAGGCACTGTACAACCATGGGGAAGGCCACAGCTATGACCAAACCACTTTCTACTATCTTCTTCATCATAGGATTTGGTACAAGATTTTTAACCCTCTCCCTAAAATATTCTAAGTCATATTGACCCAAAGAGATATCCCCCAATTCAGGGAGAGAGCAGACGAGACCAAGACCATACTCGTAACCAAGACAAGCCAACTTCATAGCTATAGATCAGAGGATATAATGAAAAAAAATGCTTCAAAATTATTAAATAATGTCAAAAAATCAAAAGGATTTTTATTTTCAATTAATAAATGGAAACAACTTATAGGAAGAGTAGAACTCACCTTCAATATATCTGAAATAACTGTGAGATTGGGCAACAAAAATCTTATACCTCCATGCTGTTCCCTATTGGCATCAACTAGTATGTTTGTTTGCTAAATTTGGCTTGTTCTCTCTTGATACAGATATTAATTAGGTTGAATAATTATTAACTAGAAATAATACTTGCTAAAAATGCTTGATAAGACATGAACTATGACATATGCATTAATGGGAAGCATTCTTCATGTGCGACCTTGATGAATAATGATTATCCATGACCTCATGAAAAGTTAAAACTTTCTACTTCATAATGAGTTTTGGATATATTCTCCTCTAAATCTCTTGCTAATCTGATTTAGAGAAAGCCTCGAGGTGAAATGAGACCATAGTCATTAAACCCTTGAACCATTGAACTTTTGGAATATGGTTCAACCTGAAGGTTCAAAGATACGAGATGAACTACACAGATCGAGCAATAGTCACACGAGTTTTCAAGAAAATTTGAAATAGTGAACCATTGAACCGTTGAACTCTTGAACCTCAAAAAAGGGTTCAAGTTCAACTAGAAGGTTTAAATACATAATTGAAATACACAAAGGGACAAACAGTTCGCTTTGAGAAACATTGAATCATTGAACCCATTGAACTTTTGGAATGTGGTTCAAGTTCAAAGGTTCAATTCTTTAGAAATTTCACTCATAAAATATGATAGGTAGGTGAACTTTAAAAATAAAGAGCCGACTTAGTAAACAAAGATATGACCAATAAGAGGAAAATGATAAGTTGACTCTTGTTTAAGGAAATTTCATGAAAAATTGAATAAGGGTGACTCAAAAGGTAACATTAGGCAATATCAAAGCATAATTACAAGCGAATGGGTCATTCTTATCAAATTTGACGATCTTAAAATTTTAATAATGTTTAAAACATGCCATGTTTTTAGAGTTAAGGTTCAAAGTATTTCAAGGGTCCCAATTTCTAAAAATGGGGGTATGTTGACCTCAACACTTTACCTCAAAATCATAAGATAACTATGTAAGCTATGTCTTGATCATGTAGCATATAGGAGTAACATGTATAAGTAGACATAATATTGAAGCATGAATTATGTGATCACGTCAAGTCCTAAGATGCATGATATAGATAATGACAATGTCTAGAGAGTAAAAATGCAAGTCCAATAAACAATTAAGTACACACACACAAGATCACTCAAAAGGAATGCAAATAATACAATGGTCCAAGTAGACCTCATACAAGGGGCATGTTTAAATAATATAAAATCAAAGGGATGTGACTTATTCAAATGTCTAAATAACATATAAATGACATATTCAAATGTCCACATACAACATAGAGTGACATATTCAAATATCCAAATAGGCAAGCAAAGGCATGAGGGTCATAATCAATGGAACATATTCAAATAATAAAACATGAAGTACAATGCAAGACAATAGAAATAAAGTAACATACTCAAGTAAGTGCATAAATGAAAGCATATAATATAGGCAACCAACAATAACATATCATACTAGTTCTTAAACATGTATTTGCAAAAATCATTAAGTACATAGCATATCAAGTACATTATGAAAGGTATAAACATGGATAGAGGCATGTGTAAGTATATAATATCAAACATGATAATAGAAAGTGATCATAGAATAATATAACTAGGTGTATCATGATCAAATAAAATATATACCCCCAATGTACTTATGCATGAGTAGAGGCAGTGCCTAACATATGCATGTGCATATATCATGTATTTGGGTATGATTATATCAAAATAAAATGAAGCATGAAACACATGTGTATATAGGAAAGGAGTGATATGCTATTTATTAACATGAAGTATAAAAACATACACATAAGAAATAGTACAACTAGGAACATGCTGATTTTTTTGGTATTTTTGATTTATTTAAAAGTTTTTGTATTTTCTTGAATATTTAAAGATTAAAAAATACAACTAATTATCCCATCTAAGGGATGCTCATATGGAAGTTATATGAACTTTTAATATATTGAATCAAATTGGTGATACTACCAAGGAACATATATATGTGTCATATCTAAAATCAAAGAACTGGTAACATTATGTGTATCCCTCTTAGGAGTATGAAGATGTGGAGTAGAAGTAGTAGATGTATTAGTTCATGGAACCCATTTTTGAGTTATCTTATGTTTTTTTGAAGTAGCATTAGTAGGAACATATTTAGTTACTCTAGAGTATTTGAAGATGTGAAAGCTATCTAATGATCTCAAGATGAGTATGAGAATCTATGAGGAATGAAAGATGTATAAACTTTCGTAAATGAGATTTGTCATATGCTTGCATAATAGAATCAAAGTGTATCATGATATTTTGGTAACATTTTACTGGGTATATTTGGTTTACATTTATCTGTATTTAGTTTCTCATTTTCTAGTTATGGATTCAATCGATAGGTACTAGGTCCTATAACCTTATAGGTCTTCTGTCACCTTTCTTATGATGTCTTTAGATCATGCTTATAGGTTGTCACTATTTTCCAAATGATTAAACCCTACCTCTTCACCCTTAGAGTGATTGTATGAAAAATGAGTTTTTGGGCTCATGGTGTTGAACTTTCACAATGACCCCTCTAGCAATGGGCATTGCCTACATATCCAATACTCAAAAGAGGGCCTTAGACTTATGTAGTTCTCCCATACGTGTTGGCTTGTGTGTGCATAAGGATGCAATGTATGATAAACAAAGACATGCAATGAACTAGATTATAAATTGAAACATATGACTCATAAGCAAATCCTTGAATGCTTCAGACCTATGGAAATATTTCTCCTATGATTGATATAGAAATAGGGGAGAATAGAGAAAATTTACTCACTTGAATGATTGATTGAGTGCTTCTTGATATATTGCCTTGTGAGTTGTATGATATTTATAGGTGAGGAATGAATTAGGGTTGATCTTATATAAACACACACACACACACACACACACACACACACACACACACACACACACGCACACACACACCAATCCTTTTTAGAAATATCTCACATTAAACTACTCAGGCTAACCTTTAGGATACATTTATTTTATAAAATGGATGAATTTTTGGCACTAGTCACTTTGTAGGAAAAGTGGACACTTGCATTGATGTAGGTGTCTATCCAGAACTCAAGTGTCAAGGAAGCTAGTAAATAGGTCAAGTCCAAAACTAGTAGTGAAGACTAATAATTGGATTTAGATATTTTTTCACAATATATAAGGCCTAATCATCAAAATAACAATTTTTGGACTAAGAGATAAGCAATTAGGCACTAAGAGATAAGCAATTAGTCACAAAGAGAGAGTGAACATGAGCCTTTTGGAAATGAGTAGGTATAAAACTAAAATGTATAACCATGATAGGCATTTTCTAAGTGTACAAGACTGTGGAACTATATAAGTTAGATTTTAGTATTAAAAGGTGTGCCAATTGGAAGTTATAGGTAATTGGTATGAACATAAAATGGTTTAAAGGTGTCATTTGAGTGTGAAGACAATTTAATTATTTTTAGATGTGGGAAAGAATAAAATAGAAGAGGTGACACAAGAGGATAATGAAACATATGTCTTACAGGAGGAAGATATAAAATGGATTAAAAATGAGAAATAAGTAGAAGGAGAAGAAATAGAGGTTGAAATTACATCGAGAGTACCATCCCAAAAAAAAGTGAAGAAAATAATCTTGGTGGAGAAGGAGATACATGTAATTATATATTTGATGAGGAATTCAAATAATGTGAAGACCAACGAACACGTGGTAAGGTGTTTTAGGACATGCATGACTGAGAATTTAAAACATTAAAATAAATATTACACAAAGGTGTTGGAGACAAATTTGGGAAAGTTCAATAAATGAGTGACTACAAGAAAGCACTTGGATGGGACCAGAGTGTTAGGACTAAATGAATTACTCTTATTTGGGAATCCATATGAACTAATGAAGTGGTTTATTTTTCACACCCATGAAGGATCCACTATGCAGGAAGGATAATCATGATGAGTACTATTAGGGTTAGTGAGATAATATGGCTCTTTAATTAAGGCAGGCATATTTGTTGACAAAGAATGAGGAAAATAAGGTAAAAATGAAATTTGACTTAGAGAGAGGAGTCTACATAATAGTGATAGTGGGTATATAAAAATATATAGTTAGGGTAACTATGCATATGATAGTGTGAAGTTCACCCCTTAAATTAATTGGGGCCAAGTGTCAAAGGATGTTGTGTACATATTTTCTTACCAAGTTGAAGTGATTAATAAAATGTATAACCATACACTATATATATAAATATATAAATATATATATATATATATATATATATATATATATATATATATATATATATATATATATAAACGTGTGTCATATCTAGTTGAATTTTAAGCCTAAAACATTTCCTAGAGTGGGATAAATTGAATGGATGTGTACTTGATACTGTTGACTAGGTATTTGTCAAGTTGTCATATAATGGACCTTGACCTAGTAAAAAGAAGACTATATGATATACCAAAATAGATGGAATGGATTGAATTGAAATTATTGTGCTTGTTTTCTCACCACAAGAACAAGAGTATGAGACCATTTGACTATTGATCAACATAACACCTTATATCTTAATCACAACTCATTTGTTTATGTAAGGTAGAACATTGTCAAGATGGTATAAAAGCATTAGGTGTGCTAATGTCATGTTAAATCTTGACTAAAAATTTGTTAAGTTCTTAAAACCTTTTATAGAGGTATATTAAACATTCATAATCTTAAAAAATATAATGAGTGTTGTCCTTACCCTGCAATATGATTTGGAAAGCTATAAGGAAAGAATAGAAAAATTAACACTATTTAAGTGTTCCTTGTCTATTAGGAGTTAATCCTCACATGGATTCTTATGTAGAATAGGATTTAGTAGATATTGTGATATATTTATGGAATAGGTTAGTGATTTAGGAAGATTAAGTGAGATTTAGTGATGAGGAATATCTCCTTGTTTTTAGGAGATATGTTCACTATAAATGCAACCATTATGCTAGTAAACAATATGTTGATTTAAATCTTACTGAGCCTTGGCTCTCTTCATATATGGGGGTTTCAACACATTTAGTATCATATAAAGTTTATTGGACCTCTCTAAAATAAGGAGGTAGATAATGGATTTACTGTACATATCACTTGTAAATCTTGAGTGTCATCCCTCCATTTATGTATTTATGTTTATTAATGTGTTAGTAGTGCAAACCACATGAAAACCCTCATTTGCTCATTTTGTTTTCTTAGGTTGTGTGTTCCCCCATTTGTGAAAATTTTATCCTAAAACATTTTGGAGTAAATATGACCTCAAATTTGAGTACAAAACATCTAAAAATATTAGGATTGTTTGTAAACACTTAATGCATGTGTTACATTCAAATATGGATTTTTTTTGGGTTTTATTAGGTTTTATGGTTGCAATAGATCTCCATGAGATTTTAAAAAAATAATAAGAAAAAAATAAAGTATATTTTATGAGCATAACCATAAGGTCTACCTGGGCATAAATGCTCATTTGAAAGATCTACATACAAGGGTTTATCTTTATAGGCCATACCTATGGTAAATATACTTGAGGGTTTGAAAGTTTTAAGGTTTGCATTATCTAAAATATACATTAAGATATTTATTAAAGTTTCATTGCATTGTATTAACCTGGGAGTCTTTGATTTTTTTGGATTCCAAATTATCTTAAACTTGTTTTCCTTGCACAACTTCTAGATCGAAAAGCTTGAAAACCCTCCACATCAGATCCATTTTACATCCATTATATTTTGAGACAATAA